>CM062811.1:580800150-580807650 GCA_031772625.1 Pinus tabuliformis | reverse complement strand
TTGACTCGTTGGTGTAAATTAGGTGGTCTATGGACCTTCATTGCTCTTCACAGTGCTTTCAGTCTAATAGGTTTCATGTTACGTCAATTTGAACTTGCTCGATCTGTACAATTGTGAGCTTATAATGCAATTGCATTCTCTGCTCCAATTGCTGTCTTTGTTTCTGTATTTTTGATCTATCCATTGGGACAGTCTGGTTGGTTTTTCGCACCTAGTTTTGGTGTAGCAGCTATTTTCCGTTTTATCCTCTTCTTTCAAGGTTTTCATAATTGGACCTTGAATCCATTTCATATGATGGGAGTTGCCGGAGTATTGGGTGTTGCTCTTCTATGCGCTATTCATGGTGCTACCGTGGAAAATACTTTATTTGAAGATGGTGATGGTGCAAATACGTTCCATGCTTTTAACCCGACTCAAGCCGAAGAGACTTATTCCATGGTCACTGCTAACCGCTTCTGGTCCCAGATTTTTGGGGTTGCTTTTTCCAATAAACGTTGGTTACATTTCTTCATGTTATTTGTGCCAGTGACCGGTTTATGGATGAGTGCCATTGGAGTAGTTGGTCTAGCTCTAAACTTACGTGCCTATGATTTTGTTTCCCAAGAGATCCGTGCAGCAGAAGATCCTGAATCTGAGACTTTCTACACAAAAAATATTCTCCTGAACGAAGGTATTTGTGCTTGGATGGCGGCTCAAAATCAGCCTCATGAAAACCTTATATTCCCTGAGGAGGTCCTACCCTGTGGAAACGCTCTTTAATGGAACTATAGCTTTAGCTGGTCGTGATCAAGAAACCACTGGTTTCGCTTGGTGGGCCGGTAATGCCCGACTTATCAATTTGTCGGGTAAATTGCTTGGGGCTCACGTGGCTCATGCCGGATTAATTGTATTCTGGGCCGAAGCAATGAACCTATTCGAAGTGGCTCATTTCGTACCGGAAAAACCTATGTATGAACAAGGATTGATTCTGCTTCCCCATCTAGCTACTCTAGGATGGGGAGTCGGTCCTGGTGGGGAAATCGTGGACACTTTTCCATATTTTGTATCTGGGGTACTTCATTTAATTTCTTCTATGGTTTTAGGTTTTGGTGGTATTTATCATGCACTCATAGGACCCGAAACTTTAGAAGAATCTTTTCCATTCTTTGGCTATGTATGGAAAGATAGAAACAAAATGACCACAATTTTGGGTATTCACCTAATATTGCTAGGTGTTGGTGCTTTTCTTCCAGTGCTAAAAGCTTTGTATTTTGGAGGTGTATATGATACTTGGGCTCCCGACGGTGGAGATGTAAGAAAAATTACGAACCCGACACTTAACCCAAGTGCTATATTTGGTTATTTACTGAAATCTCCTTTCGGAGGAGAAGGATGGATCGTTAGCGTGGACAATCTAGAAGATGTAATTGGAGGACATGTATGGTTAGGTTCCATTTGTATCTTCAATGGTATCTGGCATATCTTAACCAAACCTTTTGCATGGGCTCGCCGTGCATTCGTATGGTCCGGAGAAGCTTATTTTTCCTATAGTTTAACTTCTCTATCCCTCTTTGGTTTTATTGCTTGTTGTTTTGTTTGGTTCAACAATACCGTTTATCCCAGTGAATTTTATGGGCCCACCGGCCCAGAAGCCTCTCAAGCTCAAGCGTTTACTTTTTTAGTTAGATACCAACATCTTGGAGCTAGTGTGGGGTCTGCCCAAGGACCTACTGGTTTAGGTAAATACCTTATGCGTTCTCCGACTGGAGAAATTATCTTTGGAGGGGAAACGATGCATTTTTGGGATCTCCATGCTCCTTGGTTGGAACCCCTAAGGGGCCCTAATGGTTTGGATATGAGCAAGTTGAGAAAAGACATACAGCCTTGGCAGGAACGACGTTCAGCAGAATATATGACTCATGCTCCTTTAGGTTCTTTAAATTCTGTGGGTGGTGTAGCTACCGAAATCAATGCGGTGAATTATGTCTCTCCCCGAAGTTGGTTATCCACCTCCCATTTAGTTCTAGGATTTTTCTTCTTCGTAGGTCATTTGTGGCATGCGGGAAGGGCTCATGCAGCTGCAGCAGGATTTGAGAAAGGGATTGACTGTGATTTCGAACCTGTCCTTTCCATGACTCCTCTTAACTGAAACAATAGATCAAACCAGATGGAACAAAAATCGATTCAATTTCATTACATCTATCTACCATATCGGCAAGATAGGAGTCTTTTCAAATACTCTTTTTCCAACTAGATCCTTGTAGCTCGGCTATATACAGCCGAGCTATTCTCTTTTTTTTTTATTGGACCGGTAAGTGCAATTGTTGAAAAACAAAAGGAGAGAGAGGGATTCTAACCCTCGATAGTTTTTTTATCTATACCGGTTTTCAAGACCGGAGCCATTAACCACTCGGCCATCTCTCCCGGGGACAACTTCTATTCTACCCCTTCGTATAATCCCTAACTATAAGCATAAAGTCGGGTCGATACCAACTATACCTGTGACATATGATGATTTTTCATCATCTGGAATGGAAAAAAAAAAAGAAACGAATTTCCCTCTCCTCTCACACTCAAATATCAAATTGAAAAAGTTTGAAAGCTCAATCAATTTATGGTCAAATACTTTCCATAGTGCATTTGATCAGAATTGAAAATTGGGGATCGGATGGTATAGTCTATTCAATCTGTTGGGAGCTTGTAAGATCACAACCATGACTATTGCTTTCCAATCGGCTGTGTTTGCATTAATTGCTATTTCATTTTTACTAGTGATTGGTGTACCTGTTGCACTTGCCTCTCCCGATGGTTGGTCAAGTAGCAAAAATGTTGTATTTTCTGGTGTATCATTATGGATCGGATCAGTCCTTTTTGTAGGTATCCTTAATTCTTTCATATCTTAGATATGTTCTAGATGTTTTAGGTTCACACTCCCTCCCCCTCCTCCCGGAGGGATTTATAGCTTTTCTGAAGGGCCTTTTACTTCAGGCCCAAGGAGGAGGGGTTTTCCATATCCGTAATTGAATTAATAATTGGACCATTCAAAAATGTTATCTACTTACGAATGGGATTGAACATATATGTATTTTCCATTTCAATTATATGAATATATAGATATTCATATAATTGAAATGTGGGTATGGTTGAATGGTAAAATTTCTCTTTGCCAAGGAGAAGATGCGGGTTCGATCCCCGCTACCCGCCCTTCACATGGAATATGAAAAAGAATAGTTCATGTATTGATCGTTTCTTTTCCTCACTTATAATTCAATTATAAATTGATAAGTGAGAGAGCAATCCTTTCCGGACCAAAATACTTCGTATGTTCTGGTCTAGCGGAGACAGGATTTGAACCTGTGACCTCAAGGTTATGAGCCTTGCGAGCTACCAGACTACTCTACTCTGCACCATTGATTTATATCATAATCAGAATGGGTACACAAAACAATAATGGGATATAGTACCCCTATCCCTATATAGGGATAGGGGTACTATATCCCATTATCACAAGAAACTTCAATTACTTTTTTTCTTTTCCTACCAACTCGATTTTTTTATCCCGGGCAATAAACATGCGTGGGCCATCTCACGGAGTATGTGTCCGGACAATCCAAAGTCTCGATAGTTGGCTCTAGGTCTTCCAGTCGAAGAACAACGTCGATGGAGACGTGTAGGTGCACTATTACGTGGTGAAGATTGCAATTTTCTATGAATTTCCCATTTGTCATCCAATGATGACACTTTTCTTTTTTCCTCCAAAGATTGACGAATTAAATGATATTTCCGTTCCAGTGCTTGTCTCTTCTTCTCTCTCTGAATGAGACTCTTTCTCGCCATAATAGTTCAGTCGGTACTATTACCTACCAGGAATCAAAATATAGATCAGATTTTAGATGGAGTAATATTATGTTGATTACTTTTTCTCTGTGGGGTATTGTCATTGTATCAATGACAATACCCCACAGAGAAATTGATGAAGAAGAATTAACCAAATTTACCTGATGTAGAGGCAATTAAAAAAGTTGCATAAGTGAATATATAACCTACGGAAAAGTGAGCTAATCCAACTAATCGTGCTTGAACAATGGAAAGGGCTACTGGCTTGTCTCTCCATTGAACTAAATTAGCTAAAGGTGTGCGTTCATGGGCCCATGCAAGAGTTTCGATCAGTTCCTGCCAATATCCACGCCAGGAAATAAGGAACATAAATCCAGTAGCCCAAACAAGATGCCCGAACAGATAAACTGTTCATACCAAAAGGATTGTATCCATTAATAAGTTGTGAAGAATTTAACCATAGATAATCTCTTGACCATCCCATTAAATAAGTGGAAGACTCATTAAATTGTGCTACATTACCCTGCCATAATGTTATATGCATCCAATGCCAATAGAAAGTAACCCATCCAATAGTATTCAACACCCAGAAAACTGCTACATAAAAAGCATCCCAGGCCGAGATATCGCAAGTACCACCCCGTCCCGGACCATCGCAAGGAAAACTATAACCAAAATCTTTTTTATCTAGCATTAACCTGGAACCACGCGCATCCAAAGCACCTTTAACTAGGATCAATGTAGTTGTATGCAAACCTAGAGCAATAGCATGATGAACCAAAAAGTCTCCAGGACCAATTGTTGAGAACAGTGAATTATTATTATCATTAATAGCATTTAACCAACCGGGTAACCATATGCTCTGTTCTGCAAAAATCATAACTCCAAGTGCATTTTGGAGAAAATAACCACATGTTTTTGTGCCCACTACCAAAAAGAAACTGTCTTCAATCTTTTGATACAACCAGGATACACAGCTAATAGGACAAAAGCTATGATAATTGCCCATTTCACATTCAAGCGTTATAGTTTCAACAATTTTTGTCGACATAATAGGGAGGGAATAAAAGGCTAAGGATAAATAAGGAAAAGAAATAATGAATAAAAAGACTAGTAACACAAAAGAATGATAACAAGAAATAATAAAATTGTCAACAAATTGACAACAAATTGTGGAGAAGTGGAGAAATTGTTGATTCTAAATCCTCGTAAACCCAAGTAAATTTTCCTTATTATTTTTTTTCTGTCCCCCACCACCAATGGGATTTAGATAAAGATCAGAGAGTAAACTGAATAATTCCCGATCTGGAATCTCTTTTGGGACAATACCTTCTGGTTGGGACAATATTTGATCTGCTATGCCTAGATAATAATTACAAACATAGTTAAGGGATGGTTCAGATCCAACCATTTCAAATAAGGTTTTACCCTTTACTCTGGAAACTCGGATATCCTCAATAATAGGTAATACTTTTATTACGGGCATTGGACAGGCTTCTACATATTTATTTATAAGATCTCTTCTAGATGTACGATTTCCCACCAAGCCTGCTAATCGGAGTGGATGTGTACGAGCTTTTTCCCTTATAGAGGCAGTAATACGATTAGCTGCAAATAATGCATCGAATCCATTATCTGTAATAATAACACAATAATCTGCATAGTTCAATGGAGCGGAAAAACCTCCACAGACCACGTCACCTAATACATCGAATAATATAATATCATATTCGTAAAATGCATTTAATTCTTTTAACAACTTTACAGTTTCTCCCACCACATATCCTCCACACCCGGCTCCTGCGGGTGGACCCCCTGCTTCCACACAATCCACCCCTCCATAACCCTTGTGAATTACATCTTCGGGCCAAATATCCTCATAATGATAATCCTTGGATTGTAAAGTATCTATAATTGTAGGTATTAGAAATCCTGTAAGAGTAAAAGTATTGTCGTGTTTGGGATCACACCCAATCTGTAACACTTTTTGACCACGTCTCGCTAGAGCAACTGAGATATTACAACTAGTTTTTGATTTACCGATTCCGCCTTTCCTGTAAACTACTATTTTCACCGCCAATCCTCCTTTATCTAAATCTAAAAGTTATCTCTTTATTTCAAGGTTCTACATAATCGAATTATTCTTTTTTTAAGTAATACCTAATATTGAATGGTAGCAATAATTATAGATCCTATTGTATTTATAGGTCAATACTTCTAGGGTGGGGTGTCCAAGAGTTGATAAAAAACCTTATTGAGTTTCTCGTTTATACACTGATGATCATGGGTCGGTCCAAAGAACAAGAATCTTGCCCGTATATGGGAACCCTCTGTTGTTCCTCAGTAGCTCAGTGGTAGAGCGGTCGGCTGTTAACTGATTGGTCGTAGGTTCGAATCCTACTTGGGGAGATCCGTTTTATTCAAAATAAAGCTCGTTTATACCATTAGGAGTAAGTCAAACGTTACCTGTCCTTGTTCATAATATATGAATGCACAATCGCCACAGGATCAAGATAGGATCCCGGTCGTTCGGGAAAGGCAAAATGGAAACAACAGTCTCTTCAAAATACTGAAAAGTTCGGAGAAACAAATCCATTGTTCTCCTGATGTGATGACATTTCGAGAGCTAAAGGTGAAGAGGCCTCTATTTTCTCGACCCGTTACTAGTCACTCGACCCGTTACCAGCTGTTAGAACTATAAGTTCGTTCCTTGGAAGTCAGAATTGGATCCCTGCATGCTATCAATCTATTTTCCCTCATATTTTCCCTCGGATTTGGAAGAATCTCTCGTTCTATAACCCTAATCTAAATCTAATAATGAGGAAGATTTATAGGAGGTCAGACACAAATATGTTGGTTACTCTCGGACGTATCGAGTATCATTTTCGATAAATGACCCTTTGTGAAGACTAAGTTCCATAGCTTTGCGCTATCCCAATCATAATCTCCCTACCCCCGAAAGGCCTCCCTTTTGTCCCCTTTCGGGGTGGGCGAGGAGGGATTCGAACCCCCGACACCGTGGTTCGTAGCCACATGCTCTAATCCTCTGAGCTACAGGCCCCGTCTCCGCTGGATTCTTTCCCATGAGTCCCTCCCAAAAGGAAGGGATTCCTCTCTTTGGGGTAAGAGGATGCAAAAGCAAATTTATCACATCGCTATGAGCGAGCGCAGGTATTGCGTTTCAAATAAAAGTAAAGTGTGGAGTGGGAAAGAAAATATGTAAGAAATGGGTTTCAAAGAAGACGACCTTCTAATGAGAAGAGGCATTAAGCTTTTTATCATCCTGGCACCGAGTTATTTTCCCGCAGGGCTTCCCCTACAGTATCGTCACCATAGTAGAGTTTAACCACCAAGTTCGGGATGGGTTGGTGTGGTTCCTCTACACCTGGGACACCAGAATTTCAAACCATGAACCGGGAAGGGCATAAATGCGAGAAAGGCATATTGGCTAATGATTGTGAGGCCCCAATTCTGAAAAGGATTAGGGCCAGGTAGAGAACCCTCCTCTGCCCTTCTATCCAATGGAGAGGGAGGGCAGAGCTTTTGGTTTCATAGTTTCATGTTGTCAAACAATTGAACAAAGAAAAGAATAGATGGATAGTACCCGATCAGATCGATCGGGTCATGTAGGAACAAGGTTCAAATCTCTCGGTCTGTTAGGATGCCTCAGCTGCATACATCACT
>CM062811.1:580450150-580790150 GCA_031772625.1 Pinus tabuliformis | reverse complement strand
GAACCGTCAAACTTATTTCTTCTTTACAATTTGGTTTTGTTCAATCACTGATCATATTACTTCTTCGTAATCTGGTATTGTTGAATTCTGCTGCAACTATTTTAAGTTTCATGGTGGAGGAAGTCAACTATCATCAAAATTTCCTCAGTCATGCTTTCCAATAAATAATTGAGTTAGATAAATAGATCGGTTTACTAAATGTTTGATGTAGGGAAAAATTATTGAGCGTGAATCTGTTATTTTTGTTCTTTTTACATTATAATATTTATGAATCTGTCATTTTAATCACCCTACATCGCATTGTGATATTTATGAGATTAATTAATTGTAATATTTGTGAATTTATAGTGCGATTATGTATTTAAATGTATTTATTTTAAAATAGGAGCTTTTCAAAATTTTAATTTAGTTAGTATTTATTTGGAAATATGTTTTTCACATTTTTTTAATTTAATTTTTACATAATATTTATAATAATAATTATGATAGAAAGGGTTGATATATATTTTAAATGTATCTATATTTTTTATTTTTCAAATTAATTAAAAAAAATGTAACCACCGCCCATGTTATTTGAAAGTCTATTAATGGGAGATTGATTTGTTTAAATTTAATTTATTATATTAATTAGATTTATTAAAAAATTGTAAAATAATAGTATTTTTAGTTTAAATTATAAATTTATAAATAATAATAAATTTATTCATCTCCTTTTACAGTTTATTTTAATAAATATAAATTTAACAGAGAGGTTATCATTAAATCCTCATAAAACTTTTATTTATAATAAATTATTATATATATATATAGTTTATTTAAATTTATTTTAAACCATGGTAAATGATATAATATTTATTTAATTTCAGTCTATTTTAATAAGTATAAATTTAATAGAGATTATCATTATATCCTCATAAGGCTTTTCTTTATAATAAATTATTATTTTATTCAAAATTATATATATATATATATATATATATATTTGTTTATTTTGATTTATTTTAAACCATGGTAAATGACATCATATTTATTTAATTTTGTTTTAATTAATACTTGATTTTTATTCTATTTTCTTTTAAATAATATTTGATTTTTTTTAATTGAGTTGTTATGAATCTTGGATGAACAAAAAGGTTTTGTTCAAGTAGGGAAGCACCTTACCATCTCGGTAGAACCAATCAATATTCCCTTCGGTCTAATATATATGTTATGTGTTGCCTTCCTTGGTTGAAGACTATCTACTATAGATTCATTTATATTCAAGGACCACATATTCGGTCTAATATATATGTTATGTGTTGCCTTCCTTGGTTGAAGACTATCTACCATAGATTCATTTATATTCAAGGACCACATACCACATAGGTAATGAGTATGCCCATCTGGTTCTGGACTTTTCTTATCTTATTCCCCGATAAAGGAAGGTATTTGGTATTAAATGAAGATTAATTATTTTACATTTATGTATTTTTAGTTAAAATAAATAAATAAGTATCCTTGAGGGCATGTGATCTATAGATTTTTGGAGGGAGTTTCTTCAGTACATCAGTCAACCTCCGGGCATGGCATGGCAAAGGAAAGGGTGGTGGACTTGGGCCTTACACCCTAGATCTCTTCATTATAAATGTGTCGTCATAGTTATGGGGTGGCAAAAACAAATTAAGGCAGTGGAGGTGAGGTGTAATCCTCACCCTCTTGCTCTAAGTTTCAAGTTGGAGTGAGGTTTATTAATTCTCATTTGCTAATTACTTAATTTGGTTCTGTTATACAATACTATCTTTCTGTTTGAATCTTTTAATGTGGGAGAAAGGTTGTAGTTGATATTCTTCATTTTATATCTCCATGTCATAGAGAACGAGCCTGTCTTCGAATTGGTAGTGGTTACTCTAATTCACTTGTCTTGGATTCAAGTGAATTTATAGGTTTAGAGGATGTTAAACACATCCTATGGAATATTAAGTATGTAGAATTTCCCACTGTAGATCAACAAATTATGCAATATACTAAAGCAAAATACTAGATCTACTTCTACAACAAACTTGTGGAAGCTTAATCGATTATGAGCAAGATCAAATAGAACACATATAATAGAGAATGAGAAAGCAATCACACATGAACACAGAAGAATACTCTGGGGAAAGCCTCAGCTAAAAACCCCGATCTCTGTAATATCATACAAGTGGAAATATGTCTGGATTACACAAATCTTTATCTCACATGCTATCCAGCTCTCAGTACAATCAAACAATATAGCTCACAGACTGAATAGACACAACATATGCCTTCCTCCAGCCCTCCAAGCCTCTTATTTCCTTGCGTAGTTTCTCTTGGGGTCCAATGCTGCCACCTGTGTGAATTGGCCTCATCACACACTCATCAAACTCAAAAGTAACTACGCAATCTCCAAGGAATGAATTCCTTCTGCATGCAAGAGATATCCTCCATGGAATATTCCTGCAACTGATAGTACATTGTCCCATCACCTGATCTCAACTGGGTCTCTGACTGAACTGACATGCATGAGTTATTTATGAGAGAATATTCAGTTATCTGAAGTGCAGCAGTTGCATGCATGCATTAACTAATGGAACTCACAATCAGTTCCATAAACTATTGGAACTAATATAATTGGACTTAACTCATATAATTGAGCTAACTAATTACAACTCAAAGTACAACTCATCTTGATCTCCTTAATCAAGGGATAACTTCCTCAATCAATGGAGAAACTGTTGCATGTCTTCACATAGACTTCATGTTTGATTTCCTACAACTAATTAACTCAAGATGAATTAATTAATTATTTTACAAATAACTACTAAGATCAAATTCGAATTTTAATTCTCAATTTTAGTTCAGGGACTAACTAAAATTGGAATGTATCCCGAAATGTTATTTATAGCAGTGTTATTTTTAGCACTTCTATTTTTAGCATTTCTTATTGCTATTTTCAACACTCCCTCTCAACAAGAAAGGAATTATCAGTCACCCCAATCCCGTCTTTGTGGAACTCGAACTTGCATTTTGACAATGACTTAGTCAAAATATCTGCATCCTGTTCCTCGGTCGAAACATACAACAACAACATGATCCTCTTCACCACACAGTCTTGAAGATGATGGTACTAGATATCAATGTGCTTGGACCTGTCATGAAAAACTGGATTCTCAGAGAGTTTGATACAACTCTGATTATCGCAGTAGATCACAGTTGGATCCATCCTCTGACCAAACAATCCCACTAGAATCTTCCGCATCCAAATGGCCTCACATGTTGCCTGACTGGCAGCCATGTATTCAGCCTCTGCTGAGCTAAGTGCAACTGACCTCTATTTCCTGCTGTACCAGGAAACTGCAGTTGAACCAAGGTTGAAGATTCCTCCAGAAGTGCTCTTCCGGTCTGATGGACTCCCTGCCCAATCTGCATCTGTGAAGCCCTGAAGCTTCACTCCCTCTATCTGTCTGTACCAAAATCCATACTGAGATGTGCCTCTGAGGTATCTCAGCACATGCTCTGATGCCTTCCAAAATAGCTTGGTAGGTTGAACCATAGCTTGAATCAGCTAGTTCACCACAAAGCATAAGTTTGCTCATGTGTTCACTAGATACATTAGTGAACCCACAAGCTGCCGATAAATAATAGTAGCTACTACCTTACCTAAAGTAGCATCCTCCTTCCTCCAGTTACCAGCTAGAGGAGTCTGCATGGGCTTGCACTTCTCCATGTGGAACCACCTGAGTATCTCATTGGTATACTTGCCTTGAGACACAAAAAATTCCCCATCCTTCTACCACACTTCCATGCCTAGAAAGTAGTGCATAAGACCCATGTCTTTCATCTCGAACTCTCTTGCAAGGTCCTCCTTGCAAGACTTGATCAACTGATCATCACCTGTCAAAATCAGATCATCAACATAAAGAACAATGATCAATGGCTTACCTTCTACCATGATGTGGTAAAGATTCGCATCTACTTCACTCTTGGTGAAGCCCAACCCGGTGAAATAACTGTCAATCCTGGTGTACCAAGCACGGGGTGCTTGCTTCAGCCCATACAAAGCCCTCTTGAGTCGGAACGCATGCGACTCACGATCGAAGGTCTCAAAACCTTCCGGATGCTCAATGTACACCTCTTCCTCAATCTTCCCATTGAGGAACATTGTCTTCACATCCATCTGATGGATCTTCCAACCCATCTAAGCTGATACTGCCAACATCGATTTGATAGGTGAGTACCTTTCTATAGGAGCAAAATTCTCATCGTAGTCGATCCCCTCAACCTGTGAGAAACCATGGGCAACAAACCTTGCCTTATGTTTCTCAACACTACCATCAGCTACCTACTTTACCTTGTAAAGCCATATGGAAATCACCACTGACTTGTCCTAAGGTCTTGGGACAACATCCCAAACACATTTCCGAACAGTGGAGTCGTACTCCTCCACCATTGCATCAACCCAGACTAGTTGCTGCGCAGCTTCCTCGAATGAAGAAGGTTCAGACTCTACACACTCCCCAACCAAGGCCATGTAGCCAGTGTACCACTCGGGTGACCTCATTTGTCTGCGTTGAGAAGATGGTTGTCCCTCATTCTCTCACACATCCAGCATCAACCTGTCAGCTTCCCTTGAGCATTTCCACCCATCTCTAGAAGACTCAGCATGAGTGGATGTCTCCACTCCCGAATCCTCTACATGCGGCTGCTCCGCATCAATCTGAGGCTCCTCCTCCTTAGGAACTGAAAGTTCCTCCTCTGCATGCAACTTGAGCTCCCTCTCAAGTGATACTCGCATGGCTTTTTGCTCGTCGAACTTCAGATCTCTACGTACCACTGTCCTCTGACTAGTAGGCAGGAACACCCGATAGTTGTGGGGAGTATCAGTGTACCCCACAAGTATCCCCAACTCAGTTGTTGGATCTAGCTTCTTCTGGGCATCTTTGGTCACATGGCAATAAACCGATGATCCAAAGATCCTGAAGTGACTCACATCTGGTCGCTTCCCAAAAAAGGCCTCCATAGGTGTCTTCATTCCCAGTATATGGTGCAGGCTTCTGTTCTACAAGTATACTGTTGTATTACATGCCTCAGCCCACAAATGTAGTGGTAGGCTTTGGTCATGCAACATTGTTCAAGCTGCTCCCACAATTGATCTGTTCTTCCTTTCGGTCACCCCATTCTGTTGTGGGTTATGGGGTGCCGTCAACTCCCATTTAATTCCTTCTGCAGTGTAGAAGTCCTTAAACTGTTGGAAGACATACTCTCCACCATTGTCGCTACGCAAGGCCCTTATTTTCTTTCCAGATTCTTTCTCTGCCAAGGCTTTAAACTCACAAAACCTCAAGAAGGTTTGATCCTTCTTTTTCATAAAGTAGATCCAACGTCTACGAGAAAAATCATCAATAAAAATAACATAGTACCTTTGTTTAGCAATGGAGGCTGTAGAGAATGGTCCACGAACATCTATGTGAACTCGCTCTAGGATTGCTCTAGCTCTACTGTCTCGATCTTGAAAGGAAGATTTCAAATACTTACCCAAGGCACAACCTTTGCATGTATCCGTCTACTCCAGTTTTCCATTGGGAAGTCTGATAGAAATCTGTTGCATGATCTTCAAGGCTCCATGGTGCAAGTGGCCCAATCTTCTATGCCATAGCTCGGCAACATCTGGGCTCTGCACCAACTCAGCTTTGGAACTCAAAGCAGCACAATCCTATACCTCCAGCTTGTAGAGATTCTGATCCAGGTGGATGTTGGTGACCACCCACCAATCCCACTTGGACCCCCACAACTGTCTCTTTTAGTTTTTCATTTTTTGTAATTGTAGCACAATTTACTATTTTTAGCAGTTTTTCAGGTCCTGAACTTCCGGAGCCATTTTGAGGCCCTAAACGACGTTTTTGGGAAATCTGGGAGCAACATGGGCCCATAGACCAATGTTGCTCTTCCCAAAGTTATAGTTCTCAGATATATCTTTCTAACGAGCTATTATATGCGTCAAACAGAGATTGGGTGCCAAAGTTACGACCCCGGGAACTTGATGTACCAATTTACCCAAATGGGGCCCACAGTTTGGCGTTTCATCTTCTAGGGTTAGGTTTTGGGATGTGAAGGGTTTTCCATTATTTCTCAACAATAAATAGGCCTTTGAGCCTCATTGTAACATAGTTCAGAGGCATGTAGCTGCCACATCTCTTCTCAGAGATAAGATACCATCGCCCTAGTTGGTTTATTTCCATTTCTATTTTTAAGCATATTTCAGTATTTTACATTAATGAAATGAATCATTATTTCCGCTGCATCTTAGTGTATATGGTTATCTCTATATTTTGTTGCATTCCTGTTTAAATTCGGATCAGATTCTTATCTCGAATCCCAATCCTCTTGGTCTGTCCAATGCCGATATGCCTCAAGAATACCTTTCCTTTACTAAAGACTACATCATAGCCTTTATCTTTTAGCATAGCAATAGACACAAGATTATTCTTCAGACCTGATACATACTTTACATCAGTCAGGGTGAGAGGAGCTCCATGCTCCCTCTGAAACACAACCGCACCTTCACCTGAAACACGGTACTTTCCATCATCGCCCATCTCGATCCGCATCTGGAGATCCTTCTCCTCCAAGGTACTGAAAAGATTCTTGTCGCCGGTCATGTGGAACGAAGCTCCACTGTCCAGGTACCAAACACATCCCACCATGGATGAAACCATGCATGCGATGAGAGATAAATCCAACTCGAATTGTGAGGCCAGGGCCTCATCGTCTGATCCCTTCTTGGATTTCTTCTGTGGACAATTTGTAGCATAATGGCCCACCTCATGACAATGAAAGTATCACACTTTTGATTTGTCAAACTTCTTCCCACCATGGGAAGAACTGGATTTGGAATGGGACACCTTCCCTTTCCCTTTCCTCGCCTTACTCGCTAAGGCTAGATTTTCTTCATCATCTTGCTTTGATGAAGATCCATATCTGGTGCTTCTCCTTATCTCCTCTTGCATCAGATCTGACCAAAGTCATTCCCAATCTGGCAGTTTTTCTCTTCCATTTACCAAGTCTTGGTAGCTATGCTAGCTCTTAGGAAGACCGAGGAGAGCAAGACTCACCATGTCATCATCGGTTGTCATGATCCCTACACTTCCAAGCTCATCCCTGCAGGTGGTGAGCTTGTTCAGATATGTAGAGATCGTGTCGCCCTTTTCACACTTGATTTTCTGAAGCTTGTCTTTCAGCGCCAGCTTCCTCTGATCGTTGTTGTTCTGATATAGATCTTTCAATGTTTTCCACATTGAAAATGGTGTCTCCTTCCCATGGAGACTCGAGACTATGTGGTCTCGAACTCCCTCCAGAAGGATTCTCCTCGCTCTAGCCACACATTTCTTCCATTTCACCAATTCTCTAGCATTAGCTGTTGCCGGCTTGGGGACTTCTTGATCAATGAAGTCCTTTAGACTGTTGTCCTCTGATACTGCTTCCATGCGATCCTTCCAGGCTATATAATTTGAGCTGCCATCAAGGGCATACTCGAGTTTTAAACCATTGAACGCCATTGGTGAATTTGAGATGTGATAAGAACTCGATTTCTATATTCATGAACTTCAAATTTCAAACTTCTCCCTTCTTTGTATATTTTTCTTCACTTTGATCACCTTTGCTCTAATACCATGTAGAATTTCCCACTGTAGATCAACAAATTATGCAATATACTAAAGCAAAATACCAGATCTACTTCTACAACAAACTTGCGAAAGCTTAATCGATTATGAGCAAGATCAAATAGAACACATATAACAGAGAATGAGAAAGCAATCACACATGAACACAGAAGAATACTCTGGGGAAAGCCTCAGCTAAAAACCCCGATCTTTGTAATATCATACAAGTGGAAATATGTCCAGATTACACAAAGCTTTAGCTCACAAGCTATCCAGCTCTCAGTACAATCGAACAATACAGCTCACAGACTGAATAGACACAACATATGCCTTCCTCCAGCCCTCCAAGCCTCCTATTTCCTTGCGCAGTTTCTCTTGGGGTCCAATACTGCTACCTATGTGAATTGACCTCATTACACACTCATCAACCTCAAAAGTAACTACGTAATCTCCAAGGAATGAATTCCTTCTGCATGCAAGATATATCCTCCATGGAATATTCCTGGAAATGATAGTACATTGTCCCATCCCCTGATCTCAACTGGGTCTCTGACTGAACTGGGTTCTACGGTAAGTTGCTCCTCCACTTGAACAAAACCCTTTTGTCCATCCAGGATTCATAACAAGTCAGTGGGAGAAGCACTTTCCTCTTTGGCTTCCTCATATAATCAATAAATAAAAAAATCAAATATTATTTAAAAGAAAAGAGAATAAAAATCAAGTATTAATTAAAACAAAAATAAATAAATATGATGTCATTTACCACGGTTTAAAAATAAATCTAAATAAACAAATAAATAAATAAATATATATATATATATATATATATATTAAATTTTGAATAAAATAATAATTTTTTTATAAATAAAAGTCTTATTAGGATTTAATGATAACCTCTCTGTTAAATTTATATTTATTAAAATAAACTGTAAAAAGAAATGATTAAATTTATTATTATTTATAAATTTATAATTTAAACTAAAAATACTATTATTTTACAATTTTTTAATAAATCTAATTAATATAATAAATTAAATTTAAACAAATCCATCTCCCATTAATAGACTTTCAAATAACATGGGCGGTGGTTGCATTTTTTTTAGTTAATTTGAAAAATAAAAAATATAGATACATTTAAAATATGTATCAACCCTTTCTATCATTATTATTATTATAAATATTATGTAAAAATTAAATTAAAAAAATGTGAAAAACATATTTCCAACTAAATACTAACTGAATTAAAATTTTGAAAAGCTCCTATTTTAAAATAAATACATTTAAATACATAATCGCACTATAAAAATAATAACAAATCAATTCATAAATATTACAATTAATTAATCTCACAGTATAATATAAAATGATTAAAAATAATAACAAATAAATTCACAAATATTACAATTAATTAATCTCATAAATATCACAATGCGATGTAGGGTGATTAAAATGAAAGATTCATAAATATTATAATGTAAAAAGAACAAAAATAACAGATTCACGCTCAATAATTTTTCCCTACATCAAACACACCGATCTATTTATCTAACTCAATTATTTATTGGAAAGCATGAGTGAGGAAATTTTGATGATAGTTGACTCCCTCCATCGTGAAACTTGAAATAGTTGCAGCAGAATTCAACAAACCAGATTACAAAGTGGTATTGTTTCCACTTTTTAAATGCAGCAGATGCTGAAGCCATCCAGAGTCGGCCATGGGTATACAAAAGGAGTTTTCTTGCTCTGTATAGATGGTACATCGGCTTTAATCCTTTGAAAAACACTCCTGTGAACAATCTTATTTGGGTGAAATGCCCGAACCTTCCCTTGGAACTCTGGTCCAAAGAATCTTTGGAGGTGATCGGCAATGCTATTGGTCGTTTTGTCTACGTCGACCCTTGGTGCCTAGGCGAAAAAGACAAAAGAATTCCCTGGATTCTCATTCAAAGGCCGTTTAGGGGAGGCTATCCAGACCATATTGAGATTAGTTGGAAGAATCAGGTTATTAATCAACCACTGGATTTCTGGGGTATACCTTTCAGGTGTGCTGCTTGCAGGAAAATGGGCCACTTAGTAAAAAATTGCCCCAGCGCCAAATTATATGGATACAGACGGTTCAGGCAAAAGTCACTCGTCAATGATAGTCCATCCTCTCCATTCTCCCCGACAATTCCGCTCCACAGTCCTAGAAATCCTGAGTCTCCACGTGATCAATCGGGTGGTCCGTCTGTGCTCCCTGAGTCCTTCTCTGGTCGTCCAAACTCCTCCAAAAGCCCTATCACCCGTACCATGACAGGGATCCTTAGCCCCCCCTTTACTGAGCCGAGAGATGATAGCCCTGTCCCATCGCCGAGTCCCATGCATCAGAAGGACTTTCTCCCTGACTCTCATCATGGGATTCCGAAGGGGGTAGATTTTTCTGTGGGTTCTATTCCCATTTCTATTTCATCCTCATCACCGCATCCTGAACATGCTGGACCGGGCATTAACAAAGGAAAAGATCAATGTGTCGGGCCTACCCCTTTAAATTCCCCGGCATCATCTCCTGTCAATCTTTTTGACAGTGATCTGGATCACCTGCTTAATAGGGAATCCCTCGAACTGGAGCCTCTCACGATTCATAAGCTTGGACCTAGTGTCACGCCTGTTATTAGTCCGGATTCAGTAAGGAACATCACGGTCCGGAAGAAAAGTAGAGGGGGTAGTCGACACTTTAGAGGGAGAACAATAGTTACCAATTCAGGCATTAGAAATTTGTCTTTGGTTGAGGTGCCTATTTATGATGAGTCCGATTCACAGCCCCTTAGAGCAAGAATGGTTGTCAAATCTTCCAAATGATCCCCATTATATCTTTGAATATTAGGGGTCTTGGCGTTGATCCCAAATATATAACGCTAAAAAATTTCTTTTTCCATTCCAGGGCTGCTATAATCCTTATCCAGGAGACCATGCACAAAAAGGAGGATACTTTGACATATTTCCGGAAAAAGCTCCCCACTTGGTTCATGGTTGCTACAGAGGCTAATGGCTTATCTGGGGGTCTGGCTACTATGTGGGATCCGGCTCGGGTAAGAGCCAAGGCGTATAAATGCTATGCAGGGATCATTATTGCGGCTTCCATTAGAGGATGCGTCTTTCCCATCAATGTTCTCAATTTATATGCGCCATATAAATCCCGGGTTCCCTTCTAGAAAAGTTTTTTTTCCACAGACCTATTTGACATTGACCATCTCCTTATTGTTGGTGATCTGAATGGGGCATTGAAATCTGATGAGGTATGGGGACAGGGGAAGTTAAATAATGCTCTTGCTGATCTCATTAATTCTGAGATGCTCAATAGGAATATGGTCGATGTTAATCCTGTCGTGATGAAACCAACTTGGTCAAATGGCAGAGTGGGCAAGGCCTATATAGCAAAAAGACTTGACCGGTTTTTTGTTCATATTAGCCTCATCGATAAAATGGGTATGCCAAAATTATCTGTGGAAAACGTTATGATATCAGATCACAGTCCTATTCTTCTAACATGGCCTGGAAATCTTTTCAGAAGGGGATATCCATTTAAGTTTGACAGAGGTCTCCTACAAGATTCTGCGTTCAATGAATATATTCAAAATGCATGGAAAGTGATTAAGGACAGGGACAAGCTCCTCATTTTCTCTACCTTTAGAGAAAAAATGGCCGAGATAAGGAGATTGGTGAAAAAATGGCAGATTCAAAAACAACAAAAGGATAAAAAGGATCTACAGAGGATTCAACAAGAGATGGATTTGCTGCTGGCATCTACTGATTATGCCTCATGCTCAATCGAGATGAAGAATCGATTAAGGAATTTGGAGAAGGAAAATCTTAGTCTGATGCAACAGGAGGAAGCAAAGTGGAGGCTCAAAAGCAGAGCTTTATGGATACAGGAGGGCGATAAAAACACTAAGTTTTTCCATAACTATGCAAATGCAAGGAGAGCCAGAAATTACATATGGAAAATAAAGGATGACAAGGGTGGGTATGTTGTTTCTCAGGAGGACATCACAAAGCAGGCTATTGGGTTCTTCCAGAAACAGTATTGCAGAAGTGAAGATATTGAGTTCAGTGATATTCGGTGGAGCATTGACTTGGTTATAGAAATTTTTGACCAAGAGAAGAACGAAGCTCTGTTTAGACCAGTCTCTGAAAATGAACTTCTTGGAGTTATGAAATCCTTTAAGAAGGACAAATCCCCTGGACCTAACGGATGGACAATATATTTCTTGATCCATTTTTTCGACCTCTTCAAAATGGATTTGCTCAGCATGGTGGAAGCTTCCAGATTATCGGGCAACATTCATAACCACACCACTTCCACTCTCATTGCTCTTATTCTAAAGAAGGGAGAGCCCGAATCTTTTCTGGATTTCAGGCCGATCTCTTTATGCAACATAACATTCAAGATTATTACAAAGATTATAGCAGAAAGAATTAAAGGGACGTTGGCATCCTGTCTCTCTCCTAATCAACATGCTTTCTTAAAAGGTCGTAATATTCTCAATGTCGTCGCCAGTACGCAGGAGTGTTTACATTCTATGTCCTTGCATAGAACTGATGCTGCTATCATGAAAATCGATCTCCAGAAAGCATATGATGTTTTGGATTGGGGATATTTGCAATGTCTCTTGGCGAAAATCGGTATGAATCCCGGCCCTATTCGATGGATAATGGCATGTATCGAAAATGTAAACTACGCAGTTATTGTTAATGGCATTCCTTCCTCCTTCTTTAGGGCGGAACAAGGCCTTCGACAGGGCTGTCCACTGTCACCTCTCCTCTTCATATTGGCCGTGAACGCATTGAGTCTGCACATCAACCGTGCAGTGGAGGAAAAAGCTTATGCTCCAGTAAAGATCTGTAAGCAAATATATATCTCTCATAACCTGTTTGTCGATGACGTATTATTATTTGCAATGATGTCCAAAGCATCCTGGATGTGTATAAAGAACATTCTTGACTGTTTCCAAAGGGCCACTGGGCTGGTTATCAATAAGGCCAAATCGTTCCTGTATCATAATGGAACTGACGAGGACACGACCTTATGGATTTCCCAGCTCTTTGGAATTGATACAAGATCATTGCCTGAAGGTATTAAGTATTTGGGTTTCCACCTAAAAGCTAAGGCTTATTTAAAGGGAGATTGGAGATGGCTTGTTGAAAGATTTTTTAGTAAGATTTCATTGTGGGAATACAGATCTTTATCTTTGGGAGGCAGAGTCGTCCTTACTCAAACAGTCTTGATGCAAATGTCGGTTTACTGGGCTCACCTTTATCTGCTCCCGGCCAGTATTATCCAGGCCATGAATAGGATTTCCGCCAACTTTATTTGGGGGGATAAAGCAGAAAGAGGAAAGATCCATCTGTCTAAATTGAATCACTTAACTCTGCCAAAAAAGTTTGGGGGTTGGGGCCTGATGGATGTAAGGATTTTCGGAAAAGCCCTGGTCCGTGAAACCTTATGGAGAGGAATCTTTGGCACAAATCCTTAGAGTGAAATCATTCACCATAAGTATCAAAAAGGAAGATGCTTGGAGTTCTGGTTTAGGGTCGGCTCCATTGGAATAAAACAGGGGTCTACAATTTGGCTCAGCTTCAGGAGAATTCAGAAATATTTCTTTAATAATCTAAAATGGCGGATATTCTCTGGAAGGAAAATCTTCATTGGCCTCGACCCAATTGCTGGCTATAGGGGTAATCTTCAGGTTCCGGCTCCTCTTCTCTTCTTCCTACACAGAATGGGTATTTTTACTTGGGACAGGATTATCGAGGAGTGGAGAGGCCATTCACCTTCATTGAAGGAAGTAGCTGACATTGGCCTTCCACAGGCCTTGCTTTCACTTTGGGATAACTTGAAGAACGCTCTTGTTGAAGGAGGCATGAAACGTGCCGAGATAGACGATCACGTGGTGTGGTCCTTATCTCACTCTCATTCTGTTGCGACAGTCAAAGACATCTATTTTGATCTTGTCTCCAAAAAAATTATGCCTGCAAGACAGATTTTTCCGGTATATTGGTGGAAACTTGGCTGTCCTCTCAAAGTGATTATCTTCTCATGGTTAGTTTTTTACAACAAGAATTTAACATGGGAAAACTTGAGGAAGAGGTCTTGGCATGGTCCCAGCAGATGTGTGTTATGCAATTCAGAGGAGGAGACAAACTTCCATATGTTCTTCAAATGCGCGGTCGCCCAACAAATCTGGTATGAATTGGCTTCTTCTTTTTCTTTTCCTCACCTAAATTTCATTTCTGTCAATGCAGCTTTTGCTTGGTGGGGAAGACAAGAAGTTTCTAAGCGTCCAATCCTTCCCATCACATTATGGTGTGTTTGGAAGTGGAGGAATTCAAAAAAATTTGAAGATTCAAACATATCCTTCAAGTCTGTTATGTTAAGGTTCTTCGCTTTCTATCAATCCATCTGAGGATTGGTCAAAGGCTGGAGTTTGGTTGGGCACAAAGAGCTTCGTTTTTGTGGATATCCAGGTTTCTTTTCTGTCAGTTCCAGGTGGCTGTTCCGGCCTGAGGCTATGGGTTCCTCTCCTTTTGTTCTTTTTGGTTTCATTTTGTCATCTTCCTATATCAGTAGCACATTTTGGCAAAATTGTTGATATATGTTTCATCATATGTTTCTATATGATGCTCAATGTTCTTTTTTTATATGTCTATCAGCTATTGGTCATATTTGTCATATCTGTTTTCAACAGTGGTCTCCTATGTTAGGAGATCTTCTTTCTATTTTCACAGAACATGATGTATATATTGCCTCAATATAATATATTGCTTTTCTTTCTGAAAAAAAAATATGATCAGTGATTGAACAAAACCAAATTGTAAAGAAGAAATAAGTTTGACGGTTCAAGATGTGAAAATTTAACAGAGAGATTCAAAATTAGAAAATCATTATTCAGATATCACAGAACTGTTCGTCACTTGAGTTTGGCCTTTAGCACATTTCCAACAATCTCCATATTTTTGTTGGAAGTTCCTCCTTTCTTAACTTCCATCTGTTCTCAGGTTCTCCGCCACCCTCATTATTTCTTCCTCTTCCATCAATTTCTTCACTTTTTCTGCAATTTCTTCCCTCTCAATAACTTTTTCCTCATTCTCACAATTTCTTTTTAATCTCAGCCCAATCTTCCATTCATCCGCTAAGAGTTTGCAGTTGGTGTATTGGCCATTTCTTCCCTTTCAATAACCTTTTTCTCATTCCCACAATTTCTTTTTAATCTCAGTCCAATCTTCCATTCATTGTCTAAGAGTTTGCAGTTGGTGTATTGGCCATTCCCGAGAGGGAACCGCAACAGGGAATGCCAGAGGAGATGCTCTCCAAAATAGAGTTCCACCAACAATGGCTCAAAAACCCACCGATGGAGGGATGTGAGAGCACTTTCAGTTGTCAGGACCATGTAACAACCACTCCTCGCTCTTTTGTTTCGTCCAGAAAGCCATCTGGCAGTATGGCTGAGACTTCGGTGGTCTACGGTCCGAGATTTCGAAGCACCCACATAAAACTGTAACCTCTCTCCTTCAAACCCATTGCTATTTCCTCTACCTGGCTTGCCTACACGGGGATTAAACTGCCAAACGAAACGTATATCACCGAATTAGGACGTTGGGCGTTCAACCACTTTGTGCAGTCATCTGTACCCGCGAGCTCCCCACAACGAAGTCGCGAGTGTCTGATTGATCGAGGTAGGCCGAAGTCAGCAATGGGGCAACAGAGTATACCTGCAATTTCTCTGACAAAGCCTCCACTACATGGCCTTCTAACGCTTCGAAGGAATTGGATACTACCCAATCTGCTTCTCTCGCTCTATCTAAACACTGAACAACACCTCTCGCGTTTGCAGGGTCTACACCTGGTTTCAAAAACGGACACAAGATCTGCGGCCTGTATGAAGATTCCACCTGGAATGTGAATTACCTATCCCGCCTGACGGTGGATTGCACAGCAACGAGAGAAACAAATCAATACAATATTCAGAAGAAAATAGAAATGGTGAGTGGATAAGGGTGGGAAGGGAAAGTTAGCCCTGAGTGGTGCAGCTGGTTGGCCAGTTAATGTATTGTTAAGGTGTTGGTGAGATTGTCCCTGGCTCCTTCTGCTCAGGGTGCGACACCAATGCGCGAGAGGCGAAGTTCATCAATCAGTCCAGGAGGAAAATGAAATAAAAATCCATTACATCCCTATTCAAAGACCTGTTGCGGAAATTTTGTGCGCAAACTTGAAATTTGAAATAAAAATCCATTGCATCCCAATTCAAAAACCTGTTGCAGAAATTCCGCGCCCAAACTTGAAATTTGAAATTCCAGGCGCAATGGTGTAGAGGTAGCATTCACTCCATCTCAGTTCACGTCAAATCCACCACGATGTATGTATGTTTCTAAATGTATGTGCATCTACCATATTGTTTACCGGCGGGTCAGCGTGTCACATCAACGGATGCCGCATAGCATGCATATGTATGGTGACTGGCCGCTATCGGGCGCATTAAAGGCCCGATAGCAGGCTGGTTAGCTCTTGCCATGCGAAAATATCGTTGCAGTTTTTGCCGTTTGGTGGTAGGTGAGAATAAGTCAATAGGCAGGTATCCTTGGATTATTAATATTCCGCACGTCTATCGTCAAAGACTTCGTTGCACATCCTTGGCGTTTTGGCATATAGCCAAACGAGGAAATTGAGGAGAAAAAGCAATTGAAATTTTGAATTTTTTCATTATTATATTTTTTTGGAGTTGTTTTTAGTGTGATTTTTTTTTGAGTTTTGAGTTTTTGAATTTTGTTGAAAACTTTGAGGTGAAATCTTGATTTGTATTATTTAAATTAGTTTTTTAAGTGTATATATAGATTCAACGCCCTGAAAAAATTTTAGGGCACTTTTATTGTGCAGTTTTACGTAAACTTATGATTTTAATAAATTCTTATCGGATATAAAAAAAAAAATTTAACCAGAAAAATAAAAAAAAATTCCAAAAATTTACACTAAACAACTTATTTTTTTTAATATAAAAATCATGTAATACAAATTTAAAATAGCCAAAATCATGTATTTTACTGTAAGTGTCTTTCCACTTTGTTTTATTTTTTTTCCAATATTTAAAAACACTTGAAAATCTCACTTTCAAAGACCAAGAAAACCTAAAGAGTTTCCTATAGCTATTTTACACAATTTCGAAAATAGTTTGACCTCAGCTGTCTTAATTGTTAAGATGGATCCTTACTTGTTTTACACGTCATTAAAGTTGTTTATTCTAGAAAATTGAATTACCCGAATAAAGTAAAATTATTTCTAAAATTCAAAGAAACATCATGGCGGCGCAATGTAGTTCGTGGCTGCTCTGAGGTTTGTTCTTTTTGCGAACTTGTGATGGGCACCGCCACGAGTAATGAGATTGCAACGCATAGGGAAGAGGGGCCAAGGTTCGTGTACGGCAGGCCCACCTCTTACCATAACGATGGACAATGTTTGCTTTGGGTTAGGATGTACTTTTTATTCTTAACTATGACATGGATGTATGTTTTAAGGGATGTTTTTATTGTTTATTTTGATACGTCTATTTAATATAAGGAAATATGAGGAGAGAGAACGTTTAAATTTTTAAGAGTGTAAAATATAATGTGTTATTTTTCATTGTTTAAATTGTATTTTTGAATGTTAATAAAATTAAAGAAAATTTTTAACTATAAAAATTTAATATTTTTTTCTATATATAAATATATATGAAGTTGATATCGACATAAATTAAATTAGTTAACATAAATTTTTAAATAGTTTATTTAAAATTTTTGTTCAAATATTTTTGAAAAGTATAAGATTTAAATGTTTGATTCACACATTTTTTTTACTTCTAATTACTTTACAACATATTCATTTTTTTTAATTATAGCCGACATTATTTTTCTATTTAGAACACAATTTTTATTTTTTATTTTTATTTTAAAGTGGCATGGAAACTTACACATCCCCTCATAATAGGTTGTAGAATGAGCCTCTCAGCTCAATAAAGATTTGAAGAACGTCTTCAATGATGGACCCTCGTCTTAGGCATGGACTCTTCATCAACCCATCCTTCCCAGATTTTGATGCCACAAATATGGTGGTCTCAACTATGCCGATATGGGTGAGACTCCCAAATCTTCCCTGACCCTTTTAGCACCACAAGGTCTTAGAGGAAATCGGTAACACAATGGGAAAATTCAAATAAATGGACCTTGAAATAATAGAGAAAGGTATTTCCTTCACCAGATTTTGTGTAGAGATAGACTTTAGAAAAGGTCAACATAACCACATTCAACTGAAATACAAAAACTTTTAGTGGACACAAGTACCAGATTACGAGAATACATCATTTAGAAGTCAAATATGTTTTCAAACAGAACATTTGTACAAAACATGACCACACAAAAAGAAGATTCCAAAAAGAAAAAGAACGAAGTCCATAATGTAAAAGGATGATAATCCTCTCATCCTCATCACTTAGAAGATGATGAGGAAGAAATCATGGAGAACCAACCAAACCAAGAAAAAGTGGATGCACAAGCTCAGAATGATCCAGTACCCCACATGCAGAATGACATCGAACAACAGGAAACTAAGGCACTAGAATAGTACAAAAACGAGACTCTTATAGAAAATGGGATGGGGTACAAAGAGATTACATGTGTTTTACAACTTAGATTCATGAAAAAATCTCATCTGAAGACATTGACAAGTTGTAAACTAGCAATGCTTCTAGTTGATTCAAACTCAAGGGGATTGCAAGAAAAAAAAGTCAAAAAAGAGAAGTTAAGTGATTGATATCGCTCTTAACTTTAATATTTCATATATATCTTTCCTTCTATTTTTTTTCTTTTAACTCTTAATCTAGGAAGTGCACCTTTCATAATGCTTTTTAACATATTCACAATGTGCTTTTCTTGTTTAAAGTTACACGTCTTTTTCCTTTGGAAAATAAAAATTCAAAGACACATCCTTAAAGTTGTCTATTTTTTTTAAAATCCTCAAATTTCAATTATTTGGAAAAAGAAAAAGGAAATATTCACCATTTACAAATATACTATCATAATTTGTATCTTATCTCATCCATAAACTCTCTAGGTCCAATTATTATCCCTGTCGTAGGCATGGGATATTGCATTCAGTTTGTGGTCAAATCTATATTAGTTTAGGGTTGACTAAAAATATTTGTAAATTTTCCATAGTTTTACTTTGCACATTGAAATTTAATATTTTTTGACAATATTTTAATTTATTTTTCTACAATCTGATTCGCCATCAGATTCAACATGTTATTGCTCAATGCATAAATTAATGAGCCAAAAGTACAGAGGTCTTATCAATTAATAACCCAAAGGTACAAAGGTCTTATCATAAATTTGTATTCCTATTCTAATAGAATAATAAGTAGGAGAGTAAAAGTAGATAATTTCAAAATATGATTAGCCTTGGGGTTACATGGTGCAGAATCTGTTGTACATGGAATTGTGTTCCAAGAACACCACACCATCCAAATGTCTAGCTTTGAGGAATCAGACAAATTGTCCACGTAGACTCATACCCATGACAAATTTAGTAAGCACACACAACCTGGAAGCGCTATCTGTGCAGGAGGAGAACAACCCACGGTTAAAATTTTGACTATATATATATATATATATATATATATATATATATATATATTTCATGTTAGATTTTGAAAAAATTGTTCATATTTTTTTAGTAGGTCAGACAAATTGACCTTGAAATTCCATTAAAGGATTTGTTGGGATCGCGAATTTTAACTCACATTTCCAAATTTGGATTATGTATTCGACATGGAAATTTGACCAATTATATTCCCCTAATTTGGGGGCTGTTTTACATGCCAACCTAGAAAGTTGAACAACTCCACCCCATTGCTTTGGACATACCTGGTCTTATCATAAATTTTTATTCCTATGCTAATAGAATAATAAGTAGGAGTGTAAAAGTAGATTGTAAAACATAATACTCATTGTCACAAACCTCACAAATCACATTTAATAATATTTTTCCTAGTAAAAAAATCCATGTGCAATTATAATGATATCGTGGAATGCACTTTTTTTCTAGCTAATATCTCCAACCTGAATCAAAATTAGATTAAGATAAACAACAACTTAGACTTATTGCCTTTTTGTCAATTAAATTTGTTGACTTTGGAGATGTGGTTAGCGCGAGAAAATTATAATATGTTAAGTATGGATTCTTTTGGGAAATTGGGCTCCAGGTGCATGAATTAAATGGTCTTCTTAGATAATTTCATTAAAACAAAATCAACATCATGCAAGGAACATGCTAGCCAATGAATGCTTTATATTTCATTATTTTCTATTATATTATTTTAGAAATTAATTTAAAACTAAATTTCTGTCCAGTATATTTCACAATTAACACATGACATTAATGTTAAAATCAATTGAAGACATCATCATTAATTTAATGTGTGAACAATTTCATCTTTTATCATTAAAAATATATTACTAAATCACTGTTGTTTTGTATCAATTTATAATTTTGTGTAAATATAAATACTAATATAAATATTTTTTGTTTCTTAATTTTAAATAAAGAAAAATAGATTATCTTGCACACTCAAATAAGAAATGATGGTTTTTTATTTTATTTTAATTACATCTCTCACTCCAAAACAAGATAACTCATCTAAATTTTCAATACTTTCAATTTCATAATTACAAATTTCCAATAAATAATCACATTTCCTAAAAGTTTATATTTCAAATTTATAATTACTAGTTAACCAATTTCATAATATATAATCTATATGTCTCATATTCTTGTCTTGGTTAACTTTTCATTTAAAAATTATCAAATATATTATCATATCTAATCATCATAATTTTAGATAAATATAAATTTTAAACTCTTTAGTTCACACTTATTCTAAAGTTAATGAATGTTTGAATCGACTTCATGGCAAGTGGAGTACAAATTAATGATACAAATAACATATTTAACAATAACATATATTTTAATTTAGTTATATTTAAACTAAACAATAGGGACTAGCTACTATGTAGCACTTGTTATTATTAAATTGGAGTTGAATATATTACCAGAGCAAGAATATTGATTTGATTGATTGGCAAAGAGCATTGATTCACATGCATGTATTGAGGGTTACGTCCCAAATATTGCTAGGGCAAGAGCATTAATTCTTAATCCGGGGGCATGGGTGCAAGTACTATTATTAAAAGCTAAAAAGTCATATTATTAAAGCATATATAGTCTCAAGATGCGTGGAGAGATAATATTAAAGAAGACAGTCTCAATATGCACACAATGGTAGTATTAAATCAAATATAGTCTTGAATGTTTCCCACAGTTTGATAGAATAATCTGATCATAGTTTTAAATCAACAAATATTGATTATTAAATATAAAAAAAGACACATAAAATTTGTAAATATAATTTTAGATAATAATAAAACCCTGTTGCAAATCAGATTTAGATACAAATGTATTTGATTTTATATTTGACGTTGTTTCAGGCTATCAAGGAAATGGAAGATTCTATCGACAAATCTAAGTCTATGGTGATTAAATTGTTTCTATCTGTGTGGCTTATCATTGGATAGACTCTGTTTTGGTCATCTCGGTTGAGGTGTATTTCAATTTTGTTCATGTTATGTCCTTATTTGTGTTGTGGCATTTCACATGTCAACTTTTTTTTTAAGTAATTGTTTAGTAACTTTAAACATTTGCATAACCTTAATATGATCTGTGATTTTGGTCTTTTGATCACAAATGACATTGTGGATTGTCAAGTTAACACAAGAAGTAAAGAAATATCTATATCACCCCAGGATTGTACTGCAAGACTTCATAAGGGAGTGAAGACACTCATTTAAAGGTTGTATTTTCTTTTTCATCTTGTAAATTTATTTTCTACTCTTTTGTTTTTCTTTGTTGTGAACTATGTACTTGCTCGGATGAATCTATATTTATCTTTATAAATATGTGTCTAATCATCAAATATTCTTCTATTTTGGAACATACAAAGACTAAAATCCCCTTTAAATGAATTATGGACTCATTATTACTTTTTCACATGTTAGTTATCCAATTGGATTCCATGCCAAAACAAACCCAAAGATGGAGAGGGCTTGGAGTCTGAAAAGCCATCAAAACTACATAAGGAGCATTCAAAAAGTAAAAGTGAAGCAATGATAAATGAAGTCAATTTTTTTGCATATCAGATCGGATACAAATGTGGACACTTATGAATTATTAAATGTCAAAAAAGATGCATAAAGTTCAAAGAAATTAAACTCAGAAAATTATAGTGACAAATTATAGGGTAATTTATCCAGTAATTCCTTATATAAATATGCATAATATTTGTATAAAACTGACTCAAAGAGAAAAGGAAATTTTGAATAGTTTTACATTGTCTAGAAACACTTACCCTACAACCGCTTTTCACCACCTTCTTCTCCCACCTCCTCATGTCCATAGAGTTACAAATTCAACAACTGAGTGAATGAATGATAGATTGCATGGTGTGTATTTATTTATATATTT
The DNA here is from genome assembly GCA_031772625.1 of Pinus tabuliformis. NCBI lineage: Eukaryota > Viridiplantae > Streptophyta > Pinopsida > Pinales > Pinaceae > Pinus > Pinus tabuliformis. The sequence goes on along the minus strand of CM062811.1, from coordinate 580,767,908 downwards.
TCTTTTGATTTGTTGAAGTTGATATTTTTTTTTACTATTTCTTCTATATGTAATGATTAATAGAGTCATCATTTAAAAATATTGACATACTTACATTGCATCACATTATGCCTACACATATCCCTTATATTGGGCTAAAAAGAGCCTCTCGGTGCAATTAAAGAAGACATGTAGTTATATTTTGAACTTGAATTGAGATTTCATAATTGTCTATATATTTACCTTAGTTTTCTACTTGTTGTAGCACCCAATTTCACCTTGATTTTGAAGAACATACTTGATAGATTCCTTATTAATTGAGGACATTCGAAATTGATGGTTCAATCACTTGCTTTGAATGATCACAATACTTCTTACACATTTGATTCATTATAAGGATAGATGATAGTTGATGAATCTATTATTAGATGACGATACATGTTGATAACAAAATACTTTTTTATACGTGGATTTTATGATATTTGATGATTCATGATCATATGTACTGATGATTCACTGTGTGTGGTAGGATACAAAGAGGATGCCTCATTGAATGACTTAGCACTCATCATAGTTTGATTATTGAGTAATATTTGATATTGAATTTTAATTATCATCAATTAATGTTCTTACAGAATACAAATAACATGTGTAGTGAATGTAGCCATAGGGTACATGCTTTCTTAACAAATCACATATGAGTAATTGGGCTATGTGGAGTGAATGTGATCTTCTTTGTAAGGTTGGAACAACATCCCCAATTCCATCCACTAGTAATTCAATGATGGTTTATTTTGGAAAGTGCTTAGCACATTCAGTTTGAATTTGAATGATGCCATGAGGGTTGAGCTATGGATTTGAATATTCATTGTGATCAACTAATTGGTACAAATTATGGTAGACACCTTAATCCTTAGTTTGCACTAGTTACCTTAAATTGGTCGCATATACTTGAATGATGAGTGTTGTGGCTCCCTTGGACTAGACACTTAAGTTAAGGTGAATAAATAAAAGGAGGAAATGTGTCTTACGAAGTGAAATCTTCTTTGAAATCCTAGAAAACTTGGGAAAATGAGACTATGTTTATAGACTAAAATCAAATTTTATAAAACCAAAATGAAGTGAAATAACTCAATTCAATACACTACCTATCATAAAACATGTGGGGAAGATGTTCTATCTAAGTACAATGGCAATAAAAATTTCTCTAAGAAGAAGGTTGTTGGTTTTTCCCTTTTGAGGGTTTTCCCAAGTGTTAGCACCTAAATTTTCCTTAGGCTGAAGGAAGGCAAAAATTAGGGTAACCACAAACCACACTCAGTCTGGTAGCTAGCCCTACCAGAGCAGGAGAGGGCTCTCTCCGAGTCATACTCAGCGAATGGATAGGCAAAACGGTCTGAGATGACTTGCAATGCAATATTTACCTTAGGCTAGTAAGTGAAAAAGGATTTTGGAAAAGATTTTTGAAGTGACCGAACTTCTGAGATGTATATGGGACTGGCGCTCAGCAAAGAACAGAGAATTGAGAATGAAGGCACAGATTATTCCGTGAGGAAAGGTAGGCAGGAAGCGCAGCAATTTCGACTTAAGGTGACGCGGAATGAAAAGATTGCTAAAGATAGTGAAAAAGGCATGGTCGCATGAATCCTTTTCAACAGAAGAATAACACTGCACATGAAATTTTCCCACAGGCAGAGCAATATAAATTGAATTCTACCTAATCTCACTTAGAAAATTTCACTTAAATGAAACATGAAATGAACTATGAAACATAACAAGATACATATGGAACATAAGAACACATTTTCTACACTCACAACCACAAGAATCTAATGAAACAAAGTCGTTGCCTTTCATTAACTCTCTGTCAAAAACACACAGCGCAGAAACAAAGTTTCTTTCCCACTGTCTCCCAGAAGTTACAAGCCAGCCAACCCTTTGCAAATAACTTGCATACAATATATAGAAAGTGTAGAGAACAGATCGAACGCCCAGGGGTTGGGAAGTTACTCAAATCATTTCGAAAAGGAGATGGAGAGCCAACCATCAGCTACAGGTGCAGCGCTCTCAAGCATGACATTTGGCTGGGGTGACCCTTTGCATTCTTTTGCCACTTGGATAGGTGCCCACCTGGAGAGAAAACTCTTTAAAAGCCGCCTTTGGTGCCAAAAAACCAAAGAGTAGATGACCGAGACCACTTGGAGAAGTCTCAACCCGAAATTTCGCGAAACCGGAGCAATTTGGCAGTTTTTTCCCCTATGCGCCGCGCCAAATTCCCTGTGCGTCGCGCAACTTTAGAGCCTGTTTTGGGGCACTTTCATGTGTCAAATTTTTTCCCAAGTGGGCTTGTTGGAAAGCCTGTCCTGTCTACTTTCCAACCCAACTGGAATTTCTGAATTTGAAGCTCATTTGCCCCTCCAAAACTTCATTCTCCCAAGGCTGCTTTTTGTGTGTCCAAAAAGTGGCAGAGAGGCCATTTTTGGGTGTTTTTTGACCTTTAGGAGACCCAAAACTTGTCAAAATTTCTTGCTCGGACACCAGTAGACGTATTTTTCAATGTTGAATCCAAATATGCAAGCCATTCCTCGATTAGAGTGCTAGAATTTTAGTGTCGCGCCAGTGGCGCGGCGCACAGGGAGGAATTTCCTGTTTTGTGCCCAAAAAATTTGCCTGTGACCAAAATTTGCCCAAATTTTTTGAAATTTGGGCTGGAGGTTCCCTATGAAGTGCTTTGTTGTGCCAAGGAAGCCTCAGCCAAGATTCGAAGCCGATCTTGCTCCTTTGCCTCCTTTGCCTCTTTTCTCGCTTTGCTCAATTTTGCCTTTAGGCTCCTGATTCTTGCTTTGGAACTCATGTTTCGAGCCTGGTAGTGATGAGTCATGCACCTCAGCATGTCTTTCTCCCTGTTTGCTTTGTCCAACAGCCTCTCCAAATGCATGTTGACCCTCTCAAGGTTGGACTCCCGGTCTTCATTGATTTCTTGCTCCAAAGATGTGAGCGGAACCCTTCTTCTTTGAGCAGCTTGGCGCTGCTCACGGATGTTCTGCAGCTCCATGATCGTCTGTTGGTCCTCAAGCTGTTTGTTTCTCCGCTCCAGGTAGTTTATGTTCCACTTGGCCCTTTCTAAATCAATGGTCAAGTCTTCAATCTCTGATTGCTGCTCCCTGATGATCTCCATAAGCTCCTCATTGGTTGGTTCTGCATCTGTCTCATCATCCTGGAGGAGAACAAACTCAGTCTCTTGCTCACCTGATGGCCCTTCCTCCTACACTGACTCCTTGCCCTTACCCTGCTCCTGGGGTGCTGATGTCGGAAGCGAGGCCCCTTCCACCCCGGGTGGAGATAACACTCACTTTGCTGCTGCGAACAATGGTCTACTGCCCTTCTGGTATGTGATGTATACTGGCATGGTGGCAGTCTCATGACTCTCAAACTGATGTGAAGGAATCTCCACCTCACGCTCAAACTGATGTGAAGGACCTCCTGTATCATGCTCAAACTGATGTGAAGGACCTCTTGTATCATGCTCAAACTGATGTGAAGGACCTCCCATCTCATGTTCTGCCTCTGATATCACTGGTGGAGCGCTGAAGAAATCACGGGAGATGAAGTCCTCCCAAGCAATACCCTGCAATCCTAACTGATGGTCCACCAAGATCCGGAAGAGAGCAAAATGATAGACACTATTTAGCTGTTGTTGTGGGGTCTTGCGCTGCATGAAGTTTTTCATCTTCTCAATGTTGTTGCAGATGAAGAATGGGAGGCTCATCATCCGCACCCTGGTGAAGTGCATGAGCAGGCGGATGTGATAGGCATAAAGGTGAGAAAACCTCCCCTCGCAACTGAAATATTTCATGATCAACCTCATGAGTGGGGCATACTCATCCCTCAAAAACCTGAAAGGAAAAACTCTGGTGAGCTGGCTCAAGCAGTTGTTCTTGATGTAAGGCTCATAGTGATGCCTCTCCACCTTCTTCTTCTTATGCCACTGCTCCCCAATGTTTGGTATCCCTGTTACCACTGATATAGCCTCCGGTGTCAAGGTGAAAGTGACCCCAGCCAGGACAGATCGGTCTCCCTGGAGATGAAGTGCAAAACGGCGGGCCAACTCATGATGTACTCTGACATTTGCCACCCTTTGGCAAAATTCAAAACATGCCAAGTGCTAGAAACAAGACATGGCAAGTGGGCATGCCTGTAGCTCTGTGAGGGTGTTTGGCTCATCTCTGAGATGTCTGCCACTCTGGTGATGTCTCCTATGGGCCCTCTCTCCTGAAGATGTGTCACTGTGTGTATCCCCCTCATAATCTGATGAATTTTCTGATGCCATTACTGCTGCTTGTACCCTGAGTTTTATGCTGCCCTCTGAATCCAATGAAACTGATGAATGCTCTGAAAATCTGTCACCAAGGGGACAATAAAATAGGGGAGTGTTAGGAGGGGAATGATGAAAAGGGGAATAGGGGTTTAAAGGAGAAATTTATCAGGGATTTGGGAGTGTTTGGGGTATGGTTTTGATGGGGTAGGGTTTGGGATATTTTGAGCTATAGGAATAAAAGGGATGAATGGATATGATTACAATGTAGCTAGGGTAACTATTAGGGGAAACTGCTCCAGGGGAATTAGCTGATAGAGGTAGGATAGGAGCTTATTTAGCAATCATGTTACTGTAGCAAAACCCTAGCTTTTTTGCCCTTCTTTGTGTCATTTTTGGGTTTACTTAATAAAAGTTTTGCCTTTGATTTTATGGTCACCAAAGTCACATTTTTCTTTGAGTTAAGGATCAATGGTGAAAGGATCTAGGGCCACCTTTGCAATTTTTAGATCCATTTATGAAAATTTGGGTGTTTCGGTGCTTTTTTAGGCTCATAGGCCTGTGAGCCGCGCGCTTTTCCCAGTGCGCTGCGCGTCAGGTATGCGCCGCGCTAGTGCAATGTTAACACTGTGGTCGGGCTCCCAATGCGCCGCGCGCTGTCATTTCACACTATGTTTGCTTGAAAAACAGGGGAGGGGGTTTTAGGGCAATTTAGGGTGGTTTCTTTAGGAGACAAGGTGGAATGGAGGTGACAAATGATGAGGAGTGAGGGGACAATGGGGATGGGAGCAACCTTGGTGGCGTCTTCACAAATTTGCAAACCTCGTTTATCATTTTTGCTTTGATGATTATTTTTGTGGATGGCCAATGTGCTTTGGATATCATTCAACATCTTAGGAACACCACCATTGACCAAATTGACAAAGAAGAGGTTTCATTCGAGCCTACCTCTTGTTTGCTAGCCTTCAACCGGGATATAAAACCAATTTGCAAGTGTTTTGAGCTCCCTGGCTGTGTGCGTCGCGCACCAAGCCCAGTGCGCCACGCGCCCTGAGTGCGTCGCGCCCTTGTTGATTTTGCACTGTGGGCTGGCTGCCAGTGCGTCGCGCCCTCTGTGTGCGCCGCGCTCCCTGGTGTGTGCACCGCGCCCTTTGGAAACCGACTCTCCCTCACTCAAACCCTCATGAATTTGCTCTCTTACCTTTGTAATTTCTCTCCAAGCTTGCCAAAGCACAAATGGTTTTTGTTTTGGGAAAAACAAGAATATATAGGCTTGGGAGAGTTGGGTTCAATTTTTTCTTCTTTGAAAACCCACTTTCTAATGTTTATGTTTTGCACTTTTTTTATTGACTTTAAAACACTCTGCTTTTCCTTTTTTCTTTGAAATTTTGGCTCTCATGATAAAATTTTCGGCATTTCTTTGCGGGGACTATGTGACTGGGCCTCTGGCTTTGAAATCCATGACTGCATCTGAAAATGTCAACTGGCGATTTTTGGAAAATTTTGTCATAGTTGACCTTGTTTGACTTTTCTTCAAAACAGAGTTTTGAAGAAGAGTCGATGTCTCTTTAGGTGATGATGAAGCTTTTTGAACCGTAGCTGTATAAGGTCTCCCTCTGGCCTGCATGGCTTGTTCTAGACATGTTTTTCAAAGACCACATTGATGATTTCCTAGACCCAACAATAAAAATGACTTTGTCCTGTAATATGACCAGACCTTGACTATCATGAACTTCAGTGATTATGGACCAAGACCTGAACCAGCAGGGGCCAGAGATGAGGGAAAATGACCAGCATGACTATCTCCATCAGATCATGGCATGTCCCTAGCGAAATGCAGCTGAGTGGATGGAGCGGGACACCTAAAATTGAAATGCACAAAGAGCTTTGATCTCTGACGGAGGGGTGACCAGACCGACTCTAACACCAAGATAAATCTTTATCTCTTGTCTCTTGTGATTTGTGATATGGATTCTTATAATTGAACTTTTAAATGTATAATCGCTTGATGAAAGGCATAACAAAGACTAAAGAAGAACATACTATTCACAAGTTAATTATCAGAGTTTAGAAGTGGTTTCTCAACATGGTATCAAGGCTTTGGTTTGATTGGAAGAAGCATGAAGATCACTCCTTAAAGAAGATCTAAGAGTGAATTTTATGATGATACTAAAATTCCTCTTAGACACAAGTTGAAATTGCAAAGTCAGTGGTATGTTTGAAGTGGGTAGAATATGAAAGCAATCCAAAGTTTTGAGATATGGTCTAATGCAAACCTAAATCCGTTTGTATGGCATCCTTGAGAAATAATGTATAAATATTAGATCCAAGAATCTTCTGCTACTTAAATCTGAGCTTCTTGTAAGAAGAATTATTGTCATAAAGATTAAATTCCATTGTGAAATGATGCTTACTATCTCATTGACATGATCCCTCTATGGCATAATGGTGTTATGTTCAAAAAATCCTTTTGAAGAGTAGAAACATTCTTTAATGACCAAGTTGTTCAAGATGATCCTAATGTAATACATGATTTAGACCACTTGGATAAAGCATGGGATTGTGTGAAGTTTAGGAATGTGTCCTACAATAAGTTAGGGTTTGGTTGATTTTCTAAGGATTTTGGACAAAGCCCTAGAGTAATATAATGTTGATGCAAAAGTACATTTAGAGTCTTGACTTCTTATTCTCTAGTGTACAATGGTTTTAGGGTTTATGAGAAAAACCATAATATGGATCATATGCATAATTGAATTTAGGGAATTTGGACAAAAACACCAGATAAATTTATCATTTGCAAAAGAACAATAAGGGTTTTACAATTTTTGGATTTCTAGGGTTTGCAAGCCTAAAAAGGCTTGATAAAGAATGCCCAGTGTTTAAAAAAAACCCTATTATGGGTTGTTGAATCAAAGAAACCATAATAATGTCTATATCAACGATGTAGATCTACTAGATGGATGCGAGAAGCACAAGATCAGAGGAGTTTTTCATAAAATATAAGTGCTCTATCTCTCTTCTTTTATTATTATTGATTTCTCTAGTAAAATTAGTCTCTTGTTTTATTTCCATTTCTTGATTATAACTATTCTTTCATGACCTCCTAGAGAGGATTGCAGGAACTTGCTGAAGACTGTCTAAGGTTAGAAAAAGTTAAAAGATCAAAGCAAAAGATTCTGACAAGTTTTGGATTCATAGGGATATTTGAATCTAGAAAGGGTTGTGGATTAAGAGGGAGCTTTGGATCCAGAGAAAAACCTATGTTTAAGAAAAACTTGGACTCAAAAGGAGGAGTTTAATTCTCAAGTTTTGAGGTATGTCTTTAAGTATTATCTTTAAATTATATTTAATGGCCAGGGTATGTTGAAAGATGTGATAGGCCTTTAACAAGCCTTTGTCCTGGATGAAGTACATGAACTTTAGGGATATTCTTGGACTTGTTAAGATAAGTTCTCTTAGTAGGAGTGGGTATTAATAGGATAAAATAGGGGAATACATTCTCCAGATTTAGGAAGAATGACACACTCTATTATAAAGGGTAGACATTCTCACGGTTTAGGGAGAATGGCCCAGACTAATTACATCTAAAAATATACATCTTACCTATGTGTCATGTTTGACTACATTAGGTAAAATGGTTCAGTAACATAATGAACATACATTATACCTTGGGGAGAGTGGTCTAGTGTGGGACAATCATTATACCATATGAGAATAGTTCGGGAAATTATAATCATTCTTCCCGTGTCAGGATATAGACCAAGATAAGGAAGAATGATCCTTAAGGCCCTGTTACTCAGAAGAGTAGGTGCCTTTCTCTGTTGGCCTAGTCACTCTATAAGAGTGGGTGCCTTTGTTAGCCTTGGTTACTTGTTGAGTGAGCCTTTTGGCCTAGGGTGAGGCCTATGATGTTAGGGTTTGACCAGGATAATGGAAACCATGTGATATAAGTATCCTTTAGGGTTTGGTCCTTTAGTGTCAAGATATGGATATCCTCTAAGGTTTGGCCAACTCTATGTAGTTGGAACATGGATGTTCTTGGAGGTTTGACCTTGGTGATGAAAAACTTGTACTAGTCTATATACCATGAGGTTGAGGCATTGACCAGATCATGGTGATTAATTGATGTACCTTAGGCTAGGTAGCCTATATGATGGTACATAGAGTTGTTGGACCTTAGGCAAGGTAACTTGTATGATGGTACATATAGTTGATGTACATTAGGTGAGGTAGCTTGTATGAAGGTACATAGGGTTGGTACCTTGGAAAGTAGCCTAGATGGTACCTAGATCCGTGAAATATGTTGGGTTGATACCTTGGAAATATCCTATATGGTATCTAGATCCCTATAACAATATGTGTTGATGTGATGCATTGTAAATAAGCCTAGAAGGCACCTAGATCCCTAGAGTAGCATTGCTTTTGGTTTGGTGTCTTGGTTGTAGCCTAGATAGTACCTAGGGTCCTGAAGAAGCATGTATGTTGGGTTGGCATCTTGGCTATGGGAAGAGAACTCTTATCAATGTGACCTTGGTCAGAGAAAGTCCTGGAGGAAGCTCAGATGAGTAGGTTCCTTCTAGTATCATGTTCAGATCTCTTTAGAGTGAGCTTGTTTGGTATCAGGCCTAGAATAAGGCCTTTGGAGTCTCACCTAGACTATGTATGGAGACGATTTGTTTGTTAGTGAACCATGATCATGTTATAATAGCATAAGATAATGGTAATACAAAGTGTATAACCTTATTCTTAAATAAATATCTCAATACAAAATATCTATATAGTCATTGTGAATACCTCCCTAGCTAAGAGGGAGTGTTAGAAAATGTATCTATTGTCGTTTTTCATAATTGTTATTCTAAAGAAGAAAAGTAAATTGTTTATGTATTTTGTAGCATAACTCTTCATGCTTGTATTGGTCAAAATATATTTTATAAGTCATGTTATTCATGCCGTTAAATTATTATTTTCATTTGTAATTCAAGTAGCCTCCGCAATGCTAATTCAACCTACATTAAGGTCAAGTTGGATTGCCCCATTTGTTCACCCATTCAATCATCATGAAGGCTATATAAAATAATTTAATGTGTGCTCTCCTTAGATTTCATTCATTCATACACACAAGTATACGAATGTTCTCTCATACGAAGGTGATAAAGGAAGTCTACAAGGGCATAATCAACCAAATAAAGTCTTGTTCTCTCACTTATTGAAGGTTTGAAATCTGTAAAGAACATTCTAAGTTATGTGACACTTGTCCGAGTTCTGTGATGGATAGACCGAGTTTTGTGCTACTTCAAAAGGTCCCAAGTCCCAGCTACTAAAGTATTTATTTGTTTGTTGGAAGGTGCATCTAGGCTGAGACCCAGAGGAAGAAATATGAGCCTTGTTTTCCCATGGAAGAGGTCCAAAATGATTGTTGAAGTTGATTTTAAGTTTGATGTTGTGATATAAATTCCATTGAAGCTCATTTGAAGTCATACAAAGTGTGTGTCACACTAATTAGAAGTATATTTGAAGAATAAATGAAGGGATTTGATCCAACTTGAGATGATCCAAAGTCTATCACTTTAGTTCATGAAAATCCAAAGTCTTTTGCTTCTATACTAGACATCTGAAGTCTAAAATATATTTGAATCTCTACAGTTCAAGCTTCAGATGCATTGTAATCAGATCCTTATCCTTTAGTAGCATGGTGAGAGGAACAACCTCTCTTAGATGATCTTTCTAATTATCTTGTTGAAGACTTTGTAATGAAGGGTTTAACACTTGTGGAGGGCTACTTGGACTTTTATTTCTCATGTTGATCTAAATATTTCTCTAAGAAGGTTGTTGGGTTTTCCTTTTGAGGGTTTTCCCAAGATAAATCTTTGTCTCTTGTATCTTGTTCTTTGTGATCTCACTTTTTATAATTGAACTTCTAAATGTATAATTGCTTGATGAAAGACATAACAAAAACTAAATAAGAACATAATATTCACAAGTTAATTATCATAGTTTATATGTGGTTTCTCAACATCCCATTGAATGATAAATATCATTTTCTTTAAAATTCATAATAGATAATATGGCAGATTCAGTTCCTTCCCTTTTATGAAATGGGTAAATATTCTGGCATGTTAAAACAACAAGATTCCATATCTTCCTTCACATGTAAGGAATTTTTGCAGAACGAACAATAGATTACACCATTTTGATTTCAATGTGGAAACTGCAGTACCCTTTTTGAAAATCGAAACATTGATACATGGGTTGTGCAAAAAATATTTCGATGTTTCATCCTTTAATCTCTGATTCTTAAACCAACTTTCACCATTTTTGGGGAGCTCAATCGCTTCAACAAGGAATGATTCAATCAACTTCAATTTGATATCTCCAATTTGTGATTCAACCCCCATCAAATGATCATGCAAATGCACCGATTACTTATATCTCATATCCCTCGAATTTCTCAAATAACTTTATCCAACCCACATTCTACAACTGTTTTCTAACTTTTAGGTAGGAAACTAAGAAATTTTCTCCTATATATTCATGCCAAATAATGATTCCCATTGCTACAAAGGAATTATAGTCTTCAAATTTCCCTTTTGATAGTCTATCACGAGGATCAGTAGAAGAAAATGGATGGTATGATAAAATTCAGTGAGGGATAATGGTTTTAATAGGAATGAGAGGCTTCATGATGGTGTTATAATAGGACCTCTCCTTTCAAAATTATAATTTCCCATTAATTCACATGATACGATCCTTTCATTGCATCATACTAGAAGTTTTAAGTTCTCTAAATAAATAAGGATATTTGTTAGGATATGATAAAACATAGCATTTGGACATTATATTTGAGTGTGCCACAATTAAAATACATGAGCCTTTTAAATATTACTCCATTAAACTCAAAATATCTATATTGATTGACTATTCACAACGTTACCATCTTGTATTACTCACTCATGTGCTTTGATTTTGCTTTGCTTACAGGTCCAAAATATTTTCTGATGAATCAACTATGGAATGCTCAACTGGCTGCAAAATGTTATCAGTATTAAGAAACTACTTTCAGTTCTCCAGAATACGTGTTGCTTCTAAGGATGATGAAGCTGATAATACTGATGATGTTGATGAATACTCACGAATGATTTTTTAAAGATAAAAAAATTCTTTGACTAAAAATTTATTTGCAAAGGAGAAAGAGAAAATCCAAGTTGCTAAAAGACTTTGGTTTTCAACTACGCTTTTTTGTAAAGTGTATGCCAACCATGATAGTTTTCATAACACTATATATATATATATATATATATATATATATATATATATATATATATATATCAAACTTCTTTGGGTACAAAGGAGAGTTGACTCCTTTTTCTACCATTTTGAAATCATAATTTTCTTGTAAACTTTGAACAAATTCTTTTCTTGTTAAGGGATTATGATAGAGTTTTAATCTATACCCATTAACAATAAAAGTAATCCATTTCCCATTGTCAAAAACAGTTTCTATCTCATAAGGGACTAATCAATGTGTTTGAAATTTACCTTGAAAATCTTTAAACTTTGAATCAAAGAGAAGGGCCCAATCACCCGGTTTGAATTTTCTGTTTTTGATAAAATTTCCATGCCATATTGTTCTTTGTTGCAAAATTAATCTTTTGCTTTGAATTGCATCTTGTCTAATCTCCCCCAATCCATTCATGAGAACTAATCTTTGCTTTTGAGCTTCAGAGAGACCTAGCCCCAATTTTTTTTGTCATCATGTAAGTGTCCACTTGAAATTCTATTGGAAGTAAAACTTACTTCCCATAGACAAGCTCATAAGGAGTGTGTCCTGCGGTGCTCCTCCATGTGGTCCTATATGTCTAGAGAGATTCTGGAAGTCTATCTTCCCAATCTCTTCTAATTAGATGCACAATTTTAGTTAGTATGGCTTCAAGAAGTTTGTTTGTGGATTCCAATTGTCCATTAGCTTGTGGATGATATGGAGTGGATTTGTGATGCCTGATCTTGTACTAATCCATGAACTTTTGCACTAGATTAGATGTAAGTTGTGCACCCTAGTCTGCCACAATTTATCTCAATACACCAAAACAAGTGAAAATATCCTAAAAATGAAATGTAACAACAACATTTTCAGTAGCAAAATGTAGTAGCTTAGCCTCTACCCATTTAGTAACATAATTAGTGCAAACAAGTATTTACCTCTTTTGCTTGAATGGAGGATTAATGGGTCCAATAAAATCTAGAGCTCATTTCTCAAAAGGCTCTATTAGTACATATGGTTGTAGAGGCATCTCATCAGATTAAATAGGTATCCCCATTCTTTGGCAACTATCACATATTTTTACATATTCCTTGGAATCCGTGAAAAGGGAAGGCCAATAATATACCAAAATAAGTACTTTATATGTAGTTTTTCTATCACCAAAAATGTTCTACGCATGGTTCATCATGACATGCTTTATGTATTTCAGGTACTTCATCTTTTCGAACACATCTTCTAATGATCATATCAGCTCTTTTTCAATATAGTTCTCCTTCTATCCAAGAATAAGGTGCACTTGATTTGATGACTTTTTGTCTTTCTTTTGTTGATAGTCGTGGTGAAAACTCTCCTATAGCCAAGTAATTAGCAATATTTTTTGTAATAATATGTGAATCCTAGAAAACTTTGAACATCCCTTTGAGATTAAGGTACTGAAATTTTAGAGATGATTTCAACCTTTGATGAATGTAATTTGATTCCAGAATATGAAATGTGATGACCCCAAAAAAATTCCTTCATTAAACATCATGAATCATATTTCATTACTTAATGAAAGATTAGATTCTTTACATCTAACAAGGAATCTTTCCAATTTTTCCATAACTTCTTCAAAAGTATTCCCATACATAGTAAAATCATTCATATAAAATTCTACACAATCATGGATTAGGTTAGAAAAGATACCTATTACTTCTCTTTGAATTGTACCAGGTGCACTGCATAAACCAAAGGGAATTACTCTATAAGCACACATACCCCATGGAAATGTAAAGCTTTTCTTATCTTGATCTTCAAGTGCAATTTGAATCTAGTTGTATCCACTAAAACCATAAAGAAAAGAGAAACATTTCTTTCCCACTAGTGTATCTAGAAATTGACTAATGAAAGATAATGGGAAATTATCTTTTAGAGTTTCTTTGTTTAATTCTCATTAATCTATTCATACTCTCCACTTTCCATTTTCTAAGGAAAAATTACCAAGGTGAAACCCATTGGTTATTTGAGAAATTGGATAAACAAAATTCACATTAAGCAATTTTTTTGTAACTATTCTTTAAAAATATTCCTCAGGTTGGGATTCATCCTTCTATAAGGTTCTCTTACAGCTTTGACATTCTCTTGTATACAAATATGATGCATACATGTATTTGGATTGATTCCTTTCATGTCAGTATATTCCCATGCAAATGCATAAGAGTGTTTTTCTAACATCTTATAGTTGTTTCTTTGGAAATTCCTCCAAGTTATTATTGATATTTAATGTTTTTCTTGGACTAATCTCTATAAGAGAATTGCCAAATTTTTCCATTGAGTTTAATGATATTTTGGATTGTCAATATGAAAAGTATTCAATACCACAATCTTCTTGAAAACTTTGTTCTAACATATGCACACAATAATTTTATTGACAATATGAAGAAAAATCATGATTATTCATTATATTTATTAATTGATGTTCTTCATCATTTTGTGAGATAGTTCTAACTGGTTGTTTATCTTCATAATCTTCATCATCATTTTCAATCCATTCTTCATTTCAGTTATTGCACTTGTTGGTGGATATAATGTGAAGTTTGTAGTAGTGTTTCCATGAGAAATAAACATATCACCCAATCTACAATGAACAAATGCATTAGTTGTGGCTAACCATGGCCTACGAAGAATTAATGGATGACCTCCAAGATTCATTTTTGGAGTTAATATCATGAAATATGCAGGATAATCCCATGAATCTAGAGGGATTATGATACATCCTCTAATATTTCATTTGGTTTGATAACAGATCTATCTGCTAGTTGCAATAAAGTAGGAGTATATTGAAGATTAGTTAATTTTAATCTATCCATAGTATTCCTGGTCATGACATTTATAGTTGCACCTAGGTCAATCAGTGTGTTTGGAATCTCAATATTATTGATGTGAATCTTTAGAATGAAACCTCTTGGATCTAAGTATTTTCAATTGTAGGCTTTCACATTAGAACGTCTGCAATTTTTCCTATGAGTTTCACTTCTTGTATTTCTTTCCTTTTTCTCTCAAGTTTTGTGATACACAACTCCTTTATATTTTTTGCAAAAATATGAATTTCCTTAATGGCTTGAAGCAAAGAAATTTTAATGCAAACATTTTTCAACGCATCTAACAAGTTATAATCAAGTAAAACTATTTTCTTCTCTACTCCTTTATCAATTTGTAATCTCTCCAAAAAAGAAGGGTTTTTATTTATGGAAATAGAGGGTTGCTCAACTAGAGGATTTATAGGAGTCGGCCTTATTTCATTGTCATATATTTGTATAGGAATATCCTCCTTTTGGGGAGCCTTTTCCTATTCAGGTTTTCCTTCTTTCCAGGAGTTTTATCCTATTTATATTCTTGAATGGAAATGGGAAATGTTTTCTTTTATATAACTTGAGTAGATCTAAGCTGGAAATCATTTAAATCTAGAGGAGCTATCATGTAAGCTTGAAAATTTAGGACTTTGACATTATAAAAAACTTTCTAAGGTGTTTTATTATTGGGGTTAGGGAGTGGTTGTGGGGGTAACTCATTTTGTCTTTGACGAAATTGGGTGGATGGTAATGGAAGGGGTTAACTTGTAGTCAATTGTTGTTGGACGGGTTGTGGAGGAGAATAATATTGATGTTGATATTGGGAATATTGTTGAAAATATTGGGGATATTAGGGATTTCTATCATAGGAAACTTTACATCCTTTTGACCAAGATGAGTTTTTAGTTTTAGGCGTCTATGTTAGCCATGGTAAGGGTGTGTTCCACTTGCTTTTAGGTTGTGCGTAAGATTAAAATTGTTCATTGGAATATTGTACCATACCTATTTGACAAGGCTACCAAGGTCTTCTAGGAGCAACATAGCAAAGTTGTTTTGTTTTACTTGTCCCCGCTTCTTCTTGGTAGAGAAACTTTCATCTTTGTATTGAAGGGAAATTTTTTGCACAGATAACACAAATTTCAATACTATCAAGAGGACATTCACATAATGCATGCTTCTTTCTGCATCTTGTACAAAATATACATAATATGAAAATTTCAACTTTTCACTTGTTTTGTTCTCTTAACATATAAATTTTCTCACTAAGATTACCAAGAATATGAGTTTTAATTTTATCAAGAAAATTATCGAGTTCTACTTGACTTACTATTCCCGATGTTGATTAACTCACCCTTGATATCACTGGGTCTTTAAGATTCTTGCCATATTTTGAATTTCCCCTTGAAATATGTTTGCACAATTCACAGATCTCTTGAAAGATAGTTGAGACACATCTCCTTTACCCATCAAGTTAAGAAGATCAATCCATTCATCCCTTATAGCTCTAAGTAAGATAGTTTTTAATGTATCAAGTCCTAAATCATGCAATTTAGCTCTTTTAACATTATATGTAAATCTCTCTACTAAATCTTCAAGGCTTTCATCTTCTTTTTTATTCATTTTAAAAACTTCTTCTCTAAGGTCATGATGTATGCAATAATCCTTATATTTTTCTAAGAATAATCTTTTCATGTCATCCCATGTCCTTATAGAATTAGTTCCTAAACCCATAAACCATTTGAGAGCCCCATCTTTCAATGTGGTTGGAAACAATTTCAACTTTTGAGTATCAAGAAAATAATCATAAGATCTACATAATACCTCAAATTCAAAGAGAAATGTTTCTAGATCCTCAATCCTCATACCATGAAAGTTAGGAATAACAGATGGAGAAATATTTTTCATAGTAGTAGTAGTATCAGTATCTTGAATAGGAAATCCAAAAGGATCCTCCTCTTCATGATAATATCCATCAATTGAACTTGAAATAAAATCTACTTTATGAAAATCCAATTGATTTAAAAAGCAATAAAACTCAATTCTAGGAAAGCAATGAAACTCCTATTTAAAAGTAAATAAATGATTTAAAAAATAAAGATATATATTCTAGAGCGATAAGAAAATGACTGAAATTAAATTGCATAAAACCTATTGAGATTATTGATGTTTCATACTAAATTAGAATCATTTATAACTATTAATTATTTATAAATTTTAGACTAATCAATTTAAGAAACAACTAAATAATGTTTTTCGTTATTTTCAATTTTACTCAAGCGCTTGACTTGTGGAAAATATAAGAAACAAATGAGTAAAAAAATAATGAAATATTGCTAGGAAAATAGAGCATATAATCTTGAAACATAACAAAGCATTAATCAAAGGGCATGAAAAAGAGCATAATAAATCAAATAAAAATTGTACTATCTATCTCTCTCTTCTACAGGGAGCCCTCCTGAGATGTACAATCCAATGGAAACTTTAGATCACAAACTTAAGATGAACACCAGAGATTATCAAAGCGCCATGATTGAAATTATATTACTAAAATGTTTATAGGGTCTGCAAAATAACAATAGTTTAGAATTTCAAATTAACTTCGAGATTGTCTACTCACTTATAGGTGAAGCAATTTATAGAGTTTTTGAAAATGACATATTTGAGAATCCATTAGCTATAAATTAGAAGCTAAAGTGGCATCTCAGTCATTTAATCCTAACATAACCCCTCCTTTTTGCGATTCACTAAAGGAGAAGTGAATCATTAAAAGGACACATTAGTAACTTTATTTGATATGCTTTATTTGAATCATCAAGTCTCATTCATAAATATTGCTGGCTTGCTATAATGACACTTGTTTGATATTCTACTTTCTATAGGTGCGTCAACCATTACTTTGGTCGAGAGTTTGACTTGAATGTTGTGTTGAACCTATGGACTTCTACCTATAGAAGATAGGTGGACCATGATCTCAACATCATTTTCCATCTTTACATATACTCTGGTTGATTTATAGCACATGGAATCCTATATAAGCTTTTAGTTAGTTGTAGAATGTGTAAGATTCAATAACTTATGTCTAATAAACTCAATTTCATAAAGAAAAACATATATATTTGAGATATTAATGGAATTTTACCATAATAATGCATGTGTATGTCTCTCATGGATTTTAATTGAAAATGAAGGTATAACAATATGAAGATAAGTGGTAAAATGCGTGAAGAAAAGGAAATAAAATGTAAAAATAAACAATTTTTGAGGCTCAACTCTAGGAACCCTTGAATTCAAATGAAAACAAATCCAATCCTAAGAACTCAGATATAAAATCGAATGACAACAAATATGGACTTAGACAAGTGATGAAAGAACATATTTGAAGGATTAGACTAAGTTTTAGAGGAGAATCCTTCAAAAATTCTAAATTTAAGGTATCATTGCTAGGAAGTAGTTAGCAACGGTGAGAAGACCTTCATAGGGAGGATAACTAGCACACTGTAAAAAGGGATATTTTTTCTTTGTTAGTTGTTACAAGCCTGTGATTGTTGGAAAAAATGAAGAAAAATGAGATATCTTAGCGAGATCAAATTATACTCAAGGTCAACCAGAGAGAGAACAACCTTGAATAAATCACAATCACTCAGAGAAGGAAATAAAAACAAAAAAAAGCTAAATAGGCCATGAGGAGAAAAGATGTAATAGATTTAGGGCTAGATCTTTAGTATGGTCACCAATTTTGTTAACGAGAGAATTTCACCTGAGCTAGCAGGTTACTTTTAACCCAGTGGATCTATTAAGGATCTACCAAGAGTAGTGTGTGTATTAGTGTAGATGGATCAATAAATTCAACACTAATTCAATCCCATACAAGAAAGCATATTTCATATCTATACATGACACTTAAGAGAAAGAGTTTTCAGGATGGTACCAGGCACCCTCGCAGGTTGATGGTGTCTTTCTGGCTTGACGCAGAGAGTCTCTCTTCTAGTTGAATATACTGCTCCTAGATATAATGGATCGAATCCTTGCACACATACACCAACAAACAAGCACAAAATATCCTTCTGCAGAGGGCTTGTTAGCCTAAAAACAACATGTATAGATCAAGAGCATAATCAAACTAGAAGTACCGGAAGGGAAAATTATTTTGTTAATCATGAATAAAAAATACAAGGAAACATATGTTATAGACATATTTGGGCACTGCAACCCCAATCATATATGTCCATAAACCGAGGGCTTCTGAGTCCCTAAAAGTGTTGTCTCATAACCAAAAGGAACAAGGTTAGTTGATTACATCATATCCCAGAAGTTCTCCATGGAAAACTGCTCAGAACTGGTCAAAATTAGACCATACAGATTGCTCAGTGCTAAGGGTGCGATGCATCTCACCTGCTCAGTGCAAAAAGTGTGATGCATACTGGAAAGCCCTTCTGTAGGGTGCAATGGGCGAGAGTAGACAAATGGCAGAGACAGTTTGCAAGGTGGATGATCATGGAATCTTCCAGAAACTTCTCCTGTGACACTTGCCTCTCTGAATTTTCCAAGGGATGAGTAAGAGATCATCAATCTCCAAGTGGAATCAAGAACTATCAGAGAGAAGACACTAATCAAAATCCCAGAAGCTGACTCACCCCCCTGCAATCATCTATATATGGATCCCTCATCCCAAAGATCTAGAGGCTGGAATTTTGCATCTTGTAAGGAAGTGTTGTTGGTTTCCTGGTGGAACATCATAGTGTTGGGTGATCTAAGCTTTTCATGAGGTGAATAAGGGCTTTCATGCTGGGAGGATGACGTTGGGCCAGATCAATGGGTTGTAATCCTCTTTTCTAATCTTTATATCAATAAAGCTATTCAAGTTTTCCTCCACATTCTTGTATGTTAGATGATATATGCATTTGTGTGGTCAATATATATCTGGTCCTATATTGTTTATGATTGTAGATCTCTGTACTTTGAAGGTGTTATGCTGCTTTGACTTTACAGGTACTCTTTGAAGCGGAGTAATCAAGGAAGGAGTGGCAAAGATCCGTCATAGGGGAGAAGGAATAAGCAAGGAACCAAGCGAAATATTGAGGTTGGTATTCTTTGCTCCTCTCCTATATACTTCTCATAAAGGGAAACAAAAGTAACTTTAATCTATTTGTTTCTAAGATAGCTACCCATCTTAGTGGGACTAGTAGCTCTGCATATACACTAGATTTCCCGATAACAAAATGGCGACTTCGCTAGGGAGCGAATAGCTTGTTTTCTTGTCTATATTTGTTTGCTTTATAAACTTACAGACAGAGCCTGAAGTCAAGCCAGCTAGCCTTCGAACTGCATTTTCTATGCAAGTGCAAAGTAGATCAATGCTGCTTCAGTCTATCTCTGGGTTTTGTTTATAAACTGAACGATTAATTTGCAAACATCCTAATTGCCCTCGTGGTGGCTCAAGTAGCCTCATTAGATCAGCCCCTGTTATTTACATTTACTGACTATCATTAGCTCGACTTAAATCCCTGAACTAAGCTGCAAACTGTGACCAAGAACCAAGTTGAAGTCTCGTCCCTGGACCATCGCACCTTCTCCTCTTAGGAATCTGGATGCATCGCACCTCCCGTGTGTAGTAGGTGATATGCATCGCTATTTCCCTGTGTTACAGGTGCGATGATCAGATAAGACTTCTTTTGCTTCCAGATTTTGGTTTTTTGTTCACTCTCTTCAGCTTTATTTAGGAGTTTTGTTGTCTGTGATCAGTATACCACTGTGGAAACTCCCTTCCTTTGCATGATTCAGCCTCCATTGTACAAAGAATTGTAAATGTTTTTATGTATTGTTCGCCATTTACAGTTCTCCTTTATAAAGAAGTAGTGTAATCTAACTGTCGTCTTTTGATCTGGAAGTGTCGCAAGTGTCGTTTTCAATCAAAGAAAAGAATCCTACTTTCCTTGATGGTTGATTACTCTGTTACTCTTGTATTTGATTTGAATTAATAGTTTTTCAAGTGTTGAAAGTAGTTTTCAATTCAAAATCACAAAGTGTCGTCATTATCTTCCTTTCGTCTTTTGAAGAGAAAATCGTTAGTACTGTTGCTTGAAACGATTCAGATTTGTACTTAGCATTCTTTTTGTCATTCACACATTAAGAAAGCGAAAACAAATACATGCATGTGCATTTGCATTTAGACTGCTTGTTGATTTTGATTTAGGACAGTGCATCTAGTGTGTGCTCTCTGCTCTATGTTGAAAGAATCCTGCTTCTCTTTC
This sequence comes from Pinus tabuliformis, assembly GCA_031772625.1. Lineage (NCBI taxonomy): Eukaryota > Viridiplantae > Streptophyta > Pinopsida > Pinales > Pinaceae > Pinus > Pinus tabuliformis. The sequence continues at coordinate 580,747,274 of CM062811.1, read as the reverse complement.
CTTAGTAGCTAGGATTTTCATTGCAAAAAGAAGATTAAACGATTGTTTGTCATCTTAGATTGCATTTTAGGAATTGTATATTTACATCACACGGTGAACCTGAAAGGCAAATTTCTTAAGAAAGATCAACTGTAAAATAAATTCAATGAACATAAAAATGCTTTGGAACCTAATGCACAACATTTAGAAGTCTAGGCTAGAGACATATTCCGGTGTCGTAAAGCCTGGTAACTATTGCTTTCATTGTAGGTTGGGTGATTCCTCCTCTTTGAGATGACAAGTGCCAGTAAGGACTTGTGCTCCCACGTATCGTCGAGTATATATTGGGAGACCACAATAGGCTGTATCCTTTATCCTTAGGAAGCTGTGTCTGCCGCCCTATTGATCGCAATGCACTGAACACACAGCATTCGGGAAGATTGAATGCTGTACCGTAAAAAGTATTCTGCAGTTTTGCGATTGGTTTGGTAATCCCTCTGTCTAGATTTCCAGAGTAGTCTCTTTCGTTCCTTTTCAGACTCCTTAAAGGAAAAGGTACATCTAATCACTTGTCACTTCAGGATCATTAAAAATCGAAGGCGACTAGAGTCATCTTTAGCTTTTTCTCGACTCTTAAAAATTGAAAAAGCAAGTTGTGTCAAAGCATCTAAAATTTATTTTAATCGGAATAACGTCACTGTTCCCTCGTTGGTCTTAGGTTGAGAAAAATGGAGTCCACCAACCAAGGATTTCCCCTTGGGGGAAATCCTGGTCCTTTCTCCTCTTGGGGAGATGTTGGTGCACCTCATATGGCCACTTTGTCCCTCCTAGGACTGACAATCGGCTTGCCAATATGGCTCTTCTCGACCTCTGTCGTTCAAGCTGCCGCGATTCCTAAGTAATCAAGTCAACAACTAGATGATACTAGAGTTACCACACAACCTTCTGCTTCACTTGTTTCTCCCTCCCCTCCTTCCTCTTCACTTGGTAAAGCTGGTAAAGCTAAAGACCAAGTAACTGAGAAGAAGAAGAAAGGGAAGGAGAAAGAGAAGAAGAAGAAGGAGCCAAAGGTGAAAAGGGGAAACCATGTGTCATCTAGCAAAAATCCACACACTGCACCGTCCAAGCCTAAATCTCCATGTGTCATTTGCAAAGGAGACCACTATCATCGAGATTGTCCTTACATCCCTCAGATCTTAAGGGACTGGTCTCCTCGTTTGCACAATCCGGTGTCGTCAACCTCTGACGATCATGTTTAGAGTACACCATCAACTAGTGAAAACGAAGTCTCTAGACAAAAAGGAAAATATAAATTTTCTTGTAGATTGTGTGAAGGCAATCATGCCATCCACCGTTGTCCCTTCCTGGATGAAGCTAAAAGAGTCTTGGATAACCGTCCTGCTTCACCGCTACAGCTTCCTCCTAGATACAAGAAACTCTTGCCAAGTCCATTGCTAGTTGAAAATCCGACTGACACGCCTTTGTGGTCGGTCGAAGCATCTATCATTGAAGATAAACCCTCTAAGTCCACGCTAGATGAAATTCAAAAGGTCGAGGCGGCAGTCGACCCGGTCTTGTCTTCGAAAGGCCCATCTTCAGATGATACAATCACCGAAGAGAATGAGAACGACACCATTCAAATTCTTTTCATAAACACAGACTCCAATGAACATGGGGGAAATTTACCCGTTCCTTTACCGTAGGGAGGAAGTTCGTTAGAGTCATATTCGGCCATTTATTCGGTTCCACCTCCAAGCAACCTAGTCGTTTCCTTCGATTGGAATCTACTAGGCAGACCCCGTTTACCGTCTAATGTACCATTCTGAATCATTGTACGAGCTTACAGAATGGTCATGGTTAATACCATCATAGATGAAGGGGCTTCTATGAGTATCCTTTCCTCAACTGCTTGGAAAGCGCTTGGTTCGCCATCGCTTCTGCCTGAGATGAGAAACCTAACAGGCTTCGACAGAGGAACCAGTCGACCATTAGGGATCCTTCCAAGTTTGCCTATAACTTTGAGAGGGAAAACCGTGTATTTGAACATAATGGTAGTCCAAGGACCTTTAGATTATAATCTGCTCCTTGGGCGTGACTATATTTATAGAATGGGAGCCATTGTCTCCTCACTATTTCGAGTAATGTGTTTTCCACATGAAGGCCAAGTGGTCCATCTTGTAGACCAACTTTCATTCCCTGACTCACACATAACTAATAGTCAAGTGCCATCCCTAACTGGTATTTTCATGCAAGGAATGTCTCATCAATCTCCAGTCTGTCCACCTGAAGAGCGCGAGTAATTCAGTGACCATGACTGAAACCCAGGGGGCATGCACCCTGGTCTACTTTGGCAGGGAAACTTTGGGTATAGGGTAGGTTTCCGTGAAGGATATATGACTAGTCTGACACCCGTTCATTTAGGAAAATGGGATTGGACCAGAATAAGATTCCCTCGTCAAGGTTAGGTGGTTGGAGCTAGAATCACCTTTGTCCAAATGGACTAAGCCGGGAAGTGTTTCTGTCTGATACGCGGATGGAAACTATCTTGCAAATGCAAGAACTTCTATATGGTAGCCTGGAAACTCTATTTCACTATACCTGTGGGCATGCAAACCTTTTTGCATGCAAGTGAAGAGCAACCATTTATTTTCTTAGTTTGTAGATTCTTAATCCTTTAAACTCGTAGGATTGGTCGTTCCTAGCTTGCATAATGAAAGGATACGGAGCAAAGCTTTGAATGGTGCAAGCTCCACAAAAATGGAATCTATCGATGAGACACCCTTATTATGCGACTGGCACAAGCAGTTTTATGCGAAGTCCAAGCTCGTTAAAAATTAAACCTAAGCAATGAGAAAATGTTCCCCCAGAGTTTAAGCTCATTAAAAAATGAACCAACCTCTAGTAAATAACCATTGTGAATGCATTATCATCAGCTTTTGAGCCTTGGTCATGTTCTCATCATCACCTCCACTCTGTTTTAGCCGATCATACGCCTCCATTTGATTGTTTACCCTTTTGAGGAACAGCTGCGACAAGTGATTCTGTTAGCCATCCTTGTGACACTGCCATGATTGGAAAATTCCAAACCTTACCTGGAATCAACAGCTACCCAAAAAGATCACTCATTCCTCAAAAACGAGTTTCCTTTAAGCTCTTTTCATCTGACTCGTAAAATATGAAAAGATTGCCGAGCAATTGGCCTCTCCAGCTTGTTAAAGCTATCGAAAGTGCTATCCCTCCTCTAGATTTTAATCTTTTTGGACCTGAAGGATTATTACACAAAAAGATCAAGCGCTTGTTTTGTTTGGCTCGTTAAAACTATCGAAAATTCATCCCTTTCGTATTATTTTATACTTTTTCGGACTTAAGGGATTATATGATGAAAAAGGATTACTGGAGTTTCCTTTCCGTCCCTTTGTAGACTCTCTAAAATTGAAAAAGGACCGAGTTTTCTTTTTCGTTAAACTCGTTAAAACCAATAGCGACAAACTTGTCCGTAGAGACAAGAACGAGTTTCACTGTCGCTAGGCTCGTTAAAACATAGCGGCGGGTTTGCCCGAAGGGAAAATTATAGAACAAGCATATGTTATCCTCCTCAAGCTTGATAAAAATAAAGAGGTACTGGTTAGCAATGACTGGGGAAAATTGGGAAGAAAACTTGAAGAAACTTTATTGGTGGCAAGTCGCTCTTGAACATGAAACTTTCACTCCATCACCATGATTGAGTCGGGTTGGGTTATTTTGTTCACTAGTCATATTACCATTGGTCCATCGTACCATCCATATTTGGGGTTAACGCTACCAATCCATTTCAGTGTCGCCAATATGTTCAAGAGAAGTCGATCAGAGAATTCACCAACCCAGCTTGTGTCTCACCCACTGCAATACCTTCACGCTTCATTCTTTCATGACCACCACCCTGAACCCTGTATCATCAGATCGTTTTCACCTCCACAAAATCATTTTCTCCGTTCCATGTCGTAGATGTGGGATTCATTAAGGCCCTCCTACGATGGGTCACTTCTTGTTGACGACAACTCATTATCCAAGAAGTCGACCTAGGAACAACCCTTTCAGTACCTTGAAGCTTGCATGCCTCAATGGCAAGTTTCTTGCTTCCGGCGATAGGTTTACATCAATGGCCTTCGACCGAGAGATTTTGTGTGGTGTTCGACGCCAAGTCCCATTTTCACACCACGCGAATTGTACTATAGTACCTTGAGGGTCATCATCATTATCGGTGATTCCTCTCGCGCCTGTTAACAACTTACATCATTGGCTGGTAATCAGGTGATGTCTTTCCATGTTCGACTCCAGAACATTTTTCACATGGATCGACTTGTACTTCGGGCGAAGATTGGACGAGTTTGAAGACCCCGGATCTAGTTTCATCCATCTGGGCTGCGATATATTCAGGAAAATAAAGACATCAAATGTACATCATTGCTGCACAGATGATCATCTAAATCAAAGGATGATGGCTCTATCAGAATCATCAGTCTGCTACATGGACGGTTGTCTGTCCTATGTACATGAAAATGAATTTATAAAGTTGAGCATGGGAATGCCCGCCTCAGCTAGATCATGAAAATATTATGAAGATAATGTATTGTATTGTATCTTATTACAGGTCGCCTTCTAGTTCGAAAAACCTCGGATCCTCATGACAAAGCATTTCACCCGACATCAAAAGATTTTTGACCTCATGCTTTAGGGGGAAACTATTATAAACATATTTGGGCACTGCAACCCCAATCATATATGTCAATAAAATGAGGGCTTCTGAGTCCCTAAAAGTGTTGTCTCATACCCTAAAGGAACAAGGTCAGTTGATTACATCATCTCCGAGAAGTTCTCCATGGAAAACTGCTCAGAACTGGTCAAAACTAGACCATACAGATTGCTCAGTGCTAAGGGTGCGATGCATCTCACCTGCTCAGTGCAAAAAGTGCGATGCATACTGGAAAGTGTAGGGTGCGATGGGTGAGAGTAGACAAATGGCAGAGACAGTTTGCAAGGTGGATGATCATGGAATCTTCCAGAAACTTCGCCTGTGACACTTGCCTCTCTGAATTCGCCTAGGGATGAGTAAGAGATCATCAATATCCAAGTGGAATCAAGAACTATCAGAGAGAAGACACTAATCAAAATCCCAGAAGCTGACTCACCCCCCTGCAATAATCTATATATGGATCCCTCATCCCAGAGATCCAGAGGCTAGAATTTTGCATCTTGTAAGGAAGTGCTGTTGGTTTCCTGGTGGAACATCATAGTGTTGGGTGATCTAAGCTTTTCATGAGGTGAATAAGGGCTTTCATGCTGGGAGGATGACGCTGGGTCAGATCAATGGGTTGTAATCCTCTCTTCTAATCTTTATATCAATAAAGCTATTCAAGTTTTCCTCCACATTCTTGTATGTTAGATGATATATGCATTTGTGTGGTCAATATATATCTGGTCCTAGATTGTTTATGATTGTAGATCTCTGTACTTTGAAGGTGTTATGTTGCTTTGACTTTACAGGTACTCTTTGAAGCTGAGTAATCAAGGAAGGAGCGACAAAGATCCATCAGAGGGGAGAAGGAATAAGCAAGGAACCAAGCGAAAGATTGAGGTTGGTATTCTTTTCTCCTCTCCTATCTACTTCTCATAAAGGGAAACGAAAGTAACTTTAATCTGTTTGTTTCTAAGATAGCTACTCGTCTTAGTGGGACTAGCAGCTCTGCATATACACTAAATTTCCCGATAACAACATACCTCCAACCATGAGACCTCTCCTCAATCTTGTATCATGGTCTCCTGCTCCATTGAAAATAAGGCTATTTGACGTCCTAGACTCAAGATCTCATATCAAAATGACTATAATTCTCTCAGTCTCTCTTTGTGACTCCAAAACTAGCCTGACACTTCATAATGACCAATAGGCTTATAGAACTCTCAAAAAGAATGTATCTATATTCTTAGGAAAAAGAGAAGTTAGGAAGTAAAGCACCCAAGCCAACTCACAAAAGTAATTCACTAATCTGATCTCTTATGGAGCATGACACTCTGGAAGTTTTTCCATCGTTGTTGGGACAAAAATGTCAAACTAGGATGATCTTTGCTAGGATAATAAAAGATCCTAGAAAAAATTGGCTAATAATCACTCTATGAAGCACTAAATCCCACCAATGATGCATAAAACTAACTAAAATCAAGGGCCAAATATTTGCAAAAAGGTCAATAGTATAGGCATTCAAGTGTACTGACTTAGTGGAGGAAAATAGGATGATAACAATGGTGCATTACACCTTCATTGACTATTATATCACATTTGTAATGTTAATTAATGTTTTTGTTTCATTTTAAATTATAAAGTTCATCATGGTGGACTTATTCGAGTTATATTATTTTTTAAGGGTTATGTCATATCACATTGTTCATGGAAGGATATGTTCAATTGTAATGTTCCACTGGTTATGTAGGATTGCAACATCTATCTTACTTGACTTATGTTGAATCACTATGTTCTCCAATTGTTGTGTAATGTTCCTCAATGGTTAAGTTATATTGTCAAATTTTTCATATTGATAGAACCATATATGATCTTTATCTTGGTTGACTTACGTTGAATTATCATGTTACCATCTTCATGTTCCTCATGAGTCAGGTTATACTTTCTTATGAAGATGCATATCACGGTTGACTTACATTGACCATGGTTGTATGGTTGACTTTGGTTGACCATTTTCATTATGTTTAACCATGGTTTACCATGGTGATGTCACATTATGACATTCATCTTCATGAAATGATGTCAAATTTCTATGTTACTTAATGGTTCTATCACATTGCAACTTTTATATTACTCAAATATTGTGTCATAATGTTCAATGTTTGTCTTCATTATGTAATGTCAAATTGTTGTCCTTTGATGGTTATGTCACATAGTGATGTTCATAAAGGGTTGTGTCACCTTACGACATTCCTTAAAGGTTATATTTCAGTGTGATCTTTTAATGGTCATGATGCACTATGATATTCGTCTTGATTAGCTTATATGGAATCTCTTCCTCATTGATATTAATACACACACATTCATCAAGGGTTATGTTACATTTGTGATGTTCCCTAATGGTCATGTAGAAAATGTACACTTTGGTTTATATATGTAAAATTGTAGTGCTTTGAAGGGTTATGTCACATTTTGTTGTTCATGAAAGGATATGTAGCAGTGAAACCTTTATCTTGTTTGATTTATGTCAAATAGATACGTTCCTCATGGGGTAGGTTAGATTGTCAAGTTCTTTAATTCATTTTTCATATTGTGATGTTTATCATGGTTGACATATCTTGACCATGGTTGATTATGGTTAGCTATCATTGTGTTGAAATGTCTCGTCCATTAAGGGTTAAGTCACATCGTGACATTCCTCAATGGTTATGTTGGATTATGGTGTTCCCCAATGATTATATTGTATTTCAATGCTCTTCATTATTTTTTAATGCAAAATTGCTATGTTCCTCAAATGTTACATCATATTATGATGTTCATAAAGGGTTATGTCACTAAACAACACTCCCTAAGAGTTATATTTTAGTTCAATGTTCTTAATATTAATGATAAATTATGATATTTTATTATGATCCAAATGCCTTGAAAGTGATCAAAAATCACTAATTACAATCGACTTTGATGAGGAAACTTGATTTACAAATAATACAGTCTGCAATACCAAATATAATCATACTAAAGTAGGTCTCCTTAGTATGTGTGTGCACACGTAGGAGATATATCGTATAATTACAATGAAAGGGTCAATTTGACCACATTAATATAACAATATAAATATAAGTCACTATCTAGGGCTTTACATGAGGCTTTATGCTTAACATGGGACTTTATTTAATGCTTAACATGTCCCTCCCCTTCAAACAAATATTGTCCTCAACACTTGATTAACTACATCCGTTTCTATATGAATTCTTGTCTTTCCATATCACATTTTCTATTGGTAGGCTATTCCATTTGATTAGGTATTTAGTAATTGCTTAGTTTCACAACTACTTGCTTCAAGGAATGTTTTGGTTCTAATATGTTTTTGCTTCTTCATTATTCTTTGGTAAAATGGTTTGGAGTAGGATATTGTCACCAATTACCTTCTTAAAGCATGAAACATTGAAGATTGAATGTACATGTGAAGATGGAGGAAAACTAATTTGTAAATGACACTTCGAACCCTTTACATCATCTTATAGGGGCCATAATACTATAGGTGCTAATTTTCGTCCTTTTTTTGTTGCTTTAGTGATATCGTTTTATATGGTTGTAGCTTCAAAAATACTTAATACCCCACTTCAAATTCCCTTTCACTCCAATGTTGATATGTTTGTTGTTTCATCATATTTTGTGCTACAACAAAGTTTTCCTTCAATAGTTTGAGGGCTTATTGTTGGTGCCTTATGTGGTCATCCATTGCTTCAACCCTTGTAGTCCCTTTTAAGATTGATGTGATGGATGCATTCCTCCATAAAGTGCCATAAATGTGTAAAATTTTGATGAAGTATGGAAGGATGTATTGTACCACCATTCTGCTAAGGGAAACCACATGACGCATTATGTCCATTTATAAAATAGAAAGTGCTAAAGATATCCTTCTAAAATTGTATTCATTATCCCATTTTTCCCATTAGAATAAGGATGGTAAGATGGGTTATGGGCCAATTCAGTACCCAAACAAGAAATTAATGCAATCAAAACAATTCTAGTGAATATTGGATCTTTATTAATTACAATAATCTAACTACATGTAGCAATATTTGATATGTTCCCATAAGTGTTTTTGTTGTTGTGCTTAATTTAAAATGATGATAAAGAGAGCGAAAATGGTCTTACCTTTTCTAATGAGCCACTACTCTCATCATAACATTATTTCCTTCATATACAGGTATAACCTATAATAAAATCTATTTTAACTTCTTCCCAACATCAACTCAGTATAGTTAATGGTTCTAGGAGACTTTGGGTATTGATTGTCTTTCCTTTATTCTATTGATATACCACACATTCAACCACAAAATTTTTAACATCGGTTTTAATACCTTCATAGAAAAATTCCTTCTTAATCTAGTGGCAAGTTCTCAAGAGCCCTAAATATCCTCATATAGAAGAAGTGTGCAATTCCAAAAGGACCTTTTTCTAAGTTAGCAATTGTTGCACAAATATAGGAAATATTGATACCACAATAAATCATTTTTTCACACAATTTTATTTAATGCACTTGGGTTGTATTATAGTTGTTGAATGATCTTAAATACCTTATTATATTGCTTCCATTCCACCCTTACTTCTTCCACCCAATAAAATTGAACAATAAAAATAACAAATTGTAAACCCTCTATTTCTTCTTTTTTCATTGAAAGCGAATATACCACCATATTATCTTTTACTCTTTTTTTGTAGATAATTTAAGAGTCATAATGCATCATTTTTGTAACTCATTTTTGTTACTCTTTTAAATATAATCATTACTCCATGAAGTACTTCTAACTATCATCATCTACTTTTACTTTGAAGCATCTTCATATTATGTATAGGAATCATTTTTTAATTACATGTAGTATGGCCATCATTTTTTTTTCTTAAATGGGTTTGATTAAATTATTTCCTTTATTTTAGCTACTTTTGAATTCGAGGGTCTTCGTTCTTCCATTAAAAATATACCAATTTCATGGTATTAGGAATCACACTCCACAATAAATTCTTTTGTGAAGTTAGGTGTGGCCAAGGAAGGAGGCATACACATATCATCTTTAGGTTTTTGAAAGGCTTTATTTTCTTTTGGAGTCAAAGAAAATGATTCCTTCTTTAATAATGTTGTTAACGATGCTACTATTTAACCATAATTGTTTGCAAACTTGTGGTAATAGTTGGTCAATCCTAAGAAGCATTTATATTTCTTCAAGGCTTTGCGGATCATTAGCCATTCCATCATAAATTTAATTTTGTTAGGATCCAATTTGACAGATTCATGAGATGTGATATGAGATAAATATTCTATTTCTTGATCACCAAAGGAACACTTGGAAGAATCTACATATAGTTGTTTCTCTTCCAATAGTTTTAGGGTCCTGTCAACATGGTGTACATGTTCCTCATAATATTTGCTATAAATTAGCGTGTCATCAAAGAATAGAAACACAAATTTTCTAAGGTTTTGAAAATAGAATTCATTAAGATTTGACATGTGGAAGGTGCACTAATGAGTCCAACTAGCATAACCAAAAACTTATGATGAACTTAATGTGTTCTAAATGATCTTCTAGAAATGTCTTGTAAGTGGAACACTTCCTAGTTTCCAATGAATATCATGTTAATGATATCAAGAAGGTCGAAGAAACTTGGACATGTTTCCAAATATATTGTAATGATTATATACAATTTTTTGGAGATTCACTAGAGAAGAAGATATATATGTTTGAACATATAGTAAACGAGATTGTGGAACTGCAACACAATATTTGTTTGTGTCTATTTTTGTCATGTTGTTAGAGATTATCACTTTAAGGGCTTATGTTGGATACCTTCAAGCTCAATTTCCTTACCTTTTGAGGAAAATATCCTAAAATATATATTGAAAAATAAGGGCCATTGTACCAAATGATTATAACCATTGGACCCTAATACAAAATTAGACCATGTATTTGGATTGCAATCATGGAAGAATGTAATACATACTCTCCCATATTGAGTTTAATATTACAGTACTTCTGTAAACAATTTATGGTACCTCCATTTGCAATCATTACCTAAAACATTGGTGTTGGAAATACTGTAGAATTTTCAGTGTAGATCACCTGATATATGCAATGTCCTAAAGCATAATACTAGATCTACTTCTACCATAAACTGTGCGAAAGCTTAACCAGATATGAGCAACATCAAGCATGAACATATATAACTGAGAATGAGAAGTAATCAACCATAACACAGAAGATATATCATTGGGGAAAGCACCAGCCTAAAACCCCAACTCTGTATTATCATACAAGTGGAAATCTTGTTCAAATTACAAAAAGAATTAGCTCTCAAGCTATCCTGATCTCTCTGCACTCAAAACAATACAGCTCACAGACTCAATAAACATAGAATATATCTTACTCAAGCCCTCCAAGCCTCCTATTTCCTTGCACAGTTTTGATTGGGTTCCAATGATATCACATGTGTGAATTGGCCTCATCACACTCACTGTAACCTCAGGTCTAACTGCGCAATCCATAAGGAATAATATTCCTTCTACATGCAAGGAATATTCACCAAGGAATATCCTAGCAATTGATAGTACGCTGTCCCTCCATCTGATCTCAACTGGGTCTCTGACTGAACTGACATGCATGAGTTATCCATGAGTGAATACTCAGTTATCTGAATTACAATAGTTACACGCATGCAAGCATTAACTAATTGAACTCTCATTAATTTAACAAACTATTAAATTAATCTAACTGGACTTGACTAAGTTAAACTAAGTCAACTAATTACAACTCATCCTTATCTCTTTAATTGAAGGTTAAATTCCTCAATTAATGGAGAAACGGTTGCGTGTCCTCACATAGACTTCAAGATTGAATTTCCTTAACTAATTAGCTCAAGGTGAATTAATTAATTAATTTTCAAACTGTTGTTGATATCAAATTCGAATTTTACTCCCTATGTTTATTCCAGGGACTGACTAAAATAAGAAGGGATCCCGAAATGCTATTTTTAGAAAAGCTATTTTTAGCACATTCACTTTTCACCCATTGTTGCTAAGATCACCAATGGTTGAACTGTTATTTATAGACCGGCTATTTATAGCAGTGCTATTTTTAGAAATTTATATTTTTTGCATTTCTTGTTGCACACTTTTCAACCAAAGAAATTGAAAAGTGTTATAATTTGTAAGTGATGAAGTTATGGGTACTAGTAAAGTCAATCAACATTATTACCTTTTTGTTTCCAAATACATCCTTCTATACATAGTCTTTCTGGAGTACTAAATCAAGCCAATGCATGTAAAGATATCATTAGAGTAGTCTCTTTTAGTTGTAGATCTTGTGATGGCTCTAAGTATTTATCTTCTTCCTATTCATAACCTTTGTGGAATAATTTCTTCTCACTACATTCATTTCCCTTGTTGTACTTGTTCTCACAATTGAAACATAATCCCTTTTCTCTTCTATTATTTATTTGTTGAGGCATCATCCTTGCTAGTTGAGCTTAGGAGAGAGAGTATGATGCTCAATATAGTTGTTAGTGACCACTCTTCTAGTAGCCATATTTTTAATTCCAACTTTCCTTTACAAGCTAAAGGAATGCTCTACAGATTTAGGATCCAAGAGATTAAATTCATGTTGGAAGTTTTCCTTTAAAGTTCCCATAAAGAGATATAATAGCTTAACCTCTGGAATGTCCTTTACCATGAAACTTAATTTTTGGAATTATTGAATGTTCTCAGCAATTGAACCTCTTTACTAAATATTTATCAAATGGCTAAAGAATGTGTTTGTCTTTATATCCCCAAAATGAGCTATCAATTCATCCATAAAAATGGACCAAGAGAAAATACAACGCTTTCTTCATTCACAAATCCATTGATACCATACAAATTGATCATTTTATAAATACAAGGATGCAATTGTTACATTTTGAAATATTGATACTTGGTGTGAATCAAAGAAATTCTCCATCATGAATATCCATGTCATAGATCTTTACCATCAATCTTCCTCATATTGATCTTAAGAATGAAGTAGCTCCTTGGTGCTGACTTGAAGCCCTAATGAGTGGATGTTGGAGTGATGGAATATCATGATTTTAAGATGCAATATTTGTTTCCTCCAAATGTAATAAAATACTCTCCATATGTGATTGAGTGCCAACATGATTTCTGTTTCCCTATTTTCATGATTTCCTTGGAATATATCCATATTATTTTTAGAGGGCCTCTAAAAGAGCGTGATTTCCATGTAGATCAAGGATTTTTGCATTTTCATATCTCTTCCTTATTCTTACTCATGGATTTTTGTATTTTTTTCTTATTTTCATTGATATTCTTTTTCATCCTTCCATTTCCATTTTAATACCCTTAATAATGTGATAAATCCACTTGTTTCAACATAATACCATTCATTTCCTCAACTTGGTTATTTAATTGGGTTAGCCTCTTTGCTAAGTCTTCACTTTCTTTAGATGCAATGTTTGAGTTTTTATGATGAGTACTAGTAGTATTTCTTGTAGAACCCTTTTCCATATGAGAAAATTATCATACTTCTTTTTAACATAAAATTTCAATCTCTAAAAATAGTTCTTTGAGTAGAAATTTATGCCAATTGTATATTTTATACCTTTCAAACTTACATTGGAGATTGTTTAAATGGCTAACCCTTGTGTGTGAGGTCATCAGAAAAGGATATTAGGTCATAATTACAATGAAATGTCAAGTGTTATAACTATATGATATATGTACAAGGCCCAGTAGCAGTGATACTGCATGGGGTAAACCAATCTTGTAAGCAACTAAATGTTCGCTCATAAAATCAATAATCAAAGGCATACAGGGAAAATTTTAAGGATGGAAGTTTATCTTAAAGTTTGGCAACCTTGGTGAATCTTACTAGTCCCAATATCCAAATCTTAAAAAGTTTGAAGATAATTTTATAAAAACGTTTATATTTCTAATTATTTTATACTAGACAATATACAATATTGGAGACTTTTAAGGGAAAATAATTTTATACTATAAAATTTGGGTGAATTCATTTTTAGAAAAATGAAAATTGACAAATCTTTTTTTGGAAGAGACATGGAATATTAGCCCACCTATGAATATTAGCCCATGAAATTTTCCCTAAAGGCATACCTTCAGTAACATCAAATGTTCATTGTTTCATTTTGTAATCATGGGACTTCTAATCATCCACCGCAATTAAGTAGTAGGTGTTGGGATCTAATCAAGGGTTTCTCCCTCTGAATGGGAAACCTCTTCAATCATCATCAATCACAACATCAACCTATCTCTTGTATTATTGTCATGCATCAACAAAATTGGTATATCATAGAGTCAAACTATATTAGGTTCTAATACATATATACATCATGGTCATGACAAGTCATCAACAGCTACTTCAATGTCACATATGAACATCTCATCAAACATCCAATAAAGGTTAATGTCATATAGTGAGGGCAACTGACAAGTATAAGGATCATAACATCACTTCTTTATCACATTATACAAACACTTTTCATTAGAGTACTAACTTCATCAAGTCAACGCATCCATTTGTTATAGTGTCAAATTTAACATGCTTGTTAAGACACCATAACAGTTACAACTTATCAAGGCCTTATCAAGATCAACAATAAAATAGTCAATAGATCATGTTTACCATACTCATTAGTCTAGCATCATTTCCATACATCATGGTTGTACTGTGGCTGAATCATACATTACTGGTGTAAAATCAGGTTGCCTTATTTCATAGTCAAGTCAAACCATACATTAAGTCAAAGGTCCCTGTCTTAACATCTCATTACTGACAAATTAATACTAATATATATCTCTTATGGAACTGCGGTCATCTAGGTACAATAAGAGAAATGTCAAGGAGTTTACCAAAAAATGTATTTCCATAGTTAGATTGACTTATATCAAGTTATCTTACATAAGTATCATTGTAGCATACTTGCATCTATATTGTAACAACCTCAATTTCTACCTACTCATAACATATTTGAAATCACCTTTCATCGTATATACTATAACACCATTACTTAAGTTGAATAATATAACTCTAATCATAGAATCACATATCTCATCTTATAGTATCATATAACTAGAATCACCTCTAATTATAATCACTTCAGATCATATGTCATGCATCATAGAAATCACAAACAATACTAAAATAGACGAGTATTATAACTACACTGAAGAAGCTCGACATACCTTGTAGATGCATATATGTATATCATGTGCATAGCAATCAAACATTGTAATGTCCCTTCCTAAATTATTGTGGAACAAGATTAATTTCTATATTTTGGGGCCGAGTTTGGAGGTGATGGGGCCCATTCGATTTTTATTAGGGGATTAGACTTAGGAGAATTTATCTTGTTATGGTTAAATTACACATGGGGGCCACCCACACTAGGGAAAGACGCACTTCCTAGTTCAGTTTGCATGAAGGTGGTTAAGTTTTGCATGTAGGTGGTTAAGTGAGGGCCCACAATGGAGGTAAAATTGGAGGGAAAAGTGCTCCACGAAATCTATATAAGGAAGGTAGCTCTCCTCATTTCAATCATCTTATTGGAGTATATTGATTTCTCTTTGGTTGCTTGAGCTGCTTAGCCGAGTTACTGGCTCTTTAGCACGAGTTCTTCAGGCGAAGAGCTCACCCTTTCTTTGGGGGACTTCGAGTGCCACCTTAGAAAGGTTTTCTTCATTTATTCAAGAGGATCACATTGTGATTCCCAGCAATAGCATTCCCTTCCAGGTTGTGCGTATTACTGGGGGATGCAGTGGAGAGGAGGCAGATTTCATTGGTGGTGCTTAGCAGTGGATATTTGACATGAGATTTTCTAGAGAGGAGGCTAGGGAGGATTGTCAACATCTAGGAGATTTTGGGAGCTAATTGAGCTTCTGGCTTGGCAGTGTGACTTTCGCACTACCTGGGTTAGCGCAGAGGTAGAGTGTGGGAGCTCATTTGGTGGGTAGAGTATCAGTCCTTGAGGTTGAGCTTTGCCGTGGAGGTTAGAGGAGATATTTAGAGTGGTGTTTGCTTCCATTCTAGAGCTTGGAGGAGGAATTTGTGGTCATTCCTTGGAGGCCATATTTCTGGAGCTTAGTTGGAGGGCGTTGGCCATAAAAGAGGTCGAATTTGTGAGGTCAAAATATGGCCAAACCATTTCTGGGTTTTTCTGGGTTTTTGACAAGGATCCCAGATATAAAGTTTCAGAATTTTCTAAGAACTAGAAGTGGGGTATTTAGCCGTATCTTTGCAACAGACAGTGTAGAATTGTTAGGGATTGCACAGTGCCTTTGGGGGTCGATTTTGGGAGGTCAAAATCGGGCCAAACCATTTCTAGGTTTTTGTGGGTTTTGGCCAAGGAGTTTGTGGTTGAAGTTTCATCACTTTCTGAGCACCGAAGGTGGGGTTTCTTGCAGCTCCTTTCCAGCCAGCAATTGTAGTTACTGGGAGACAACACAAAGCATTAGAGGAGCAGTTCTTTCCAACATTGAGATTACTATTTGACACCTGAGTTCTGTCAAGCTTGCCCTGGAGGCAAGCCCAGGTGCATTTTCTACACTATTGTACTTGCTCCACTCCATTAATAAAATGGCTCAGTTGGTTCACATTTATGTTGTGCATTGAACATTTGTTGTTCTTTTAATTTTTGTGTGTATGAATCGCATTTGCTTTTGTATATCACTGTCTGTTCCAAATTTTCTGCATTTGTGACATTACAAACATTGTTATCAAACCTTAACACCATACATTACTCACTATGCAATATTTCTTCAGGAAAGAAGAGAAAGAAGAGCATAGGAGGGGTCGAGGCCAACTCTAAAGGTAAGAAAGAGAAAAAATATTTGAGCAAGATAAAATGCTTTTGGTGCCATCAATTTGGACACTACACCACCAATTGCCCACAGAGGAAGAAGGGGTCCAAGAAGGACCAAGTGGAAGCTTCGACAAAGGTGTACGATTTCGGTTCTAAGATTGAGAAGGGGTTCTCACTCATAGCTTGCATGGAAAGCTCAATAGCCAACAACATATGATACATTGATAGTGGAGCATCCAACCTAGTGACTGGGAGCAAGGAATATTTTAGCGAGATGGCGAAGGACATGCAGTTTCACATTGAGCTAGCAGATTATTGAAGGTACTTAACCAAGGGCATGGGTACTATCATATTTGAGAGGGAGTCTAGTAACCCTCTTCATCTCAAGGGTGTCCTCTATGTTCTAAGCCTTAAAAAGAGCCTTGTTTTAGTTTTAGCCTTAGAGGACAAGTGTTATGAGGCTATTTTTTACAAAAGAAAGGCCTACCTCAAACCCTTAAATTCTAAAGCCGTAAAGCAGATTGGAGTGAGGGTTAAGAAACTTTATAGGCTATAGTTTGAGACAATCATGGCCTTGAGTAGCATAATGGATTGGAGCAAGGACGAGATCCTAGGGAGCTATGGCGTAGGCATATGGGCCATTTACACCATGGACCATTGAAAATCCTAAGGGAGATTGCCACAGGATTGCCACAGTGCAACATGGACCAACATGATGTATGCAAGGGTTGCACACTTGGCAAGTATTCTAAGACGTCCTTTCCCAGTAGTGAAAAACAAGCCAAGGGAATCTTGGATTTAGTTCATTCGGATGTATGTGGTCTTGTTATCACCCCAAGAAACTCTCCTAGGTTGTATCTCGGAGATACTCGGAACATTACAAAACTCAACTTAATGTTGGAAATGGATGAATGGAAGGAATGATGCATGTTCAAGCTAGATAACCACTTCTACTATGCTTAACTCCATACATGGGTGAACACCCCTAGACTACAAGGCTTTAGACCACCAATTACTCACAGTTTAAGGAATTAGGTGAACACGGAGAATACTGACCACACCAACAGATGCACAAGACCATGTGATGGCCGACTGCAACCAATAAAAAGGTCTGCAAATCTATTTCTTAATGCACAGACAGAATGACAGCTCTCTGGCACTAAGTTAACAGAAACCTACATAACACATTCAATAATACATACTAGACTTCAACACAGAGGTAGGATGACAGCTCCTCTAATGAAAAATATCCAGAATATATGAAAACTGCATAACAGGGACAACCTAGAATAGAATAGAAATGGAAAGTGAGCAATTAACAACAAAAGAAGCTTGTATTCGCTGACAATGAAGACCAGACGCTGCAAGTATCAAAGTAGTTACAGTCTCCAGAAGTTGAACCTTGTTGAAAAGTGTGCAACAAGAAATGCTTCTTGAGAGTGCAACAAGATGATGGAGCTTAGTGAAAAGAGTCGCCTTCACTAAGTGGGCCCACAGGCTATTTTTGGCGCAAGTCTATATTTAGACTATGTCTATTTTTAGACATATGGATCATGTCTATGGATTGCAGGTTGCTGTTTATGGATGATTGATCAAGTTGGGAGAAAAATAGATGGACTTCTATTTTTTATGAAAGTGTGAGTGATCACAGTGAGAGTGATCACAGTGTGAGTGATCAAAGTCAAAAATAGAAAAGTCAAATATTATTATCTCACAATAATATTTGGACTATAAACTTAATCTTATTCTCTTGGATCACTTCAGGATGAGCTACGGATGTGGTACATGCAGATCCCAGAGGGAAATACGTGGTTACCTATGGGATGACTAATATTTGCATGCATGACTTCAGTTAGAACTCAATCAGTTGAGTTTGGTGGAGTTGATGGAGTTGTGTTCAGTTTAGCTTTGTTAAACTGGTTGTATTTAGTCTAACTGATCAATAGACTAGAGATGAGTTGGGTGAATTAGTTATTAATTAATTCACAAGTTATTAACTCATAATACAACTATAGAATACATCAGTTAACTCAGTTGCATGTCAGTGCATGTTCAGTTCAACAGGGACAGGTGGTAGAGAATCAGATTGCTATCAGTTGTGACTATAGTTGTGCACCAGATCTTGCACAATCAAGGGATTGAGTATGCCAATGAGTTTGCTCACGTATTTGCCCAGTATTGTAGCCTTTGCTCACGTCCAACAAAGTGTGAGTGATTATTTTGAGGTGAAATACGAGTTTGGGAAGCCATTCTCATCAGTTCTTGAGCAGGTATTGAGCTGTGGAGGCAGGCAAGCAGCGGGGGAGATTTGGAGATCAAATCTGAGCTGTATTGTGTGTAACAAGTGGAGCTGGTACTGGATTGCTTGTGATAAGCATTGTACTTTGTAATGTTACATGATTCAATCAATATAATATACAGATAGTGTGGGGTTTTTAGCGAGATGCTTTCCCCGGGATACATACTGTGTTTATGAGTTTGATTGATGCTTCTATGTGTGCCTGTGAATGTTTCTGCTTCTGTAAATTGATGATCAACGTAGAGGAGATTATGTATTATACATGTTCCGCTTATAATTGTATGATCAAGATAATCTCTGTGAATATGTGTTAAATTATTCAAAATTTCTACAAACCTTACATCAAAACAACAACCATCAACCCTAATTACATCTGTGTTCTGGGTATATATAGAGTTTGATTACAAAGATATTTTGTTGCGCTAGGCGTGGAGGGGTCATAATTGACCACCAACCACTTTAACTCTCTGATGGAATCTCTGGTGCAGTTTGCTGCTTTAGTGAACAAAATTGATCTTCTCAGATGCTCTGCTATACTTCTCGAGCAGGTGGAGTGTTATATGGAAGGAGTTCCATAACTGATAAATGTGTTTATCTGCTCGAGGCTGGTCCTTTCCTTTCTCGGCCATCCTGTTTGTTGAATGCAGTTGTTGAGGAATCACTGCGCAAAGCACTGAACACTAGCCACCTTCGTCCTTCGGATGCATGGTACAGGTCAAGGACACGAACACTGCATGGCGGACGCATGGAGGAGGAAGATCAACCGTTGAATCGTGTGGATCGATGGCGGGGACCGTTTTGCAGAGGGTATCGGGAGAAAACGGGGCAAAGTGATTGCGAGCCGTTGGATCTCGGGTGAGTAGATCCAACGACTATCGGGCAGAGGATCTGCACAGGAGTTAACGAGCGGGGACAGAGGATGGGCGGTAAGCGATATGTATCGCACCGCCTTTGGGAGGGCAGTGGTAATCGTACGAGGGCGCACGATCCCACTAGGAGGGCGACGCGTGGCAGATGGGACAAGAGGAAAACCACTTTATCACGAGTTATTGTGCGGGCAGCTTATGAGCGCAGGAGGTGCGAATGCCGTTGGATTAAACGGATGGAAGGCGGAGAAGTAATCGGCGATTCGCTTTATCGGGCACGACGGGAGTCATTGGATCGACGTTTTCCTTTGATAGCTTTGAGCCTTTACGTTCGCCGATTGCGATTAGACCGCAGACCCAATAAAGGAATTAACGATTTTTTAAGACTGATGAAGGGGGAAATGAGGGAAGGAAGGAAATGGGCGATTTGCGATAGCGATTAGATCGCATCACAACATCGCATCGGCGGAAGTCAAGGGTGGGAGCCTTTTACACACATGAATGCGACTTGCCGATTGCGATTAGACCGCGGACCTGACGGAGTCATTAACAACAATTTATAATCATATCGCATCCAACAGGGGCAATCGGTAATCGGCTATCGGCGATGTTATAGTCATGACTTATAAAAGACCTCCTGAAAGTTGCGATTGCGATTGCGAAGAGATATGAAAGCGCCAAGTTATATGGTCGGGTCTTATGGAAGGTTTGAACTTCACGCTTAGGACTGGGGCTAAAAAGGGGCCTTGTCAGATTTTAGGGGGTTTATTCGGGGAATGGAGAGGAATGGAAAAGGGCGAGGATATCTGGTGTAGGCCTTCTTTGAGTAGAACTAAGGACCAAGCTTACGTTCTGCTCCTCGAACATCAGCGACCTGTAGCAGAGCTAACAGGTCCATTGTCTTCTCCATCCCTCATGGGATACAAGTACTATGGCAATTGTTTCTTGGTTCAACATGAAGCATAGATTAGTTGCACTGAGCTCAAACCGAGGTTGAATACTTTTCTGCTAGCCTGGAAACTTGTGAGGCCATCTAGTTGAGGACGCTGCTTGTTAGGATTTTCAGTCGGAGGTTGGAGCCTACAATGATACACTGTGACAATCAAAGTTGCATTAAGCCCTCTGACAATCTAGTGTTCCATAACCACTCCAAACACAACGAGATCTAGTACCACCATATTAGAGATTATGTTTAGAGGGGCGAGATCAGAGTTCGATATATCCCTACAACAAAGCAGACAACAAACATATTGACCAAAACTTTTCCAAGAGGGAGCTTTGTCCATTTCAAGGACAAACTAGGTATAGTTCAGAATACCTTCCTCTATAAAAGGGAGTGTTAAATGAAGTTAAAGTAAAAAGGGTTTAGCTAGATTTAGCAAGCACAGAGACCCACAAGCGAGGCCAAGGTGCAAATTTATTTTTTCTGTTTATTCCTTTACTTAGGAAAATTTAAAAGGTCATATAATCAAGAATTAGAGCGATCTCGATCGTCCAAGGAGATTTAATATCTGCCCTTCCTAGCAGTGGTGGGCCTAGGTCGACTTCTAAGAGGAGAAAAGAGCACAGAACTTGGTCATTGCACAGTCAAGATCGTGGTGTTCATCTCAGCGAAGGAGAAGGGCGTTTTGTTCAGCAATTAGGGCTTTAGATAAGCGCAAATAGAGGAAGAAAGAGAGAATGATTCAGCCTCAAATATGTTCAAATATTTTCTAGCAAAGCACAAACTTCTTCCAAGAGCCGTATTCAGTGTGCAGAAGGGTCGTACAAGCGTATGAGCTCGTACAGTGTGCAGAAGAGAGGCCGAGTTGGTGCGAAGTGCGTAGAAGATTAGCACGAACAATTAGCTGAGTGAAGGGAAGTTTTCCCTCACATTTGCAATCAATTTTTCTGCATATTTGCCGAGTATAATAATAAAAAACACCAAA
Organism: Pinus tabuliformis; assembly: GCA_031772625.1. Lineage (NCBI taxonomy): Eukaryota > Viridiplantae > Streptophyta > Pinopsida > Pinales > Pinaceae > Pinus > Pinus tabuliformis. The sequence goes on along the minus strand of CM062811.1, from coordinate 580,725,617 downwards.
ATCGCAGGTTTTCCCCATTTGGGGTTTCGTGGGTAAATTTGTTGTTTAAGATTTTTATGGTGTGTTTGTTTTCATTTGTTCCTTATTTCTGGTGGATGGTAGTCAGAACTCAGTATATTTGTGGGTTAAAGTTAATGCTCAGTTTTCAGCGCTCTGCTGAACGTAGTTAGTAAACTTAGTATATTTGTGGGTTAAAGTTAAAACTCAGTTTTCAGTGCTTTGCTTAGTGTAATTCACAGATGAGATAGTTGAGTTTCAAGAAAACTAACACCTAATGGTATTGCAAGCAGCAATGCATACTACAATAACTGAAAGATTCCTTAATGAACATAAATCCAGGACCACAAAACTTTGAGAACCTTACAGTACTATCACGTTTCTTTTGATTTGGTACATTTTGTACTTTTACGAAAGGCAGATAACCTTCAAGCTGCATTCAACTATAGCAACCAATGTACATTTCCTTCTTTCAGGTGTCATAGGTTGTCTACAAGATCACTCAGAAGTGATCTGAAAATCTAAATTGATATAAATGAAATTTCTTCCTCCCAACAATCTGATACAAGGCCTACCTGAAAGGTTCCTTACACAGGAGGCAGTAAATAACTCGATGTTTTACCCGACGGGACAAATAACTGAATGCCTTAGTGAAAAAATAAATGGCAATTGTTTCTTTGTTTTACTTCAAGGTCAATTTTTGGTAAGTTAATATGTTACGTTTTACAGCTATAGGGATCCTTTTTTCAGATCTATTTGTTAAATTCAGCCTCACTTTTTGCAGATAAATAATTTTCCAATGTTATTTTACAATTACTTCAGTGACAATCAAGTTTATTCTTTCTCTGAGAAAATTCTTTTTCTTTTTCTTAGATGTATCATATTTCATTACTTGACACTATAACTATAGAGTACATCAATAATGATAACATTAAGCCAAAGAACAATCACTCAGAACCTGGAGTAGAACATGTCTTTGCACCTCGGCTCCAACCTCAATAGCCAACTCTGGTCTGAAAGCTATTGGTTCTCCCAAATGGACCATCCGTGTTGACTTATATCACCTGTCAGAACTATTTTAAATTCTGTATCTATCTTATTAGCACGAAGTAGAGTGGCTTTTTGGATCCAGAATGTGATACATATAAGTTAAGGCCAATTAGATGTTCCTAGAAAGTGTTTTGATTAATTGAATAGAAGTAATTCTAGAGATGCCTGCATATAGTGTTGGATCCAGAATACCATAGATAACCACTGGGAAATAGCATAAACTTAAAATATATTTCAGAGCCATCAATGGGTAAAAGCTTGTAACTAAATATTCATTTTCTAAACTATGCAAGGAGTATTTAAAACTGGGGTTATGTGAATTGACTCTCATTTTGCAACTATTTTTCTTTTGCGTATGATGACAGTCAACGTGCAATTGTAGGTTCAAAGTTCAAACGTTGAAGAAACATAGCAGAAAATACACATTTCATAAGATTGACATGGATGTGTCCACAGTAAACAATAGCATACCAAACGCACTAGATTGTATATCTCGTAGCATTTCTGACAGACTCAAGCTTAAAACAGTGCCTTAGAGCCCTAAGATCTTTAGGTATGAGATTATTATCAAATTAATAGATCTCAGGATCAATGTCTTGAAAGTGCAAGGGAAAGTGTTGCCCATTGATTAGTGGCAAGGGCAGTGTAGTGCTTTTGAATTTTAGAATGCAGGAGGTTAGATATGAGATAGGAGCTCCAGTGCTCCACATCTTCAGAAAATAGGAAGCTATGAATATTTATATCGAAAAGGCGATGTCCATAATTTGGTCCTATATTTGCCTGGAGGTAATCCTCTTGCTGATCTGTGTATAAGCTCAATCGAAGAGGGGAGAGGGGACACACCTCTGTTTCATTCCAGTAGTGCTTGAGTGAAGGAGTGCCTTTGTATGCCAAATAACAAAATAATTATGTTGCACTAAAATTTGAGTACTTATTTCCGGAGTTGCACTGGATCTGTTAAGTTATACTATTTTTATGTTGATCAATGGATTAAGTAAATTTACGTTGTATTTTTGCTTCTTTTAAGAAAATGTATCTATTGACCTACATTAAGAAATATGAGAGTTTGTTATATGTTAATTTATCAGAAGGAATTTAATATTCTTATTTGAAGATGATATTGACAGTAAATCTGAAGCAGTGCCTATATAACAGAATCAACTTCCATGGTCTTAATATCAGAATTTGCTTAGAAATTTACAAGCAGTATTATGTGAGTTCTCTATTTTATATTATTGTTATTGGGCATTTTGGCAAATAATGCGGTCTTATGTGTTTTATAATTGGTGTTTGTCTGATCTATTTTATATTATTGTCATTGGGCATTTTGGTAAATAATGCGGTCTTATGTGTTTTACAATTGGTGTTTGTCTGATCACGGGTCATCTAAATCCATACATTTTCATGAGAAAATCAAATCTATTTCATAGAATACAAGAAGAGAACCTTGCTACCACTGTTTATACTAGTTATCCTCTTGATTATCGAAATTTGTGATCATTATTGACCACTTAGCCATATCAGCTTAGTTACCAGGTTAGCCATATCTGTACAACTCACCCTTCCCCCTTGCTTATAATAAATTCTTTACAGTGACCTAAACACAATATAAGGAAAACACTTTTATAGTAAGCTTATATATATATATATATATATAAAAGTAGAAGTAAACTTGTATATATACTTATATATAGTTACATTCTGTTTATACTTAGTCTCTAAGCTTATGCTTCTGCCCGGAAGTCTCCAGAATGCGGTTGAATTCGTTCCTATCAAACTTGCACCCGGCAGGGACTACCGCTGCATGCAGCCCTTGTTACTTCAGATCAACTGACAACTACATTCTCCAATTTCATTTCATATATATATGGAAAACCATTTCCTGCATAGCAGCCGACCGATTGCATTAACCCGCGAACTCGCACCTGATGGTTCGAGCCATAAGATTTCAATGAACCACACCCATTCTTTAAAATGGAAGAAACCAGTGTGAGAATTGACAAAAAGTGAACCCGAGTGAAACAAGGCCCCGAATTGTCGCCAAATGTGGTGGCCCGTATGAAGCATAATTGCTTGGCTGCGTCAAATCTGCACTGTATTTCAATGGGGCCAGAAGAAATGGTCGCTTCTGTTGCTGCTTCTTCCAAGAAAAACAAAGGCACCAAAGTTAATGCACCTGCCGTATGGACTTTTGCACCGCCTGCTATGATAGCAGTTATATTTCCCCTCGTAACTTTCAGGTTTATGTCGTTGGATGGCCTCAAGTTTTCCACCAACATGCCTAAAGCATATATCTGCCTCCTCATCGAGCGGGGAAGTGGGTCACACATTAGATGCATTGTAGAACAGAACAAGAGATTGATCTTTTCGTAAATCCATTTCCTCAATGGTGTGCTGAATTCCAACACTGTGGAAATGAAGCTTAATAACACAGGGATTAGCCAGTATACCTTCTTGGTTTGTAAGAACAACCCAGCCAAGTTTAAAACTTTCAGTATTTTTTCCTCAGAAACTGTCAAGTCCACAGGAAGAAGCCAATGACTGGAACTACCCTCTAAACGCCTCCCAATCAGGTTGTCCACTATTATATCATCTAAAATTTCTTCGAACGTCATGTCCCTACCGGTGGCAATTTGTTCCCAAATTTCTTTATGACCTTTCAGAAAAACTGCATTGGGGACTTGGGCGTTCACGTCGGTGAGTGTGGCAGCCATGCTGGCCAGTTCATTCCAGATGTACTGTGTGATGTAATAACACATTTTCCCATTCACTAACAACATGTTTTTCTCAGTTCCTCTTCTCTCCAAACGGAACTCCCTGCCCAAATAGGACAATCGGATCTCATCAACAGTACATTGGTACCTACCTGGTGGATGAAGAGCTTGTTCTAACACATAAATGTGATGCACGTTCTTGAACACACGACCCGGCAAACGTTGCAGCCGGGTGTAAGATGGAGACAAGCGCAGAGGTCGCAGTAACCAGCCAACAACCCCTTGTACCAGCCCCCCTAGTGGTGTTAGCTTTAGGAATTGCCAGAGGCCCAAACAGAGTTGAAAGGCCAACAAGGCGTTACCCAAAGCTGCCTGCACTTGTTCCCTTGACATATTTGTGACGAAAGATTTTCTCCTCTTCTTCCTTCAAGAACCCACTGTGTCAGTTTATGATCTTTGGCCACCTACTCCTCTGATCATTATCGTTCATCCCTTTTTTTTAAAAAGCCATCTTCTTTTTCTTCATAACTTCATCGCCAGGCAAAGGCATCACTACCCACTACCCACAGTTCAAGAAGGCCATCCATGCCTGCAAAATGCAGTAAAGCATATTTTGTCCTTTTCTGTTTCCTCAACTTCTTGCAATTTTCTTTTATTCTTTTCTTCCGTCTGTCTGTTGTTCTTTTTAATTATTTTCATCTTCTTGCAATTTTCTTTTATTCTTTCCTTTCGTCTGTCTGTTGTTCTTTTCAATTATTTCCTTCATGGACATGCAGGCCCCAGATGAGATTCTACAAGTACGGTGTGCACATGAAGTAATTTGATGGGGATACCTTGCACGTCTGTGTTATATCACAAAATATGTGGACTTGCATTATTATTCTCCAAGGGAGAAGGATAGGCTTTAAATCCACCATGTTTACGTTAGGATTAAAGTGCAGCATCATTTCTTTATTATTAAGCCATGTAACATCCCAGTATTGTGTTATCGTTTTTTTTTTATTAAGCCATGTAACATCCCAGTATTGTGTTTTAATATTCTCTTTGGCTCCCATTTTCTCTTTGATATGAATTCACTTTCATGTATATGTTTTGTAAATTTTATTTATAATTTATCGTTCACAGGGATGTATTTAGTATTGTGTTTTAATATTCTCTTTGGCTCTCATTTTCTCTTCTTTCATACAAGAATTAAATTGATGTGCAAGTATTCCGGGACACCGGTCCACAGTTTGCGGCTTGATTGGTGGGATGAAAAGCAGGCCTTGACCCCGGATGGAATCCATTTTGGCTTATGGTGATGGAGCTTTATAATGAGATAAGCGTGACCATGGAATAAGGGTGAAAACCATGGGATTACATATAGGTTTCGGTCTGGGGGATGAGAAAAAGATCTTTCTTCCCAGTGATGGGCTTGAATCAGGAGCTGCAGGAAGAAAGGCAAACAAAGCTAGCGCTTCCCTCGCCTAAGGAAAAGCCCCAAATTGGTCTAGCTTCGAGTCGATAAGGAAGGCCAATCTCAAATGAACAACAAAAAGGGCGGCAATTGCTTGGTTGCGTTGAAGGGAAAACCCCAAAATGTGAATTGGATTTCATCTGCTCTTCTTTGATACAAGAATGAATTCAATTTAATGTATATATTTTGTAAATTTTATTTATAATTTACGGTTAATATGTGTGTTTACTAACAAGAGCCGGGCCGTAGCATGTCATTGCTTTTTTTTCTGTATGTCACTGCTTTTTTTTTAAGTATAGGTGAATTTTGTGTATAAAACAATTATAAAATACTTATTAATAGGTATTTTATTTAGTGAGCTTTATGAAATATATTATAATATTGACTTAGATCCATCTTAATTTCAAATCTACCAAGTGTCTAGGGGCTCAAATCTCTTTTCACTTTAAAAGAGGTTTGCATTTCAAGAGATTTGATCCATGATGCAGGAGCATCCAATTAGGGAGGCGACAGCTGGGCACGCTGTTTCAGTTTTTTTTTTTTTTAGAAACAAAAAGACAATTTTAATTTTGACTTTTCTTTATTGTATCGTTTTTTCAAGAAGGTTGTCACAGCCAATGTTATTATTTCTTTTATTTCTTTTAAAAGTCGATAGATTAGAGAGTGACCTTCATAGGTTAATTTTTGAAAACAGGAAAAGAAATGTAACTGTAAAGTTGTAACTACAAGTATTTCCTCAACTGAATGAGGCCACAAGCAGTTTATATACATGAAAAAAAAACAAGAAGCAGGTTGTTGCTGCCAAACAAAAGAACAGAAGCTAGATAGTGTAAATCTCTGACAGAACAATTTCTCTTTTCTTGAATAGTGAAAGAAATTATTTCAGGTAATCATCAGTATTTAATATGAATGACTGCTACCATGTACGAATTTAACTATTAGAGGACTGTAACGAGACTGTGCATCGAAATAAGCGACTACAGACTGCTAGCGAACTCATTCAGGTATTTCACAAGACAACATATTGAAATTCTTACAAACAGCAAAAGCATTCATTTCTTTCCATAAATACATACATATATATATCGCATAAATATTTGTTACAGTAGAGAAAGTATCCTGTAACCCTACGTGGGTTCAGAGTCTAAGGCAAGTTGCCTTTCCAAACAAAATATACAAATACCAGAGACAGTCCGTAGACATTTTGTTTCAGACCTAGGAGGGTTTTTGAAACCCAAGAGAAAACAACTATTACAAAATAGACAAGATAGCCCAGGACTTTCAACGGAGGAACAGGCTCAAGCATAAACAGAATGAGACTACGTCTCTGAAAGGTCCAACCTACAGCTATCAAGTAAAACACACAGGAAAGACACTACCCGTTTCGAGTGACCATGGCCATGGAGAAGTGAAGGAACAGAGGCCATCGAGGGCCAAACCCTCGTCACCACCGCCAAGGAACGAACCACCTGCACAGCAAACAAAAGATGTTTAGAGAGGTAGCATAACCAACATACAGAAAGCAAATCAAAAGAAGGGACATAGCATTACAGTCAGAGGGTTACCTGAGATGGAGGGCAGGTTTCATAGTCGAACCCGGAACTGACAGCGTTCAAACCACGACCACAAAGCCACGAAACCCCAACTGCTCACAAGGAGCAAACCTGTTAGTAAACGAAGAGAAAGCAAGAAGTTTGAAACTGGAGCGGAAGAATTATCTTGCATGAAGCTCGAATCGTCGCTAGGGAAGTCGGGCTGAGGACCTGACAACAACTACCACCAACTGTCACCAACAAAACGCAGAAGAAAATGAACCAGTAGTTACAACAAACAAGTTACAGTCACAGAAAAAACCTCGCATACCCAAAACAATCACAAGGCTCGGCAGCATTTCATGAAACCATACAAGGAGCAGCCACCAAGTTCGACGGAATAGCATCCCTAAGTTGCCCAGAGGCATAGAACCAAGGCCGAGACCAGGACCAGCAAATGGCGGAAGGCACAGGGACATTGTTGTCGGCGGAAGGAACCAGGTAAGGAACAGAGCGAGTCCAGCAGTGACAAATGACCAAGCAAACCCGCGAAGACACAATAGAACCCTAGCACAGAGGCCGAGGATACCTCGGGGAGGAGGTGGAGTTATTGCACCATTAAACCCTCACCAAAACCCAGCTACCTTTCAGCACGGGAAACGGTCACATGGGCCAGTCACCACGTAGGTGCCACCTCAGGGTTTTGGGGTGAGTCATCAAATTTTGGTATCAGAGCAATTCTTTCCTTAGGGAAGAAAGTTTAATTATGGAGGTAGGAAGAAGAGGAAGAGGAAGAGGTATTCGGAGGGCAGCTGATGAAGGACTGCGTGAGGAAATCAGGATCCTAAGTGCCAGATTGGCAATAGTGGAAGCAGGGAGGCGTAGGGATCCAGAGGGTGGTGATGTCAGTGAAGAAGAAGCTACAGCTATGACAGATGGGTCCGATGAGGAAGGACCAGAGATAAGGTTGTTAAAATCTGTTTTGTTAGCAAGCAGCAAACCGAAGCCTGAACTGTCAACTTATGATGGCAGCTTATCCACTGAAGTATTATTGGATTGGATTAGCGAGTTGGATAAGTATTTTGAATGTGAAGAACTCAATGAGGATAGGAGGGTCAGATTCGCAGCTACAAAACTAAAGGGGCGTGCAGCGCTATGGTGGGACAGTGTGCAGGCAGAGCGAAGGAGATTAAATAAGCCACCAATCAGAACATGGGCCAGAATGATCGCCAAAATGAAGGGTAAGTTTTTACCTAAGGATTATCAGATTGCTCTATACAGACAGGTACAGAACCTGAAACAGAGAGCAATGACAGTGAAGGAATATACGGAAGAATTTTATAGAGTGAATTTATGAGCGGGTTATGTTGAGGATACCCCAGAAAAGACAACAAGGTTCGTGAATGGATTACGAGTGGAGATACTGGATGAGATCAGTATTCTCTCTCCCAAATCTATAGAAGAAGCATATCAAAGTGCTTTAAAGGCAGAGGAGAATATCACCAGGAGACAGAATGCCAGGAGAGGACGTGGAGCTGGCCGAGGAAGGGGACAGTCCTTTGGCAGAGGCAGAACTGCCAACAGCAGTGAGGAAGGCAGCAGTTCAAAGACCGTAGGGTCGACTGAAAAGGACGGTAACACTAGAGGGGGAAGGCCTTACCAGCGAGGTAGAGGTAATGGCAGAGGCAGAGGAGCTGCCTACCAGTGTTACAAGTGCCACAAATGGGGGCACAGATCGTTTGAATGTCCTGAAAGTGATCAAGCAGGACAAAGGGGAGCATATGTTGCTCAGCCCGAGGAAATCGAGGCCCCACCTCAAGAAGTGGAGAACATGCCTGAAATAGGAGAGGCCTTGGTGTTGAACAAAGTCCTGTTGAAACCAGCTAAAGAGTTAGCTACCAAACACAGCGGAAAGCCCTGTTCCAGACTGTGTGTAAATCACATGGGAAGTGTTGTAAACTGATCATTGACAGCGGAAGCACTGATAATCTGGTAGCCACCGAGATGGTGGAGAAACTGGGTTTGAAAAGACTGAAACATCCAGCACCATACCGGGTGTCTTGGTTGCAAAAAGGGCATCAACTGCTTGTTGACGAGCAGTGTGAAGTGGAATTCCATATTGGCAGGTATAAGGATAAGGTGACATGTGACATTATGCCGATGGATGTGTGCCATATACTGCTAGGTAGACCATGGCAGTATGATAGGAAGGTAGTGCACAATGGAAAGACAAACTGTTATAAGTTTGCAAAAGATGGGATCAAGCATACATTGGTACCCATGAAGGAAGAAGATACAACAGAGAGTAGTGGGTCGAAAGCATTGTTACTAGGGGGAAAAGAGTTCCTACAGTAGATGGGAGATGATGAAATCAAATTTTCAATCGTGCAGAGGCCAAGGGCAGTGTTAGTCCATACTGAAATTAAGGATTTACCGGAGGAAATCCAAGATATGTTGCATGAATTCAGCAATATAGTGGTGGACGATTTGCCAGATAAGTTACCTCCAAAATAGAGTATTAGCCATTGACTTTATACATGGGGCCAACTTACCCAACAAAGCCGCTTATCGAATGAGCCCAAAAGACAATGAAGAGATTAGAAAATAGGTACAAGAATTGCTGGACAAGGGACTGATTTAGGAAAGCCTAAGTCCGTGTGTAATACCAACAGTTTTGGCTCCCAAGAAAGGAGGAGAGTGGCGAATGTGTATCGACCCCCAAGCAATCAATAAGATTACTATAAGATACAGGTTTCCTTTACCACGCATGGACGATATGATGGACTGCTTAAGTGGAGCAGCATAATTTTCCAAGATTGATTTGAAAAGCGGTTATCATCAAATACGGATTCGGGAAGGAGATGAGTGGAAGACTGCTTTTAAGACCAATGAGGGCCTGTATGAGTGGTTGGTCATGCCATTCGGATTGAGTAATGCACCCAGCACGTTCATGCGCTTGATGAACGAGATGCTGAAAGAGTACATCGGGAAGTTCGTTATCGTGTACTTGGATGATATTCTTATTTTCAGTAAGACCAGGGAGGAACATTTCAGACACGTCAGGTGTGTCTTGGAAAAACTACAGCAAAATAAATTGCTGTTAAATTTGAAGAAATGCACGTTTTTCAAGAAGGAATTGATTTATTTGGGGTTCGTGATCTCAGAGAATGAGTTGAAGATGGATCCGGAAAAGGTTGCAGCCATAGTTAGCTGGTCGTCCCCAAAGAGTTTATTTGAAGTGCGAAGTTTTCATGGGCTAGCAAGTTTTTACAGGAAGTTTATAAGGGATTTTAGCGGTATCTGCATGCCCATGGTGGAAACTGTCAAGAAGGCCAATCAGCCATTTCATTGGACTGATTCAGCTGAAAGGAGTTTTCAGCTGCTGAAAAAGAAGATTATGGAACGACTTGTTTTACGGTTACCGGATTTCAACAAACTTTTTCAAGTTCGTTGTGATGCCAGCGGGACAGCCATTGGAGTAGTTATGAGTCAAGAGGATAAACCAGTCGCCTATTTCAGTGAAAAATTAAACAAGAGCAGACAGAAATATTCGTCCTATGATAAGGAATTCTATGCAGTAGTACAAGCACTGAAACACTGGAGACACTATTTGTTGGGAAATGAATTTGTCCTGTTTTCAGACAATTCTGCTCTGCAATATGTTATGCAGCAGCACAAGTTAAACCACAAACATGCGAAGTGGGTGGAATATCTCCAAAGTTTCACATTTGTATTAAAACACATCAGTGGACAAGCCAATAAAGTGGTAGATGCATTAATTCAAAGGAGTTTGATTTTGCAAGAAAGCAGAGTACATGTGTTGGGTTTTGAACATCTTAAAGATCTGTACGAAATAGATGCAGATTTTCACGAAGCATACGAAGCTTGCCAGAATCCGTTGTTGAGGGACAACAGCTTGTGGTTAGATTATAACTTGCAGGAAGGATTGTTGTTCAAAGGTGGACAGTTGTGCATCCCAGAGTGTTTAATGAGGGAAAATCTAATCCAGGAGAAGCACAATGGTGGTCTAGCCGGACATTTTGGCGTAGACAAGACATTGGACCATGTAAGCCATTTTTATTATTGGCGAAAGGACATAGTCAAAATACGGGACTGTATACACCATTACCTGTTCTGGACAGGCCTTGGGATTCAATCAGCTTAGATTTTGTTTTGGGTTTGCCAAGAACACAAAAAGGATACGATTCAATTATGGTAGTGGTGGATCGATTTACAAAAATGGCACATTTTATTCCTTGCAAGAAGACCAACGATGCCACGCATGTAGCCCATCTATTCTTTACAGAAATTGTCAGGCTGCATGGCTTACTGAAGTCTATTCTTTCAGATAGGGGCGTGAAGTTTACGGGCCATTTCAGGTGAACTTTGTGGAAGAAACTGAACTTCAGTTCAGCTTATCATCCACAGACTGACGGGCAAACTGAAGTAGTAAACCGAAGTCTGGGAAATCTACTACGTAGCCTAGTTGGAGAGAATTCACGACAGTGGGATCGCGTACTCGCCCAGGCAGAGTTCGCTTATAACGACTCTCCAAACAGGAGCACCGAAAGAAGCCCTTTCCAGATCCTGTATGGCATGCACCCTTGCAGAGTGCACGAATTACGAGATTTGGGTCAGTTGGAATGGAGGAGTGCTGACGGAGAAGATTTCGCCAAAATGATTAACGATCTTCACGAACAGTTGAAAGCTAAATTGCAGAACAACAACCAAAAATACAAGCAGAGAGTAGATTTAAAACAACAGGAAGTCTCAGAAAACTTAGAAAATCTCTTCTTATCTTATAGAATCTACTTCAAATGAGACAAGAAAGATCCAAATTGTGGACCAAGTACTAGTCAAAATACCAAGTCATCCCTCCAACAATTCCTTCCAAGAGGATCAAATCAACAAAGCTTAATCCTACATTAGCCGACTTTCAGCTACAACTTCGACACTGCAACTTCGGCCTGCAACTTTGGCCCTGTAGTTGCTACAAAAACCCTAATTTAGTTCTTGAAGAGATCCTCCTTTGAGCAAGATAGAACCTCCCAAGGTCAACGAGGTCAAAATAGAGTATTCGTTATTCTAGCAACTTGATATTGCAACTCGATTTCCTACAATTCAGACTTGCAATTTCGGCCTTCCTTGAAGTTGCAAAAACCCTATATTTCACACATGTGAGAGAGATAAAGCCCAAAAACATATTTTCTTCCTTCTTCTTGGATTTTCCTTGCCTTTTAGACCTTCACTCTTCCTTTCTTATTGCTCCTAACTTTAGATCAAAATTCTTATTGAGAGATCGAACTTGTGAGTGAATGTGCCAAATGAGGTTGAAACTGCTTCTATTTATAGCCTTTCCAAGGGGTAAAATTCCCTTCTTTAGGTTGACTTGAAGTTTTCAAGGTCGACATGTATATTGGATGTTTACAAGACCTTCTAGACTCAAAATAAATTCTTTTACAAGGTACACATTACCTGGAAAGGTCTTATAATCATGGTGTTGACTCTCTTGACTCGTGACAATATGTCCTATGACCTAACAAACCCTAGAAGCATGAAAAACACACTTTTATCTAGAAGACCATCAATAAGGAGCATGAAACCCATGCTTTAAAATAATAACTTTTTCTTTTCTTCTTTTGTTTGTTACATAAGATACATATTGAAATGAGTATAATAATAATTATGAAGACCGAAACTAGTTACATTTCCAACACTCCCTCTTAACTAGTGAGGTATTCATAATTGTACAACCAATACAACATCATTCTCAGACTGAAGAGTTCTCATAAGAAGAGCTAGATTGTTAAGCCAACTATAAGCATCAACATTATGACCAACACTGTCATTGAAGCCTAACTTGACAAGCTCAACTTCATTTGAGGGCATTATGCTAGGAGGCTTTACGTGCGATACTACACTACCTCTAAGGCACATACCCCAACCGAATGTTCACTAGGTATGTCCTTTTAGGACTATTCTTATCTTGGACTCTTATACCTTAATCCTCAAAGAATACCAGTCCTCTTCGACCATTCTTTTCTTGGATACCTATCCTATCCTCAAAGAGTGTTAGTACCTTTCCTTTCTTTGATTGTCTATCATCAAGGAAGCCATAAATTCCTATCCAATCCTCTACCATTCTCTCTCCATGGCCTTCACTTAGACTTACTATTGTTATTCTTGGTCAAGTGCATGATAGATGGAGAAGAGAGTGCACATGTGATGTTTTTCCATCACTCCCTCTTAATTAGAGAGGAGATTACTATTCCCACTTGGAATAGATCCTTGCTCCTTCAAAAATATATGGAGATTTCATACTCCCTCTAAAGCATAGAGGAGATCCACAAATTTGTTCCAATTTGAAATTCATAGCCACAAGATTTATAACTTGTCTTCATAAGAGTATCAACGGCCTGTTCTTTATGGAGATAACTGCATGGCTCCTTATTTCCTTCACATATCATAATATTGAGTTTTCTTCCTTCATTGGTATCATGGAGCCATCTTCTTTCTTCAGCCTCATGACAAGGTTTAGGTCAACGATCTTTCACATCACTTTCATTTTTTCATCATCAATGAAGGCATTATATTGAGCCTTACCAAACTTCAAGATAATCATAGCTTCCTGAAGAAAGTGATCCCTTTTTGTTGTACGAACTTGACCTTCAAGTTATCTTCTCAACTACTACCTCTTAATTCCAAGATGAAAACATATTGACTTCATGATTTCCAAAATCATATGTTGATCTTAGCTCAACATTCATCATATATTCCTGTGATATCCTTCCAGGTAGAAACACAATATGTTAAATAGATAACCAATAACAAAAAAAAATATTAGACTTACCTCATCGTGATGGATTTCTCATCAAAACATCAACATCCTCATGTTCCATCTCCACAAGAATATTCTTTCATGCATCAGAGTGCCTAAGAATCGAACTTGATTATCAAGTTAAAATTTTCTTCCGAAGAATATACTAGTTGTTGATCATCATTCTATATAATCTAGTCAGAAAGTCTTGATCTTTTATTTATTTTAGAGTAAGTCAGATTCTTCTTTCAAGCATCATATATACATGGATGATTTACCAAGCATATTTTATGACCAATTTCATTTACAAGATTTTGTACATATGAATCCTACCCAAAAGAAATAGTTACTTCAAATATGCATCCCTATGCTTTCATATAACCATCTAGCTATTTGACCTTAAATAAGCTTTTAGCTTGACCAACTGCATTACTTCATCCTTCAAGAGTATTGTTTCAATACTATATGGAATATATACTAAACATGTCATCATGCTTGTTCCAAGAACCTTCCAAAATGATGGTTTTAATAGGATCTTGATGATCGACCTTAGAAAAAACAAATACCTCTAACATAGTGTTATATAATGCTTGGATGAACAATAATATGCAAAAAGGTCCTAATCTCCGCATTCTTATAAATTGGATGATTACTACTAAGCAATTCAATCAAGTAGACCCTAAATCTTCTATTATCGCATGCTACTATCTATGATGCCATGCTTTTACAACAAAACTCTTCTAGAGTAAACAACAATGCATGCTATTCTAAATGAAATACAGTCTTCATAAAGAACCTAACAGAGAGGATGCCTTCTTTAATAGTAAATATATTTGATGTCTTCTTTCTTCGACTTCTTCTCAGGTTCTCCCTTCTCTTCTACTGTGTGAGCTTCACTTCTTTTCTTTCTTTTGTTGTTTTGCTTGTTTGGACAGTCCCTCTTAAAGTGTCCAGATTCATTGCATCCAAAGCATTTAACCTTGGAAATATATGGATTCTTCTTGGACTTTCCAAATTTTCCCTTCTTCAGCTTCTTAGTTTTTGTAATAAAGGCTTGAGATTGTTCATTTGATTCAATGTCACATTTTCCCTTGATCTTAGTCTCTTCCAAGATGCATTGAGCCCACAATTGATCCAGGTGGATATTGGTGGCCACTTGCCTATTCCACCTAGATCTCTAGTTGGTTTCATCAGTTTCCTTGATTATAGCACAATTTACTAAATTTAGCAGTTTTTTGGGTCTTGAAGTTTTCGAGCTGTTTTGACCCCCTAAATGAAGTTTTTTGAGGTATGCATCAGGTCCATTGCCATAGGAAAGGCAAAGGCATTCAATGAATATTGCAATACTCAAAGAGACCTTTCTAACAAGGTATCGTACATGCCAAACGAAGATAATATGACCAAGTTACAACCTGAGGAAGTTGGTTGTCCAACTAACCCGAACGGGGCCCACAAACTCTTGGCATTCCATCTTCTAAGGTTAGGGTTTTGGTTGTTTATGGTTTTCCCTTTATTGTTGAATAGCCACCACATCTATTCTTAGAGATAAGCTACCATCAACCAAGCTAGTTTATCTCCATTCTGCATGTAAACAATTTTCAGTACTTTGCTATTAATGAATTGAAGTTTTGTTTTCATTGTATATTTGTGTTCTTGTTCATATATGTTTTACATTTCATTCCTTCATAAATATGGATCAATGATATCAAATTAGTCTTCTCTCTCTTTGTTTTTATGTGCATGTCCCCAACGAGGTCGAGGTATAAGTAGTTAGGGATCGAGCTGGTAGAACCTTTGGAAGACTGGCCTCGTTGACCCCGGCGACCTCCCATGGCGGAAGAAAAGAAAGATGAGGGAGTAGGATATCCTTTCAAAATATTGCTTGAAGAATCCCTCGAAAGGCAAAGGAACACAACGATGAACAAATTTGCCCAGATCTTGCGGCGGATGCTCACCGACGATGCATCTTCATCTAGCAGTCACTTCGGAGGTGTTGCCCTCTTCAAGGTACAAGTAGAATTCGATATCCCTATATTTGAAGGTCAAATAGATGCATATGTGGTAGATACATGGTTGAATCTATTGGAAGGTTACTTTTCGGTTTATAGTTTCTCCGATAGGGAGAAATTATTTTTTCACTGCTTAAGGTTGCTCCCCATGTCAAGGACTAGTGGGAAACTTACTATGAGAAAAGGACTAAGGAACTCTCTCTATTTACAACTGCCCCCTCTTGGAACTCTTTGCGAGACGCTATCAAGGAGCAGTATTAAAGGTATGAGGACAAGTACATTAAGTGGACCACACTACGACAACAAAGGGATCATGATGTGCATGAGATAACTAATCTTTTCCATACCCTGCACACAGAGTTACGTATCAAATATTTTGAGAAACATTTGGTTCTAAAGTACTGCAGGTTTTTGCACAAATACATTTAGGGGAAAATGGAGTTCTTGGACATCTCCTCACTCGATGTAGCATGCCGATATGCTTCCAAGATTGAGTATAAATTCAAGC
Organism: Pinus tabuliformis; assembly: GCA_031772625.1. NCBI lineage: Eukaryota > Viridiplantae > Streptophyta > Pinopsida > Pinales > Pinaceae > Pinus > Pinus tabuliformis. The sequence continues at coordinate 580,709,534 of CM062811.1, read as the reverse complement.
AGAAGAAGCGAGACTTTGGATCTGCGAACCCAAAGCAAATAAAAGGTGGCCCCAAGCCACAAAGAAAAGGGCAAAGCTAGGTCGTGACCCCCAGGAAAACTCCTCAAAGTCATAAGCCAAGAATAACAGGAAGGTGAAGAAGGACAATGGAAAGTGGTGTGAGTTCCATAAAACTCCCACTCACAACACGAATGAATGTCACACAAAGAAGGAACTAGTGGCCGAGCTAAAAGACTCAGAGACAGATGCATGCTTTGATTCTGAACTAGAGCTTAACAAGGGAACCAAAATAGGAAAGTAGATCATTGATGCAAAACCCATTGTGATGATAGCCCCCACCAAGCTCCAAAAGGCAGGACCTGAGGATCCAGAGGAGGAAGAGCGCCTCTTCCACTTGCAGATGTGGGTAAAGGACTTGTCGGTGCAATTCATCATTGACATTGGGGGAGCCAAAAGAAACTGATCTCAACTGAGGTCATTAAGAGATTGAAGTTGCCAACAATGCTGCACCCACAACTGTACATCATTAGGTGGCTCTATCAAGGGTGAGACCTTCGTGTCAGCCAATAGTGTCATCTTCCTTATAGCATCAAGCCCTTTATAGATGAGGTATTGTGCGATGTTTCCCCTCTGGAAGTCTGTTATGTTTTATTAGGTCAACCATACCTATGGAAGCATCATGTTGTATATGAATCCAGACCTCATTTTTTTATTATTACTTTGGGTCAAAAGTTGTACACAATACCAGAGGTAGCATTGCTTACCGCCTTTTCTTTAATATCTGCTAAACAATGCAGTAAGATCATTTCCTAGATCGAGAAATTTGTCTACTTTATTATTCGCCCTCAGAGAAAGAGGAAGATTATAGGCACATCCACAGCCTCCAGTTAGGTCTCCTCCACATGACAACAACAGATGGACAAGATCATGGAGGAGTACAAGGATATCTTCACCTGACCCATAGGGGTACCCATACACTGTCAGGTCAAGCACTCCATCGATCTGACCCCAGGCGTGATACTACCCAATAGATTGATCTACCGACACTCAGCTTTGGAGAATGATGAAATCGAGAGGTAGATTCAAGAGTTGTTGCAGAAAGAGCACATCATGCCAAGTCCATCACCCTGTAAGAGCCCGATCATGTAGGTATAGAACAAGGACAAAACTTGGAGGATCTATATTGACTATCAAACGCTAAATAAGATCACTTTCCAGAATAGGTAATCCCACAGATGACCTTTTGGACCAACTCAAGGGGGCAAAATATTTCAGCAAGATTGACTTGAAGTCCGGTTATCACCAGGTACCAATCAAACCCTTTGATGTGTGGAATACTGCCTTCAAATCCAAGGAGGGCCTTTTTGAATGACTGGTCATGACTTTCGGGTTGACGAATGCCCCCACAACCTTCATGAGGTTAATGGATGACATATTGCGGCCCTTTACCAACCCGTTCGTGGTAGTGTATTTGGACGACATCCTAATCTTCATCCAAAGTTGGGAAGAGCACCTACACCTGTTGGAATTTCTAAGTTTAACCCGTTAGAAATTATTCCTGTACTATTTGATTTATTTCTTCCTACTTGTTCAATTATTTAACAAGTTATTTACAATGTAAATACTGAAAATAAATACAAGTATAGTATCAACACATACAGATCATCAACTAAAAGTAAACAAGTACACAAGTGACACCGTTGTTTTTGGAATAATGTCCCCGGAAAAACCCAATGCGGGAAAACTGATGCAACTATTCAAAGGGTTTTATTATTATGCAGTTTCAGAATACAACTTGGGTGCTAGAAATGGCTCACCCAACAGAGAATTCCCTCGGCAGTAGTACCTCTCAGTCGGAGATAGATATTCTGGCTAAAACACCAGATGAATGATCCCACAGCAACAATGATATGAAAATGGAATGTACTTGTTTAAGGGTGCAAGGTATCCATTTCCAATAATTTCAATTGTGAGCTAGACACTCCAAATGACCTCTAAAAATGTATAAACTTATTATTTCTTATACAGAGATAGACTGTAGGGGCATTCACCGGACATGTCACCTCTAAAAAGAGGATGAGTTCCAGAGGGTACCTAGCCCTCTACAGGCTCTACCTAAAGAAATAACAAAGTAAACACTTAGAAGTCTTTGACATACACATACTTGAAGTTTAAGGTCTTGCGGAATAAGACAAGTAACTTTCTGCAGCTGAACAGGTAATTATGTGTGTATGAAAGTTATATTTATTTGCTGTTTAATACTTTATATCAGTTTTGTTTAGTATATCATCTTCAGCAAATAAAGACATCAAAATGATAAAGCAGTTCACCCCCTCCTGGGCTACATCTGCTGGACCAAGCCTCTCCAACTAGGCTTGTCCTCTTGTATTAAAATTGCTACAAAGGCTAATACAAGAATATGGGTGTCTCAAAGGACAGATCTGACTGTAAATACAAAATCAGAATATAGGAATTAGCCAAACATGCTCTTTCCCAAACACTAAACAATGAATTTTGTACCTTATACAGTACTTTCCCCAATTGGCCCTAGTGGCCCTTTACACTTGCATGGAGAATTTCGAGGTGAAGATGACCTCAATTGGTTCTGAAACCTCTGCCATTAGACTCAGAAGGTCGAAAATAGCAGACATAGGCTTTTGAATCACCAAAAACGGATGAACAGAGCCCCCAAACAGCTCAATCCCTGAAATGGCCCTGGTGGCCCTGAAAGCTTCCCTGAAGCTAAACAGTGAGAAGAATGCCTCAGAAGGCAAAACGAGCTGTAGAAATGGATTCAGAAGGTTGGAAAACTTCAGGAATGACCTTCGTTCCACATTCACTGGCTGCACAATTCCCAATGCAGCTCCCAAACTGATTTGGCCCTAGTGGCTCCTGGAACTTCCACGAAGCTAAAACACCTGCAAATGACCTCATATGGCTGTGAAACCTATGCCAATGGCTTCAAAAGGTCGAAGAGACCCAAAATCAAAAAAAAAATCGTCCAAAACCGACTTTCCTAGCCAAAGTTATGGCCATTTACTCCCAACTGCCAGTTTGGCCTAACAAAACCCCAGTTAACTTTAGTGGAGGCCAGTTAGGCCCGCCAAATAATCCGCCAGCTATAACTGCAGTTCATAAATGCACATGTGACCACAAATTTCGGTTGGCGGTTAATCTTGGATTTCGCGCCAGGCGGTTTAGTTTCTAAGCCCACGGTTCCGGGGCCATGGTCACATGAGAGGGCGGGGCTGGCCCTTAGGGGCTGGCCCCCTTTGTTTTCCCGCCAAACGCAATTTTCAATTCAAATATAATTTCGTTGCAATACATTTCACGTCTGGCTCCCATGGTGTAACGGTAAGGCGTTGGGCTGGCGCAAAGGAGGTCACGCGTTCAAATCTTGCCGATGCCAAAACCATTTTGCATTGCGCCCCAACAAAAGGTTGTTGACGTCATCTGGGGGCCACGTGGCAGCTTCTGATTGGTGGCTGAAAAGGGAATATTCCAAGGAATATTTTGCGAAATATTCCTTTTTTAATTTTTTTTGAAAAATCAAATTTTCTAATGTTTTGGACAAATTATTCTTTTGGCCATATCTTCCTCATACGGCGACCGTTTTTCGAACCGTTTGCGGCGCCGGAATCAGGAAGACAAGCTCTATCTGGTCGTTCAGGTTCCAATCAGTTCTGAGCACTTTAATTTTTGACCATTTTACGACACTTGGTCCTGAGCTCCTGATCAAACAATGCAGCTTCTGCTGCTCTGCGTCACTCTGATAGGGACTGTGTCACCCTATCCAGCTCTCCAATTCTCATTATGTCCCACGAAATGCTCCCAGCGTTGCCTCTAGGCACTGCATCAGCCTCTCTGGCCCATCATCAGCCTCTCTAGGCTCTGCGTCAGCTTCCGTAGCCTCTACGTCAGCCCCTGGACCCTCTGCGTTTCACACGTTGGCCTTCTCTGGATCTGCACAGCTCCTGGCTGCCTATGCATGGCCTCTAGCTAGCTCTGCGTCCCTCTCCTAACTCTACGCTGATCCTCCTGGTACTAACTCTTCCTCTCTTCTATGTATTCACTTCCCCTCAACTACAACTTTGATCACTCACTCAATTTCCTCAGTAAACCCTGCCCCAGAAAATCGAGTGCTTTATCTCTCTCGGTGGTTTTTCCAACTGACTCTCAAGCCTCCTCTTATACTTTTCTCGTTGGTCCATCAACGACCGAGATTAAATCTCTAATCAATGGCTAAGATTAGATTTAGCTTGATCCATGACTTTTGGAACATTCTAACCCAATTTTATATTAATACCCATTAATATTTTATTTTTCCTAAATTTAGACTTAGGAACTCCATTAAAAATACTAGCTATTTTAATATCTCCCAAACCAGTTATAATCTTCCCAAACCATTATGGGGTCTTGGATATCTCATGTGCTTTAGCCTCTCCACCAATTTTCATGGCTAGAGCACATCCGATGCTACCCCAAATCAACAACACCATATTCGACAGGTCCTCCAAACCCTACGATAACACAAATTGTGTGCCAATTTGGAGAAATGCACTTTTGGTATAACCAAAATTCAATATTTGAGGTACATCATTGATGAGAAGGGTGTGCATGTGGACCCAACCCAGATACAAGTTATTAGAGATTGGCCAGCCCCAACCACTCTAATAGAGATTCGCAACTTTCTAGGTCTTTCCAATTTTTATCGTAGGTTCATGTTGGGATTCTCTCATATCACTTGGCCCTTGAGTCAAGTCACCAAGGGCGGAGTGAAAGCAAAGTTATTTTGGTCTAAATCCCAACATAAGACGTTTTCGAAGTTGAAACATCACCTATGTTTTGCACCAATTCTCACATTACCAGACCTGCAATAATCATTTTAAATTGAGAAAAATGCCTTTGACTATGCTATTGGTGTAGATCTTACTCAGCAGGGGCATCCAGTGGCATATCACAGTGAGACAATTTCAGATATAGTCTGAAATTATCCCATCTATGACAAAGAGATGCATTCCATTATGCAAGTCTGCCAACAATGGAAACATTACATTTTGGGGAAGGAAAAAACCATCCACACAGACCACCGACCCCTGTAGTTCATACAGACACAAGGAAAGTTGCAGAACGATTGCAATAAAAAATGATCCACATATCTGCAACAGTTCCATTTTAACATTAAGTACAAGAAGGGAAACACCAATAATGTTGTAGACTGCCTCATCCAACCTCCGTTATGGAACTGACCACTGTGCTCGACTCTTGTGGACACGAGACTTCAATATGGCCACATCTTTACAAGAGTGATCCAGAATTTAGCACCACATACCAGATGCTCCTGGAAGGAAAGAAAGTTCCAAACTTTCACCTCTAAGACACATTTCTATGTGACTGCGTTAAATTTACACTGTATTTCAATGTTGTCACCATGAAAAGTGGCTTGTGATGCTGCTTCTTCCAAGAAAAATAAAGGCACCAAAGTTAATGCACCGGCATTATGGACTTTCGCACCTCCTGCTATGGTAGCAGTTATATTGACCCTCGTAACCTTGAGGCTTATGTCGTTGGATGTCATCAAGTTCTACACCAACTTACCTAAACCATATATCTGCCTCCTCATCGAGCAGGGTAGTGGGTCACATATTAGATGCACTGTAGAACAGAACAAGTGATTGATCATTTCATAAATCCATTTCCTCAATGGTGTGCTGAATTCCAACATGGTGGAAATGAAGCTTAATAACATGGGGATTAACCAGTAGACCTTCTTGGTTTGTAAGGAAAACCCACCCAAGTTTTAAATTTTTTTCGAAAGTCATGTCCCTACCAGTGGCGACCTGTTCCTCGATTTCTTTATAATTTTTGATAAACACTGCATTGGGGCCCTCGGCGTTGACTATTATGAGCATGTGAGTTGTGTAAGCCACTTCATTCCAGATGTACAGTGTGATGTAATAACACATTTTCCCATTGACAAACAACATGTTTTTGTCACTTCCTCTTCTCTCCAAACGGAACTCCGTGCCCAAGTAGGATGATCGGATCTCATCATCATGATAGTCTCTCCTAATTGTTGGATTAATACGTCGTTCTAACATATAAAAGTTACCCACCCTCTTGAACAAGTGTCCTTGCAGAGATTGAAGGTGGGTGTAAGATGGGAAGAGGCCCAAAGGCCGCAACAAGCAACCTACTCCCCCTTGTAGCAGAGCCCATAGTGGTGTTAACTTCAAGAACTGGCAGAGGCCCAAGCAGAGTTGAAAGGCCAAGAGGGTATTACCCAAAGTTGTCCACTTCTTCCTTTGACATCTTTACAATGAAAGATTATCCACTCTACTCACTCGATCTGCTGATCTTTCTCCTCTTCCTCCTTCGATAACCCTCTCTGTCAATTTACTAGTCTTTCTCCTCCTCTTATTATTGTTCATCCTTTTTTTTATCGTCATATTATTATTCATCCTTTTTCTTTTTGTTGAAAATAGCAACAAGAAATGATAAAAATAGGATCCAGAAATTCCAATTTTAATTTGTCCTTGAATTAAAATTGTGAATTAAATTCGAATTTTGTCTCACCAGCTACTTGAAAAATAATTAATTAATTCATCTTGAGTTAATTAGTTGGAGAAATTCAAGTTAGAAGTATTTCTGAAGTCATGCAACAGTTATTCCTTAAATTAAGGAGATTATCCCTTAATTAAGGAGATAAGATTGAGTTATATTTGAGTTGTAATTAATTAGCTCAGTTTACTGAGTTAAGTCCAATTAAATTAGTTCCAAACTGTTTGAGGAACTAATTGTGAGTTATCAGTCAGTTGATGCATGCATGCAATCAACAAGTGTACTCCAGATAACTGAAGATTCTCTCATCAGAAACTCATGCATGTCTATTCTGTGAAAGACCTAGTTGAGCTAAATGTCAAGGACAAGTTACTATTCGTTGCATGTGTTTTCCTATAAAGGAAACTTATCCATGCACAAGAAACAAGGTTCCTTGAGGATTGCACAGTTCTGGCAGGGTGTAGGATCAGTGTGAGTGAGTAGTCGTCCACTTGGTAATAGGAGGATCACCCAGAGAAACTGCGCAAGGAAATAGGAGGCTTGGAGGGCAAAGGAGAAGGTTTGTGAGAAGCCTTGTTTTCCTGTGAGCATCCAGGAGGATTGTACTGAGAGCTAGCTAGATGTGGGAGCTAAGGCCTTGTGTAATTTTGAGATATTTCCACCTTGTATGATAATATAGATAGTGGGGTTTTTAGCTGAGGCTTTCCCCTGAGTATTTTCTGTGTTTCATGTGCATTGATTATTCTTCTTATGGTTATATGTGTTCGGCTCTGATTCAGCTCAATCTTTAAGCTTCCACAAGTTTTATAGTAGAAGTATATTATAGTATTTTGCTTTGGTATATTGCATTATTGAGTTAATCTACAGTCAGATTTTCTACATAGATCTTAGAGGTAGATTTGTAGATAATTTGCAGGAAATTCTACATGGTATCAGAGCAAAGGTTATTAGAGTTGTGAACAGTATACTGAGAAGAGAATTTGAAGTTTGAATTTCGAGGTTGCAGGTGCAAATCGAATTCATATCATACTTCAGGTTGGTCAATGGCGTTCTATGGCTTGAGACTCGAGTATGCCTTAGAAGGCAGCTCGAATTACATAGCATGGAAAGATCTCATGGAGGCTGTATTAGAAGACAACATCTTGAAGGATTTCATTGATCAAGAAATCCCAAAGCCAGGTTCAACTAATGCACAAGAGTTGGCTGAGTGGAAGAAGTGTGTGGCAAGGGCGAGACGGATCATCCTTGAGGGAGTTCGAGACCATATTGTCTCGAGTCTCCATGGGAAAGATACTCCATATTCAATGTGGAAGATATTGAAGGACCTCCACCAGAATAGTAGCGACCAAAGGAAATTGGCGCTCAAGGATAAGCTTTGAAGAATCAAGATGGAGAACTACAATACTATTTCCACATATCTGAACAAGCTCACCACTTGCAGAGATGATCTTAGCAGTGTGGGAATAACTACTGCTGATGATGATATGGTGAGCCTCGCTCTCCTTGGCCTTCCAAAGAGCTGGAATAGCTACCAGGACTCTGTGAATGGAAGGGAGAAACTTTCGGATTGGGAATGACTATGGTTAGATCTCATACAGGAGGAGATCAGGAGGAGCACTCGAGATGGTTCTTCATCCAAGGATGATGATGAAGAAAATTTGGCCTTAGCAAGTAAGGAAAGGGAAGGAGAAGGATTCTCATTCCAAATCAAATTCTTCTCATGGAGGGAAGAAGGTTGACAAGTCTAAAGTGAGATGCTTTAATTGTCATGAGATGGGTCATTATGGAACTAATTGCCCATCGAAGAAGTCCAAGAAGGGATCCTCGGAAGGATCTGAAGGTGAGGCATTGGCCTCTCAGTTCGAAATGGACTTCACCCTCATCGCATGCATGGTTTCATCGGTGATGGGTTGTGGTTGGTATCTTGACAGTGGAGCTTCATTCCACATGACCAGCGATAAAAGTTTATTTAGTACCTTGGAGGAGAAAGACCTCAAGATGCGCATAGAGATGGGTGCCGATGAAAGCTATAGTGTTTCAGGAGTGGGCACGGTTGCTTTTCAGAGGTAGCATGGAGCTTTTATCACCTTGACATATGTGAAGTATGTGCCTGGATTGAAGAAGAACTTAGTATCAATCGCGATGTTGGAGGACAAAGGCTACGATGTTGTCTTCAGTAAGGGAAAGGTTTTCCTTATACACATCAACACGGGACAGGTGAAACAGATCAGTTCACGAGTTAAGAACCTGTATGCACTTGAGGTTCAAGATGCATGCGAAGCCTTGAGGAGCAAGGTAAATGTAAGAGACTTGGTGGTTAAGAGGGAGAGTAAATTACCTCTCAACATGCAACCCCAAAAGAAGTTTCAGACAATTGTGGAGGAGCCATAATTGGAGATGCTGAGAGGAGACCGAGTGGAGGCATCCACTCATGCAAAGACCTCCAGTAGGGGGGAATTTCAAGCCAAGTGGGCAGAGGGATCACATGCAGCCATACCTCTAGGTGTGAGGTGGGGCGATGTGAAGTGATAATCCCAAGAAGGTCGAAATTGGGCAGGGTCCATTGAGAGGTTTTGTCTCATGGATCGTACCTTGCTATGAGAGCCCAAAGTACAGAGTAGCAGGAGGAATCAGTGGGATTGATGCAGTCAGAGATCAAAGTGATAGAGGTTAGAGCAATCAGATATTGAAGAGCGCAAAGAAGGATTGACAACAGTGTAGAAAGGCTGAGTCAGCAGAAGCATAGAGTTTTCAGTTGATCGAGGCAATAGAAGTCAGAGACTTTGATGATAGATGCATCATACTGATTCAGGTCGGATGTTTTTTTTGTTTCTAAAGTTGTTGGGGCAACAACACTAGAGAGAAGTGTTTCATGCAGAACATTCCAAACGTTCAGGATCGGGATTGAGTTGAATTCCTTTCTTGTTGAGAGGGAGTGTTGAAAATAGCAACAAGAAATGATAAAAATAGAATCCAGAAATTCCAATTTTAATTTGTCCTTGAATTAAAATTGTCAATTAAATTCGAATTTAGTCTAATCAGTTGCTTGAAAAATAACGAATTAATTCATCTTGAGTTAATTAGTTGGAGAAATTCAAGTTAGAAGTCTTTCTAAAGTCATGCAACTGTTATCCCTTAAATTAAGGAGATTATCTCTTAATTAAGGAGATAAGATTGAGTTATATTTGAGTTGTAATTAGTTAGCTCAGTTTACTGAGTTAAGTCCAGTTAAATTAGTTGCAAGCTGTTTGAGGAACTAATTGTGATTTATCAGTCAGTTGATGCATGCATGCACTCAACAAGTGTACTCTAGATAACTGATTCTCTCATCAGAAACTCATGCATGTCTATTATGTGAAAAACCCAGTTGAGCTAAATGTTAAGGATAGGTTACTATCAGTTGCATGTGTTTTCCTATAAAGGACACTCATCCATGCAGAAGGAACAAGGTTCCTTGAGGATTGCGTAGTTCTGACAGGGTGTAAGATCAGTGTGAGTGATCAGTCTTCCACTTTGTAATAGGAGAATCACCAGAGAAACTGCGCAAGGAAATAGGAGGCTTGGAGGGCAGAGGAGAAGGTTTGTGGGAAGCCTTGTTTGCATGTGAGCATCCAGGAGGATTGTACTGAGAGCTAGCTAGTTGTGGGAGCTAAGGCTTTGTGTAATTCTGAGGTATTTCCACCTTGTATGATAATACAGATAGTGGGTTTCTTAGCTAAGGCTTTCCCCTGAGTATTTTCTGTGTTTCATGTGCATTGATTCTTCTTCTTATGGTTATATGTGTTCAGCTCTAATTCATCTCGATCTTTAAGCTTCCGCGAGTTTGATAGTAGAGGTAGATTATAGTATTTTTCTTTGGTATATTGCATTATCGAGTTAATCTACAGTCAGATTTTCTACATAGATCTCAGAGATAGATTTGTAGAGAATTTGCAGGAAATTCTACACTTTTCGAAGGCATCTTCTTTTTTCTCATAACTTCATCTTCTAGTAAAGCAATCAGTAATTCCCAACACATCAGTGCAGCATCAATAATTTTTTATTAAGCCATTTAACATCCAAGTCCTATCTCTAATATTATTCTCTTTAGAGTAGGAATTCTTTTTCTTGAAAGATTAAAAAAAACAACAACAAAAAAAAATAAATATTTTTATTTGTCATTAATAAATATATATATATATATATATATATATATATATATATATTAATTACAAGTTTTATGATATGCAAATAACCTAGGTGAAAAATGAATATGACCCAACTATGTAATTAAATTAACCAAAAATGTAAAAGAATTAAACCAAGTGAGATAAATAAATTAATGGCTCCTTAAACCAATTTAAGAACTCCCACTTTCTTTACAATAGCTTTGGATTAGGAGCCTTTCATTTCCCATTTCCCATCTCACTTGAATCACCCAACTGTGGAGGATGCGGTGTTGTTTGATAGGTATTGACCATCAAAATATTATAATATGAATGCAAATTTTCATGTTAAAGTGTTAAATGAGTTCTAATCTTATTACGCAACACAAAAATTATTGAAATCTTTAGGACAACGATTAACATGAAAAATAACACATGAATACATAAAGTATAATATCTTAAAAATCTAGGAAAAATTAAAAGACATTGCATACCATATTTTGTTCGGAAATCTAAATAGGAAAACCAACTTTGAATGAGGCTCAATTTATTTATTTTCTATGTAACTTATTGAATTTTTAATATGGAGTTGATAATATGGAGTTGATAAGTGGCATTTAAAAAAATATAATAATAAAGGAATTTAATATTAATTATAAATACAATATTTCAATATGTAGCAAAAGAGAGTTTCTTATTCCATTTGTTGCTACTTATTCAAGGTAATTCTTTCAATGTTTAATATGGAGTTAGACTGTATAACATTTAAAAAGATTAATAATAATGATAATTAATATATATATATATATATAAAAGATTTGTTATAGTTCAAATATTTTACTACTATACTGGCTTAATATGGAGTTAGACATGTAACATTTAAAAAGATTAGTAATCTATATATATATAGATTTGTTATAGTTCAAATATTTTATTACTATATTGTTTAAGATGAATGAGATGTGTAATAACAAGTTTATATTTCAAGAAATTTTATACGATCTGTTATGTGTGTGAGTCAATCCGTGCTTAAAGTGGAGTTGACATGTGTTTTTTCTTAAAATTAAATTAAAATATATTCTAAATAAAAAATGTGATTATAATAAAGAAAAAGATCTATCTTATATTAGCCTTATAAATATTTCAATATAAAACTTAAATAAAATATTTAAATATCCATGCTAACTAATATATTAACAAATTTAATTTAATGTTTTCAAAGAAAAATAATTAGATATAAATGTATAATTTTTTCATATCATTTAAAAAAATAAAATTAATAATAGAAAAAATCAATGTACTTCATAAGAAAAATGTTTTATTATAGAATGTTATAGAATATTGATGTGTATCTAAAAATATAGTCCATACATAAATATCTAAATATTATGTTAAATAAATTATTTCAATGTTAATTATGAATATTTCTATATATTATATAGAGAAATTGAAAAGAATAAATTTTTATGGTTGAAACATTTCAAGTAGTTTCACTATTTTTTATATATATTTTTTTAATTTTTATTTTTTTCCAATCAATTTTGTATAAAATATAGCAATGATTTGTTGAGATTACAAGTTTAAGTTGTGTAGTCTACATATTCCAAATACATATTGATACTTTCGAGGCATTGTATCCATTTTTGCAATAAAAAATGCAATTTAAAAAGTGAAAAATTATAGACACAAAGACACACATATAGACACAATATATAACCATATTAACCATGGATTTATCAAGCACTCAAAGGGATTAAATCTCTTGAGGTGCAATATTTTCAAGATTTGCACTTTAAAAGAGGTTGACATATAGAATTGAAGTTAACATGGATCTATACTAATAATGTTTTAAAACTTAACTATTATTGGCATAGATTTATCTTAATTTCAAATCTACCAAGTGACGACAAGGATAAAATCTCTAAAGATGTAATCTTCCTTTTGAGTGCAAAACATGAAGAAATGTTTTAACTTCTAAAGATTTGATTCCTCATTGCTTGGTAGGTAATGGATCTATGTTTATTCTTCATAATATTAATCTATGTTGATTCTTCATAATATTATTTAAAATTCACCTCTCTAAATATAAAATTATTCTCATTTATTATTGTATTAAAGCCTTTGATTTATTATAGACTATCCACAAAATATTTTTAGTGATAGTGAAGATAGAGGGTTTAGATATATATCAAAAGTAATTATAGCTTTTTTCTTTCTTTTATATTTAGTTAAAAAAATGTTTAAAAATTATATTAAATTAAAATATTTATTTTGATTGTGAAATAAGTTATAGTTTTTGTGTAAGTGGTATTGATTTATATGTTATAAAATTTAATGTGATATGTATATTATGATTTTCTTTTATCAAAAAAATATTATTAGTAATTTGATTAATAAAAACTAATTTACAATATAATAAATTGAATTTTATTATTTTTATTACTTTTAACTTTTTATTATCTTTTAATTAAGAGGATATGTAAATAAATAAATAAATAAAAACATTTACACTAGGACAACATTCCTGCATTTGGAGACCAAGCCAAACACCAAATCCGTGGTGAGACCCCTTTGTTTATGGGACAAGCTAATTTACAATATAATAAATTGAATTTTATTATTTTTATTGCTTTTAATTTTTTATTATTTTTTAATTGAGAAGATATGTAAATATTAAAAATAAAACATTTACACTAGGACAACATTTCCTACATTTGGAGTTGCAAAAACATTCAAATTATTATTATTATCCAATCTTAAGGTAACAACCAAGTCAAACACCAAATTGGTGTATGAGACCTGTGAAGATTTGACCAAGCCAAACACCAAATTGGTGTATAAGACCTGCAACGATTTGACTACTAAATTTACAAAAGCATACATACTCTACCCCCTCTAGTTTTTGAACATATGACCTTTTAAGAAAAAACACGTGCTCTTAACCATTAAACCCACTCAAGCTATATATTAAATTAAATTTATATTACATATTTATACATTTAATAAGATTAATTAATTTAAATATTACAATGATATTTAATTTAATTAATAAAATCATTTAATTTAAATAATAAAATATTTCAATACAAAATTTAAAAACTAATAATTTAATTTTTCACTTTATATTAAAAAAATTATTTACGACATTAAAAGAAAGCCAAGGTTTCTGTAACAGAAGCTTTAAAGATTGTGAAGAAATCATATTAGTTCATATCAATTGACAACTACATTCAGCCATTTTTCCTCATCTTCTTGCAATTTTCTTTTATTCTTTTCTTTCATCTGCTTGCTGTGTTTTTATTCTTCTTCGAATTCCAGGCCCTACATGTTATGTACTTTGCATGTAAAAAATCATGGAGATTCTACTTTGCATGTGAAGTGAGGGTTTGATGTCGATGCTGGTAGAAAAGCAAAAGAATCACGTGGCAAGATAGTGAATTTTGAATATATATATTCAAGTAAAATTTTGAATGAATCATTTTGAATAATTTTTTTTTTAAATACTATTTCTCTAAAAACTGTAATTCATTTTAAAATCAAAATATTTGAATTTTATAAAAAAGAATGTTCTAATTTATATTTCAAGTTTTTTTAATATAGTAACTCTATAATATAGTGCCTATGGGGCTTTGGATTGAGGGTGAATGGGTGCACTGTTAAGGCACTCCTTGCGATAGGTCATTGGTTCAAATCCCCCGTGGGTGCATTGTTAAGGCACTCCTTGCGATAGGTCATTGGTTCAATTCCCCCATAGGTGCTTACCTACCAAAAAAAAAACTCTATATTATAGTGCCTTATAATTATTTTCAAGATAATTGGTAAGAGTAAGGCACTCCTTGCGATAGGTCATTGGTTTAAATCCCCCGTGGGTGCTTACCTACCAAAAAAAAAAAAAACTCTATATTATAGTACCTTATAATTATTTTCAAGATAATTGTTTTACTATCAATTATTTTTATCATAAGAGTCAGTACTAAGCAACAACATTGCATATTACATTTGTTTAATTTGTAAGAGATAGGAGAAATATGGGATAAAACATATTATAATCTATCTAATATTTTTCCACTTTCATGTATATAGTCATCTTTACTTTCAAACATTACTTTTTTTTTTTTATGTTTTCTCACTCCCACTCTTGTTGGTGGAGGGAAATATTAGAGAAAACATATGAGATGGTAATTAATTATTATTATTATTATTATTATTATTATTTCCCAATTGTATTTTTTAATTTCTCAATTTATCTTACATTGTAGTTTGCTAAAAGGTATTGTTAGTTTTAGTTTTTTTTTTTTTTTTGTTAACAGTAAAGAGTACTATACTGATATTAATCTACACTCGTTCATGGCAAAAATAATGGGAGGTTGACATTTCATGTACATTGCCATCCATGGGCATCATTATTTGCAGACTGACTGTCCAAGCCCAATTTCTTTTCAAAATTGCAAAAAGCGACTTAGCTATTACATGATTATTAGGATTGACCTTACAGAACTGCCATAGTAGAAAAATACATCTAAAATTCAACATAAAAAATAGACATAATAAGCAGACTAGTCATCAAGGGCAGCTGGTTGGTTGAGGTCAATTCCAGTTGTTTCTTCAACGGTCCGAGAGTTCTGTATTGCCAATTGAATTTGGATATCCTCAATTTGATTACGCAGAGCATCTACCACATCTTCTAGTTGTTGAATCATTTTGTTCTTCTCAATTTACCTCTCTTTCATTTCATACGCTTCCTCACGCTGCTACTGAAGATACATATGAAGATCATCTAAGCCTGCTCGCAGTTCAGAGTGCTCTCTATGACATGACCCATAGGAAGGTGGGGAGTATCCGGCCCAAGCGCGGGTGTCAGCGACCCCAAGAGCCAAAGTCCATATCGTCAAGAAGAATATGATTCACTGTGGGAAATGGCTCAGAGCGATGGTTCACATAGATTCCTTGGGATCTATCCCAGTGACCCAATTGACAAGGAGGAACAAAGAATCCAACAACACCTAGAATGATCACACAATTACAAAACTTTCCAAAGTGATCACACTGGCCAGCAATGGTCTCTCCCTACTCAACCAAACTGAAATTGACACCCTCATCAGTAATTAATACTCTCACCAGTAATTGAAACTCTCCAGACTGTGTGAAGGCGCTATCCTCCACAACCAAAATTATCCCCTGACTGCCCCGACTCTGCCAAAGGGGCCTTGCTCCGGCGACCTTCTGGGCAGAGTCAGACAATTTCCTATTGCAGAAGTTAAGACTTTTATTACACAATTTATAAAAAAAATTGAGCCGAAGCCTCATGTGAATTGAAAGACTACAGACTTACCTTCGGGATCCCAATGCTCCACCATGATTTCCCTAATGTATGACATTACTTTAGCCTTGAGCAATTTATCCTTCCCACGCACGAACCATCTGATCCCAACCAGAGGAAGTAAATGCGGCTCTTGCTTTAAGGGATTTCGTGTGGTGATGGATTGATTGTTCCTGCTACTGACCTAGATACAAGGAATGAATTGCAGAGTTCCCACACTTATCCTCTCCTCTACGCCAATCGTCGTGACCTGCTAAGGTTTTGCAACCACGAGTCGAGTGAGAAGGAACATATTTGATCAGATGATGCCAAATGGGAGGGGAGAGGGGGCACTTATGGAGAGGAAGGATGTGATGGGGGTAGGGAGATCGAGAGGAGGGGTGAGGAAGGGGATGTTGCAGTGACAAGAGAGGTGGCCGGAAGAGGGGGTGATGTGGAGGATGAGGTGGGGGAGGGGGAGACGAGATGAGAGAATCAAGGAAGGAAAGATGAATTCACACAAGGGGAGGGAAGGGACGAAAGAGATTAATAAAACCATTAAATCCATGATTTTTTACTTTTGTGCTGAGTTTTTAGTGTAGGAGGAGAAAATTATCATCAACTTTAGGACTTTCATGTAAATATTTAGGGAATGGGTAAATAATTGTTTATTTCATTGACCTTGTTGCACCCGTCTTTCATTTGGCAGGCCATGTTGCCTTGCATATCTGCCTCCTTGTTTAGGCCTCTTAGGATGTGAAAAAAAATTAAATTCCCAAAGAGAGGGAGCATGCCAAGGGCTCTCTTGAGTATCTGATTCAGTTTGTTATTCTAGGCTGCAGAGTTAAAGTTCATATGTTTTATGACCAAGAGAGAATCCCCCAAGATATTCATTTCCTTGATTCCTTTTTGTTGACCTAAGGTAAGACCAAGATACAATACATAGGTCTCTGCTTGGTTATTGGTCTTCTTAACCAAACCCCGGGCATACCGATCAATAATTATTCCTTCGGGATTAATGAGAATCCCTCCCCCTCCTACCACCCTAGGATTTCTTTTTGAGGCACCATCAAATTAGAGAGTCCATGAATTTTAATTTTCATCCATTCAACAAGCCCTTCATGGGTCAATCTAAGGAGCTAGGAAGGGCGTGAAGGAGGTAATTTCATTGGGGACGTGGAGGGAGGGGGCCAAGCCCAAGGAGAGAGCCAAGCCAATTCATCGGGATTAAGAGAAGGTTCCATAATAGGTCTGTCAAATTCAAAACAAGACGAGAGAGCTTCCAAGGCGGTGACCAAGGTCGCAGGGCAAACAGAGTTGAAGATCACCTTATTTCTTGATAACCATACATGTCAGCATACGTACTTGGGAAGAGCGATCTAGATCTCTTTGAAGGTGCTTTTGGCCTGAAGGGATCTCACATAAAATTTGGGCCAAGAGTCAAATAAATGAAGGAGATCAACATGCCACCTTGTTTTGAGGAAAAGTGGGCCAAGGGCCACCCACCAAACCAATCTTGAAAAATGACAACAAAGGAAGAGATGAGGGATTCTTTCCTCTGAGTTCTCACAGAGAGGACATCGAGAGGGACCTATGAAACCTCTTTTTTGAGATTATTTGCAATGAGGATTCTTTTATGAGCTAACAACCAACAAAAGAAATTTACTTTGGGGATAACATTGGTTTTCCAAATCTTATTCCAAATTGACAACTTGGGGGGAATTTGGGCACTGAAAATCAATTGGGGTAGCCTTCCTTGACCATTAATTAGGAATTCTTGCACCCCCACCTTTCTTCCATTGATTGCACAAGGGGGGTGCATCCAATTAGTTTCTTAATTATATTATCTCTTGATGGGATCAGGTTTACCATGACATCTTCTATTTTCCACCCCCCTCCAAAGACCCTGTCAGTTCCAAATGGAAATTTTATCTAAATAGAACACCCCACTCAGCATCATATGATCCATGAGGGAGTAGAGAGAGGGATCCAAACCCAAAGGAGGGAACCTCAGGAACAAGTCCGACCAAATATTAATCGAAGCACCCTTACTTGAAATTTTAAAGAGATTATTCAAAATGAGATCCGAAGATGATCACATTAGTTTCCGAATAGGAGAACCCTAAGTTGCTTCCATGTGCTCTTCCCTGTTGTTGTGTTGATGTAAATAATTTTATCTCATTAATTTCGCCCACCATAGATTAGGTTTTGTCTTCAGGATCTAATAGAGTTTGACCCCCATGACTAAACTAACCATAGTGGGGTCTTTGATGCTAAGCGTCCGATGTTGTTTTGGCGCTCTGATAGTTTTCGAGTTAACCAGGTGGAATTTGTTGTTATATTGCTTTCCTCCATCCCATATAAATATCCTAATATAAATTCCAAGTTGATGCAAAACATACTTAGCAGCCTAAAGAGCTGAGAATTGGTACAAAGGGATGGTTGATAGCATCGATTTCACAAGGATAGTCCTCCCCGCATTATTTACCCAAATTACTCCCCAATTCACAATTTTGGATTTGATTTTGTCAAGAACCCTTTGCCAAGCATAGGGATCCACTCTTCTTAGGAAGATTGTAACTTATAAGTATTTGAAGTCTTTCCAATCCTGGATAATTTTAAATCCCAGAAGCTCTTCTCTATTTTTAGCTTTCTCGGGGGAGATATTCCAAGTATATATATGACTTTTTCTTTCATTTCTGGCTCCTCCCGAGGCCCTAAGGAACTTATCTAGATTCCCTTTGAAGCACCTGACAATCACAATTGAGGCACTATCTAACATACTGGTGTCATTTGCAAACTGTCCATGATTGATAATTATGATCCCCTCTTTATATCTAATCCCAAGAAGGTGGTGGGAGTCACGATCTTTTTCCAATATTCTACTTAGCGAGTTAACCATAATTATGTAGAGAAAAGGGGAGAGAGGGTAGCCTTGACGCAATCCCTTAGATGCTTTAAAGAAACCCACCACCCAACCATTGACCAGTGGGAATTTCCAAGGAGAAGAGATGCAAAGAGAAATCTACTTTATAAATGTTTCATCAAACCCTAACTTTCGCAACACTTTCATTAGGAAACTATGTGTGACCCTATCAAATGAATTTTCCATATCCATTTTTATTACCATTCCTTTATCCCCTCTTTTCCAACTCGAATCTATAGCCTCTTGTAGAAAAATTATATTATTAAAAATTTGCCTCCTCGACACAAATCCCCCTTTGTTGACCGAGATCGAAGGAGGGAGAAGAGTTTTGAGCTTGGAGGCAAGCACCTTTGACATGACCTTATATGATACATAGCAGAGAGAGATTGGGTGGAATCTAGAGAAGGAGGAAAGGTTTGAATCATTAGGGATTAAAGTTAAGAAGGAAGTGTTGATCCCCCCCATGATAAATCTATTGAAATAGTACCCTGCCATATGACACAGGTCTTTACTTATCACCTCCCAGAAATTTTGATAGAAGTTGGCTAATAAACCATTCGAACCAGGGGATTTATTAGGCGAAAAAAAGAATACAATTGATTTAATCTCATCTGCAGTCGGATTAGAGGTAAAGGCATTATTCACCTCTGCAATGACTAGAGCAGGGACATTCTCCATAAAAGAATTCCTCACTTTAAATATCTCTCTAGGGGTCTTCCTGATAAAGGTTCTTGAAATGATCCACAAAAACCTTCTTAATTTCCTCAAAATTAGTTAGTGTCTGCCCCCCATATTGGATCTAAGATATATTGTTTTTTCTTTCCCTAAAAGTTTCTTGCTTATGAAAGAACTTAATGTTTCCGTCCCTAGCCAAGAGCCAATTGTTTCTATATTTTAATCTCTAGTACTCTTCTTCATTTCTGAGATGGGAATGAAGAGCCTTGAAGGTTTCAACTTATTTTTGGAAGTCATTCAGGTTCACATAACCTCCCCCCTTGGGAGAACACCGTCCTCAGTGTTTAATGACACCTACAACCAACAAAACTGCTGAAAAACCAAAACATACTACAATCTACTTATGGAGCTTTATAACATAACTCGTTGCAGTATTTACAATGACATCATGCTGAAAACATGACAACCATACTGTTTACTAGAGCTTTATAACACAACTCATTATGGTATTTACAATAACAACCACATATACTCATGCACATTTTCTTCAACCATCAAATAATCATATTGTCTATGGAGATTTATAAATCCAATTTGATACAATATTTACAATAATATACACATATACACATTTTCTCAACCAACAAATAAAAGGATACGATGCCCGCATCCACAACAAGGGATTCTAGAGGCTCACACCTCCACGCTCACAAGAAGTACCAAGATTCACCTCCTTCCCAGGAAGTCAAGAATCCACTG
This sequence comes from Pinus tabuliformis, assembly GCA_031772625.1. Lineage (NCBI taxonomy): Eukaryota > Viridiplantae > Streptophyta > Pinopsida > Pinales > Pinaceae > Pinus > Pinus tabuliformis. Next base: position 580,689,169 of record CM062811.1, on the reverse strand, counting down.
TCAAAGTCAAATATTCATCCAATGTCCAATGCTATGATCCTGTGCCACTTGTCCTATCAGTGAACAATTATCGGCTCATTGTTCTAGGGCACACTCCCAATGTGCTTTTGATTCCATTTAGAAATGCTAATGACCACAAAAAATATATCACCGACCTTCCCTTCTCTGCTACATAGTCCCTCGGGAAATCCAGTCACCCCCTTCCGTGTTGTCGTACACCTTCCAAGTTCCGTGGGCATCCTCTTCTCTGCTACACAACCCCTCGAGCAATCCAATCACTGCCTTCCATGCAGTCACACACCTTCCAAGTTCCATGGGCATCCCCTTCTCTACTACACAGTCCCTCGGGCGACCCCTCCCTTGGCAAGGTTTCCTCGCATCTGAAGGTACAAATACCAAGGAATATCCCTACCTTAAAATCATCATACCGGTCATAGCATGCTCATGACAACCAATGGAAATTATTGGGTACTAGTGTCCCACAACAAATCTGCTCCTGAAATTATTTACCAACATATTTTTTTCCTGTTCCAATTCCTTTTTGATTCTGCTGCTAATCCTTACAATCAGTTTCAACCACCCAACCGAGCATTTTCATGCTTTCCTGTACCAAGCACATAATTTCCATTAGATTCAAAATAAATTGAAATAAATCCAAATCATACCTCATCGATGGCCCATTAGTAAGGTAAGGTACACTTGCAATTCTATTCACTTCCTCTCACAACAAGTCAAACTAGTTCTTTGAACATATCACATCCGGTTAGCTCAAAACACAACCATCATAATAAAAATCATAGATCACATGTAACCATCATAAACTAGAGTCATAGATCACATGCATAATTAGAATTAAAATAAATACCAATACTTATCCTTCAATCAGTCCTTTTCTTATACCTTTATCCTTTATCCTTTCCGTATGCACACCAAATTAGTTGCCACAGCCCGCAAGATCCCAGTGCCTTCACTTCTCTTCAAACATGTACACATACACGCAATGTACATCACATGCATAAACCCACATACAACATACAAAATAATACATACACCTACACCTCGTGTACAACACAACACATACATACACCTACATCTGGTGTATAACACAACACAATATATACACCTACACCCAGTGTACAACACAACGAATACACATGTCATGATACCACGACTAGAGAATGCACATAAACAATACCACACATACACAAAACAATATGTATAACATGCACATAATACCAGATGTGAAAAACATGGAACACACGACAAGAACATACTACCACATGTACAACATGTACACAATACTACCTATACACAACACTACTTGCATAACATATGCAAAACACCACATGTACACGACATCACCTGCACAATTGTAACACCCTCCTCCCACATCTACCCATGTAACCGGCCAACCGGGGTAAACATGTGATGAATAGTTACTGTGATATGATTCAACTCCCTATGTATCAGTTAAGGAAGTGGAACCGATGGAACACAACCAACTTGACCTTCTACACATGCAACAAAACCCCGAGGAGCTATCCAACCCTTCCAGGTGACCATCCCTTGAGACAATCTTACATTTTACTACATTAAAGCCTCCATTTCTCCCTTGACACGAGCATGCATGTGACTGGGATCCTCTAGTCACTCCCACAACAAAGGCATGCCTGCAACTTGAGACTTTTCCAGGTAGTACTGTGCCAACGACTTTGGATTCTATGCCATTTTTTAGGGCCAAGATTCAGGGCATTGCCTAGAACTCCACGAAACCTCTAGGAATTATAAATGACATGGAAAAAAGGATGCTAATGCAAACAATTGACTAATGAATTGATTGAACCCCTACTAGCCATGATAGGCATTTCGCCAAACACATCACATATATGCAATCTACAAGTCATAACAACCGATCTAAGCATAGGGGTCTCACACTTTTCTGGGAATTTCTAAGAAGCATTAATGCCTCATCCCAATAACTACGTTACCATCTATTAAGACATATATTCATTGTACATTAATTTATTAATCAAAACATGCTGAGAACCATACATCATCACTGTCATGAAAATCGCTCATAACCATCATATAACCAACATAAATATCAAGGATATAACAACCATATAAACCACATATAAACAAGTATATTTACCCATAAAATACCGGGGAGAAATAACTCTTCTTGATGAATCCATAGGCCGACCAGGTATGGGATTTCCACAAACCTCCTAGCCATAGATTGGGCTAAACCAAATATCTCTTCAGCCAATCACCCCCGTGTCATATTCCAAGCATGAATGTGGGATCTCATAAAACAAATCAATCAAAACCAAACCAGGGATTCCAGAGGCCAAACCACCTCAAACCTCAACTATTGATTCCACCACACGGTCAGACATCACTAACCATCGCCAGATTGGTCTCTACCCAAGCTGTCTCAGGCTCTAGAGTGTTTGTTCCAACTAGGTCTTCTAGGACTAATAACTCAAACCAAAGATGTTGTTGGGATTCCAGAGTGTTTTTCCAACCAGGGATTCCAGGACTAGTAACTCAACCCACCAAGGGATTCTAGAGCATTTGTCCAACCAAGGATTTCAGGACTAGTAACTCAACCTGAACTGTTAAAGGGCTTCCAGACTGATTGTCCAACCAAGGCTTTCAGGAACTAATAACTTAGCCCACAACCAAAGGAACATGAGAACCAAACAGAAAACAAAAGTAAACCCACAACACCATAGCTATCTAGGAAATGGTAAGGCTAGGAAAAACCACTAGCAATGCAGGCAATCCTCCATGCCAATGACAAATCATAACCAAATGACCGCCTGCCAAGGATAATTTTAGGGGCGAATGTTCGCCCTTTGGCGAAATTAAGGGGTTTTAAATTTTTAGTGGGCAAATATTTTGTATCATAGTACATTTTTACAAATCACCTCAAATAGCCCACCTTATTTTAAGGGAGAGGGTAAAAAAGGTAAATTTAGCCCTTGAAATTAGGACTTACAACCTTCCATTCGCCCATTTTCAAGAATAGGTTTTATTTAAGTGAATCCATTCGCCCATTTTCAAGAATAGGTTTTATTTAAGTGAATCCTATGGGCCAAATACCATATTTATAAAAGAGGTATGGTAAATTAATACAAATATAAATAAATGAGAGGTATGGTAAATAAATAAAACATTTTTATATTTACTCCATAAGTCACCTTATATACATGTAAGAGTGTAAACAAATAAAAATATAAGTAAAGTGGAGGTATGGTAAATAAATAAAAATATAAATAAACTAGACGTATCGTAAATAAATAAAACCTCTTTTTATATTTAGTCCATAACCCTCGTTCTATTTATGAAGGCTCAAGAAATAAGTTTTGTTTAAGTGAATCCTATGGGCCAAATACCATATTTGTAAAAGAGAGGTAAGGTAAATAAATGAGAGGTAAGGTAAACAAATAAAACATTTTTTTATATTTACTCCATAAGTCACCTTATATTTACGAACACTCAAAAAATGGTTATATTTAGGTGAAACTTATGGCCAAAATACTATGGGACAAATACCATGTACTAGATTGTTATTAATACCATGCAAAAAACCATTATTAACCCTAATATTAGAATTAATAAAAATAAAAATGGCACATGGTATTGACCCATGGTATTCACCAAAATGGCACATGGTATTGGCCCATGGTATTCACCTGGAATGTAGCCTATTTAAATGGGGGAATTAAACCAGCATGTAGCATATGCTAAGATTCACTAGGACTTTACAAAGTTTTATTATTTAGTGAAAGACTCGCTAAGATCTTACAAGATTTTATAATTGAGTAAAATATTGGCCAGGCCTGGTGAGAGATTCGCCAAAAAATTATATATACATATTATATTATTGATAAAATCGCCTTCCATTTTTCCTATATACCATGGAGATTCTCCCATTTATTATATTTATAAATTTAGGGGGGGTTCTTAAAATTTTCCTTGCCGCCTGCATATGCCATGCATGCCAAAACTAGTAAGGAAATCATGCAACTCGATACATGCGAGAAAAACATGTTGTAGCTACTAAACCTAATGTTCGCTTGTGATTTCCTGCTCCAAATCCCAAGTGTGCCACACTCCTCCAAGAGTGCTCCAAGAAAAATCTAAGTGTTCAAGAGTATGAGCGAGATCGAATAGAATGAGAGCTCCAAAACTTAACTGACAAAATCCATGAGTTGATCCTCAGAAGCCTTTTCATTAATAAGGCCTCTAATTTCTTCAATTTTCCATTATTTTCCTTCATTTTCCTCCTCACATACAACTTGTGACATTTCACCTTCCTTTTCTCCTATTTTCCATTATTTTCCTAAATAAATTCCAATAAATACCACTTTGCCTTTCCAAAGCCTTAACCATTTCCTTTGCCAATTTCCATAGCCATTAATAATCACAAGTGATCCCCATCACTATGTTTCTTCCCAACATTCAACTTTGAATATGTGTCCCATAACCAAGGTCTTATTTTACCTTTATTAACTTTTACATGGATTTTTTACCAGGGTTGTTACAACAAGGTGTACCCAACACCATCCGCACAATGTGTATAAAACACCACATGTACACAAAACCACATGCACCTCATGTACACAACAACACATGTACACAACACTAGATTCACAACATGTACTTAGAACCACCTACACACAACACCCCTTGTACCACATGTACACAACACCACATGCACATAGGACCACATGTACAATCATACACAAAACACCACATTTACATAGCGCCATATGTACCACATGCACACCACACCATATGTACACAACAACACATATGCAACATGCACAAATTACCATATGTACAAAGCCGCATGTCAAACATACGCATAACACCATATGTACACAACATCACATATCTAACATGCACACAATAAGATATGTACACAACACTGCATATCCAAAATGTACATAGCACCATATGTACCTAGCACTTCATATGTAATATACACACAACACCATATAAACAATAGGCATACAACATCATATGTACACCATACTACATATGCTACATTTGCTACATGTACACATCACCGTATACACACAACACTGCATGCACACAACATCATAGGTGCAATATGTACAACATATATACAACAATAATATTGCACATCCACAGACCACATGCTGACTCTATGTAATAGCTCCGGGTTAAAAGTTCATGTAATAAATGTTAATAAAGGTAAAATAAGACCACAGGCAAGGGACACTTATTCCAAGCTAAATGTTGGGAAAATTATCCTAGTGGACATCACTTGTTGTGTTTTATAGCTAAGGGAAATTGGCAAGGGAAATGGTTGTCTTTGGAAAGGTAAAAAGCGTATTTTTGGCAAATTATTTATGAAAATAATGGAAATTAGGAGAAAAGGAAGGTGACAGGTGACATGTTGCATGTGAGGAGGAAAATGAAAGAAAATAATGGGAAATTGAAGAAAGTGGAGGCCTCCTTTATAAAAAGGCTTATGAGGATCAATTGGTACCTTTTGTCAGTTCAGTTTTGGAATTAGCTTCAGAGAGTAGAAGAGCACCAAGAGGAGAAGGAAAGTAAGCAAGCAAGGAAAGGAAAGGAAAGGAAAGGAAAGGAAAAGAAAGGAAAGGAAAGGAAAGGAAAGGAAATAAGGACGAGGAAAGCAAGTGAAAGCAAGGATAAAGTAGCTTCAGTGGGAATACTTGTAGGTAACATATTGCATGTGTGATTTCCTAGTTGGTTTTGACGTTCATGGTATGTGCATGTTGGTATATGGTTCTTTTATTGTCGTTGGCATGGATTTTGTCGGGATTGATAGTGGATTTTAGCCTAGCCTTTCCATTTCTTAATAGCCATGGTGTGATGGGATTGTTCTTGGTTTGAGCTTTGGATTGTCAAATGGTTTTGGAATCTGGGGTGAGTTGGTCTTAGGAAAATTCCCAAAGGCCTAGGAATTCGTTGACCGATAATGGCAAGATACACTGTAAATCTTGAGAGTGGAGATAGGAAAATACCTTAAGGATGGTAAAGAAATTCTAAAGCATCCAAGCTCAGTTTGGTTTTTTGATCTCAACATTGGTTTAGGTGTGATCATAGTATGGAGAGGGTGGAGGTGGTTTAACTTATGGATTCCCTTGGTTGTCTTTGAATTGGTTCATCCCATGAGATCCCACATTCATGCTTGGAATACGACATGGGGCTGATTGGCTAAAAGAAAGGCATGGTTCAACCAATCTATGGTCGGGTGGAACGTGGAAGTCCCGAACCCAGTTGGTATTTACCTATGTTTAATAAAAGCTAAGTTCTCTTTCTTTTGGTAAGGAAATGTACGAGTTATTTTGTGGATTTAATGGCAATTCCCTTATTGTTATTTATCTGGTTATATGTTTGTTATAAGCATAGTTATATGACAGTTCTCAATCATGGATCTATTCATGTTTTTACTTGTAACTGAATAAATAATGAATGTCAGACCTAATTGATGATATGGAAACTAATGTGAGAAGGTAGAGACCCTTCTTGTTAAACCTCAATTAAGTCTCCAGTCCCTTATGTTCAGACTTGCATTCATGACCCGTAGGTTGCATATCTACCAAGTGTTTGACAAAATGTCAGTCCTAGTTGGGGATGGTCAGGTCAATTCCTGGTTCTCGTTGTTGGCATTATGATACAGGTGTTGTCTTTCATGGCAACTCACTCAGAGGTATGATACAGGTGTTGTCCTTGATGGCAACTCACTCATATGACAGATCATAGTGCAACAGGTCAAGAGAGAGGTATACGCAGGTTAACCTTGATGAAAGTGCGTATACACACGGGTTAGCAGAACAAAAGGCATGTATACGTACACACATAGGTTCACAGAAGGAAAGGCACGTACATGTTGGAAAACTAAGTTTTGGTCCGTGGTATTTTGGTATTGGTCCATGGTATTTGGTTCGAAGTGTTGACCCCAGGTATTGGATCCAAGGTATTGGTTCTACATGGTTTTGGACCATGGTATTGAGAGAGGCCTAAACCTATATAAGGAGAAGATCATTAGGCCAAGAGGTGAGCAAGTGATGAATATCTGATGAAGTGTGAGATCTAGTATGCAGGTTATGGGTTTGTGATGCTTTGCTTGATCTGAACCAAGGATGCACCCATGTGGATGATGATGAATGATGGATCAGGATCTTAAGGCTTGGAATGTTTTATCATTATATGGTTTGATCATGGATAGACTAGATCTGAATTATTGATGCATGTTTATTCTGTAAATGTTATGTTCTGGGTATAATTGATGTCTGGAATAGCTGCAAAGTTATAAGTTAGAATTTGCAGATCTATACGCGGGTTCACTTTGGTAAAAGCGTGTATACACGCAGGTTGGGTTTATCAGAGTAGCGTATACAGTATGAAGTATGATAGTTTGAAGTTGTAGTTGGATCTGGTTGTTATTGCAAAGTTCTATTGTTTGTTATGTGTTCTAGTGACTGTGTTATTGACAGAGTTTCAGTGTTTCAGTATTGGGTGATTCAGAGATCAATGATGCAGGTGTAGTTGATGGATGTATTGCAGTGGTGATTGATTTTGTGCTTCAATGTTATTGATGGGACCAGTATGAAAATTGGATGAAACATGCCCTTCAGATTATGGTGTTGTGCTTCAGGAGTATCCAGTATGAAATTTTATGAAATGTGGTCCCTGGAGGAAGTGAGAAGATCGTAGCCTTCTGTAGGCCGGTGCCTACGTATTGGTAAACATATCGGTTAGTAAAAAAGCCAGGGGGTTGGAGCTCCCTTCTAGTAGCAGCTAGAAAACGAGTGAAGGTTGGAGCCTTCAGTAGGTCGGCACCTACGTACTAGTAAATGGATCAGATAGTATAAGAGCTAAGGGGGTTGTAGCTCCATTCTAGTAAAAACTGGAGAACGAGAGAAGGTTGTAGCCTTCTGCAGGTAGAGGCCTGCGTACTGGTATAAGACTGCACTAGTACATAAATATTGTAAAAAGAAGTTTCTTATTAAAATAAGATAGAGATGAATTGCAGCAGGTGGTTTTCACCCACATTGGGTTTCCACCTTATATCTTAGTGTTCATGTGTGCTTCTTATGTGTGATGATTTGTGTTGTTTTACTGCACCTATTTACTGTTAATGAAGTTTTGATGCACTGATTAAAGATCAACATATAATGGATTAATTGAATCATAAGTTTACTGGATATACGCTAGTTGCATTAGACACAGATGCGTGTACACGCGGGTTCCCTTAACTGAAGTAGCGTATATATATCTGAGTATGAAAATGAAAAAGTGTTTGATTTGATAATACTGATTCACCCCCCCCTCTCAATATTATTTCCAACAATTGGTATCAGAGCAGGTCCTTTGGTAGAAGCTTGATCGCTTGAAGGAGATCTGTAGAACAATGGGAAAGAAAGTGCGTCAAAAGAAGAAGACAGCTCAAAGGAACAATGACAGCCTGCCGTTGAATGGAAGCAAGTATTCAGATCCTGAATCACCTCAAATTGAAGATGAACAAGCAAATGAAGCATCAGATAAAATCATAGATCAACAAGATCTACCTAGCAAAAGGGAGAGTGCCCTCAAAGAAGAAATTATTAGCTTAAAAGCTCAGCTGGAATGTGCCTTCAGAGTTCGTCAAATGCTGCAAGAGCTGAATGAAGAACAAGAAAAAGAGATTCTCAAACTAAGGCAACAAATGGAAGAAGGAAGAAAGTCTGAAGAAATTTTGAAGAAGCAATGTCTAGAAAAGGAAGAACAACATTAGGTTGAGGTAAATATCTTGAAAGGTAAATTAGAAGAAAAGGATAAACTAATACGATTTCAAGACAGTACTAAGATTTTGGATGATATTCTTAGTAGTCAAAGGTCACCTGCTATCAAAACTGGTCTTGGTTTTTATGAATCTGTTGAAGGTGAATCTAGATCACAAGGTGAGGCAAGGAACTCTAATGAGAAATCTGAAATGCTCAACAAGGAGATGAGAAGACAACCCCATCAACAGCGAAGGAAAGAAATTCATCAAATAATATCTTTTGCTCCTAAATGTGGAAGTGATAGAATATTTTTTCCTTTGATGAATAATGTTGAATGTTATGTATGTCATAATCTTGGACATGTTGCAGCTAGATGCAGAAGTAGAATGGTTCAAGACCATCGCACAGAAAGATCATCATGTTCCAGGTACTTTAAGGGATATTGTTTTTCTTGCAATATGTTTGGTCAGAAAGCTGTTGATTACTATAGAAGGAATATGAAACATGTAAGATGTTATGCATGTAACAAGCTTGGACATATAGCAAAGGAATGCAGGAGAAGATTTTGGGCACCATACCAAAAGGAGAAAACATCTTCACAGTTGAAGATATGGAAGAAAAAGGAAGTACAGCCAGAAAGATGTGGCATAGCAGAGTACACAGATATGACCGACTCAGAGGAAGCTGAAAGTGTGGAAAATCAGTGTTATAAATCTCATACGCAAGTTTCATGAAGACAAGTCACGTATATACGCGAGTTAGATGCTGCACAGTCGTGTATATGATGTTCTGAAGAAAAGCAGCAGTACAAAAGTTTGATATGGTTCAGTCACTGTTTGATGATGGCATGACACAAGTTCAGGGGGAGCATATACTTCTAATAATGCATTGTTGGCATTATGGTTAGAAGTCTTTGGTGATGATGCTTATTGACACATCTAGCTACTGATTTTTGATTGGCCAAGAGAATGGATTGCAGGTTACAGGTCTGGATGCTAGTGACAAATGCTTATAGTGCAGATCATATGGTGTATGATAGCTGCTGATAACTATCATGGTCTTGTTTAGGTCCTTGGTCTTTGTGAGTCATATGATGTATCTTGTTACCCCACTATGCATGGGATGGATGATGTAATGGTTCTTGTGTTTGAGTCATGTTTAAACATTTGATATATCCCCACTTGGTTGGGTGGATGAGTAAAAAATGGTGTATCCCCACTTGGTTGGGAGATTGATGTATGTATGAGTCTTTAGGAAGGTCATTGGCAATGTATGTATAGAGTCATGTTATGATTTTGCAGACCTTGCATGTGCTCAGGGGGAGCATGGACAGATTGGTACATCTTGGCATGTACAAAGGGGAGCTCAATCAGAAACTTCAGCATGTACTCAGGGGGAGTATGGACAACATAATGTATATCAAAGAAGAGAATATCTTGGTCCACCCTTTGCCCTTGATGTCAAAGGGGGAGAGTGACTTGGTGTGGTGGTTGCCATCAAGTCCAAAGGGGGAGATTGTTGGCATTATGATACAGGTGTTGTCCTTGATGGCAACTCACTTAGAGGTATGATACAGGTGTTGTCCTTGATGGCAACTCACTCAGATGACAGATCATAGTGCAGCAGGTCAAGAGAGAGGTATACGCAGGTTAACCTTGATGAAAGTGCGTATACATGCGGGTTAGCAGAACAAAAGGCACGTATACATACACACGCAGGTTCACAGAAGGAAAGGCGCGTACATGTTGGAAAACTAAGTTTTGGTCCGTGGTATTTGGTCCATGGTATTTTGGTATTGGTCCATGGTATTTGGTCCAAAGTGTTGACCCCAGGTATTGGGTCCAAGGTATTGGTTCTACATGGTTTTGGACCATGGTATTGAGAGAGGCATAAACCTATATAAGGAGAAGATCATTAGGCCAAGAGGTGAGCAAGTGATAAATATATGATGAAGTGCGAGATCTAGCATGCAGGTTATGGGTTTGTGATGCTTTGCTTGATCTGAACCAAGGATGCACCCATGTGGATGATGATGAACGATGGATCGGGATCTTAAGGCTTGGAATGTTTTATCATTATATGGTTTGATCATGGACAGAGTAGATCTGAATTATTGATGCATGTTTATTCTGTAAATGTTATGTTCTGAGTATAATTGATGTCTGGAATAGCTGCAAAGTTATAACTAGTTAGAATTTGCAGATCTGTACGCGGGTTTGCTTTGTTAAAAGCATGTATACACGTAGGTTGGGTTCATTAGAGTAGCGTATATAGTATGAAGTATGATAGTTTGAAGTTGTCGTTGGATCTGGTTGTTATTGCAAAGTTCCGTTGTCTGTTCTGTGTTCTAGTGACTGTGTTGTTGACAGGGTTTCAGTGTTTCAGTATTGGGTGATTCAGAGATCAATGATGCAGGTGTAGTTGATGGATGTATTGCAGTGGTGATTGATTTTGTGCTTCAATGTTGTTTATGGGTCCAGTATGAAAATTTGATGAAACGTGGCCTTCAGATTATGGTGTTGTGCTTTAGGAGTATCTAGTATGAAAATTTATGAAATGTGGTCCCTGGAGGAAGAGAGAAGATCGTAGCCTTCTGTAGGCCGACGCCTACATATTGGTAAACATATCGGCCAGTACAAAATCTAGGGGGTTGGAGCTCCCTTCCAGTAGCAGTTGGAAAACGAGTGAAGGTTGGAGCCTTCAGTAGGTGGAGAACGAGAGAAGGTTGTAGCCTTCTGCAGGTAGAGGCCTGCGTACTGGTATAAGACTGCACCAGTACATAAATATTGTAAAAAGAAGTTTCTTATTAAAAGAAGATAGAGACGAATTGCAGTGGGTGGTTTTCACCCACATTGGGTTTTCACCTTATATCTTGGTGTTCATGTGTGCTTCTTATGTGTGATGATCTGTTCTGTTTTACTACACCTGTTTACTGTTAATGAAGTTTTGATGCACTGATTAAAGATCAACATATAATGGATTAATTGAATCATAAGTTTACTGGATATACGCTAGTTGCATTAGACACAAATGCGTGTACATGCGGGTTCCCTTAACCGAAGTAGCATATATATATCTGAGTATGAAAATGAAAAAGTGTTTGATTTGATAAAACTGATTCACCCCCCCCCCCCCCCCTCTTAGTATTATTTCCAACACCCATTTTGGTTTGTAACCATTTTCTTCATGTCTTTTATGAGTTTTGGTAGTTTCATGGATTTATGGGTAGAGAGGCTTAGCTCCAGATCTATAAAGTAGCCTTACTTTCCGCAGTTGTTAGCACAAAACTGGCACAAAAAGGCCACAATCACACTGATGCAGGTCTATTGGAGCGACTGGGAACCCACAGTTGCATGGAGGCCTTGGCAAGGGAGTGACTGGGGCTCAAGGTTAGGGAAAATGGTGAGTTGTCTTAGGGGTTGGGCACCTAGAGGGGTTGGGTTACTCCTGGAGGTCTTGTGGCACTTGAGGAAAGTCAATAAGGTCTTAGTTGTCGATTCCATTTACTTAAGGTCACATAGGAGGTTGAGTCATATCATAGTGACCCTCAGCTCATGTTTACCCTGGGAAAGTCGGTGAAAGTGAGTAAATGTGGGAGGAAGGCAGTTCTAACCTATAAAAGTTAACAACCCTCTTGAACAGGCATCCTTGTAGAGATTGAAGGTGACTGTAAGATGGGAAGATGTTGAAAGGCCGCAATAAGTAGCCCACTCCCCCTGTACCAAAGCCCCTAGTGGTGTTAACTTTAAGAACTGCCATAGGCCCATGCATAGTTGAAAGGCCAAGATGGCATTATCCAAATTTCCATTCACTTGTTCCTTTGACATATTTACGATGAAATATTATCCACTTTACTCACTCACTCCACTTACCTTTTTCCTCTTCCTCCCTAAATAGCCCACTCTATCAGTTTACTGAGCTTTCTCCTCCTCTTATTATTATTATCCTTTTTCTTTTTGAAATCATATTCTTTTTCTCATAACTTCGTCTCCAGGTAGAGCGATTCCCTACACATCAGTGTAGCATCAATTTTTTTTATCAATCCATTGAACATCCAAGAATGGTCTTCTAACATTATTTTGGGATAGGAATTCATTTTCATAATTAAAAAACAAACAAACAAATTATATCTCTAATTTATCAGTTTTATTTATAAGTATTTATAGTAAGTATATAATAGATTACAAATATTAGATCATAAATCAAATATAATAAACAAGGTTTGGATGAATTAAATGATTTTTTAACTTTTTAAATTTTTTTTTTTTTTATATTTATTTTGCATATAAGTTTGTAGCATTGTGTTGTAATTTCTTAACTATTTAATTGATAAATTAATATTATACTTTGATAGGATTTGTCTCAATTTAATGCTTCTAGATCCATTATCTTGTCTTGATGATAAAGGTCAACCCAATATTACTCAATGTGATGGATCCATAAGCCTTATCATCAAAATAGAGAATGTCACAATATTCTTGAATCAAATTTGAAAGCAAATCTTTAATCAAAACAAAGATGCATATGCAACTTTCACAAATATTGAAAGAAATGATGATAACAACGATAATTATGAAAAACTAATAACAAAGACACTACTACATGTATTTAGTGATTCATTTAGTATTTATGATCTTCAAAATAATCAAGTAAATGTTGTTCATGGTATAGGATATAAGCCCTTAAGCATTTTCAGAGATAAATATTCAGAGGAGACGAGTTTCCCTACATTGTTCTAAGGAGAAAAAAAACCAATTGAAATTACATATCACAAAATTCTTCAATGAAAATTTGGAGATGAGTTTCCCTACATTGTTCTATGGAGAAAAAAAACCAATTGAAATTACATATCACAAAATTCTTCAATGAAAAGTTTTTCACAAATATCGTGATTTTGCATAGCATACAACTAATATTCTTTACAAAGCAATACGAACAATCCTAAGCAAGTGTTCAATTGTATTTGGACTTGGATAAGGAAAGGGTCATTAACAAAATTTGTTAACAAGTACTTGTCATGCGATTCAAAAGTACTTTCAACAAATAGTAAAAGTATTCAACCCCATTGACATACACAAGCTTGTAAAAACAACAAGCAAACATGCATTGTAGTTTCAATTTTCCAATTTCACCAATAAGAAAGACATAAATAATTGAACCTATGAAATTTGATAATGCAACCATGAAATAAAATGCAAAATTGATATTCGATACCCTAGAAAATGTGAAACATGATGAAATGTATACATTTGATAGTTTCCTTAATAAATTAGGTATAACAAAAATTGACTACATCCTTGCAATTCAATGTAGTCTAAATCAAATAACAATATTATTGGAAAGGAAGCCAAAAGACATATGGGCTAATAGATTTGATCGACATATTCCAATGATCTAGAATGGAAATACTAATGGTCAATTTGTACTTGACTATTATGCTACAATTGCATATTATAGTTCATACATGACAAAACTAGACAAATTGACGACATCAATGTTTAAACATATACAAAATGATTCTCAAGAAAAGGATCTTGACATCATAGAAACAATTACGATAATTGGAAAAGCTCTACTAAGCCTACAACAAATGTCTACACAACAAGTGGTATATGTAGTATTGTCATTTCCACTTAATAGTGGCTGAATAAAATGTATATTTATTAATACTTTACAAATATATGATTGGACATTTGTACTAAAAATACGAAAAGAATTGCGACGTTATCCAAATGATTCAGATAACATAACATGCCTATTAATCATCGGTCATTATGTACAACAACCTCAAATCATTGAACATATATGCTTAGCACAATTTTCATCATGCCACACAATAAAGACAAGATGCAAAGAAAGTTTGACAAGGCATATGTCATGAGATATGTAAGATACAATAACCATAATGACTATGATAACTATAAAGAATGATTGATATTATATTTTCTATATTCCATTTTCATGGGAAAATATTCTACTTGGAAGAATGCATATCTATCAATTAAACAAATCATAAAATGCCATGAAGAAAACTTCATAAACAAAGCAATAACACCATGGACTGATTTTGACGACATAGCAGATGAAGTTGAAAACAAAGATAATGAATTGTTTAACATAGATATATCTAAAGATCAAGTAATAGATATGGAGACATGTTATGAGTAATATAACATCAATTTAAATTTTGAATACTTGCAAAAGGTTAGAAGTGGAAAATCAATAGTCGAAAGACCTTACCAAATCATAAAAGAGTCACATTTTTTGGAAGAAGTAGATTTTTATCGAATGATGATACAATTGAATAGAGAAAGAAATTATAGTTAAGGAAATAATGACAACAAAAAAAAGCAAATCCAAATCAACCAATACACCTTTTTTTATAAGTGGTGCGGGTATTGGAAAAAAAATTACCGCAAAAGAAAATTTCTAATCTCTAATCTACATGTACAATAACATATTAGAATATTACACTATGCATTTAACAAATCAGAATAACTTCCCCTTAATAGTGAAAATTTAGGTACATTAACAAAACATTATCAACAACTCTGTGTACTACTTATTAATGATGCATCCTTAATAAGTGCAACAATATTATACCAAATTCACAAAAATTTATGAGAAATAAAGCATAACTCATTAACCTATTTTGAAAATATTAATGTAATATTTTTAGGTGACTTATTTCAATCACAACCTATCAAAGATTCTCTAATTTTTTAATACCAAATCCTAGAAAAGGAGAAAACATCATACCACTTTTGGAAGGAAAAAATAAAATGCTATGAGTTACATATGACAATGCACCAAAAATACAAAAAAAATATTGAAATCCTTAAAAAAATTCGAATGAATCAATAATCTAATGAAGACATAGAATATATAAATGATCATTGCCATAGACTGATTCCACTAACCCCACTATTTCCAACCTATTTTATAGGAACACGGATGTAGAAAAACACAACAAATAAATGGTGTTACATGTAAAGGAAGAATTAATACTTATTAATGCAATTGACAAGCATGAAAGTAGGTAAACAACTTATTCACCATATGAAAAAAATTAGGTTACCACCAAAAATTCTAATCAAATACAATCTTCTCATCAAGCTATATGAAGGAAACTACAATGTAAAGGATGGCCTTGTTAGTGGTGCTGATGGAATATGCAAAAGATATACAAAAAAAAATTGAAGATGTAGATGTAATATGGATAGATTTCATAAATTAAAACATTGATAAATTGAAAAGAAAACAATATCATGAACTATAAGACACAAAAATCTCATCAATTGGACTCCAATGTTATACATAATCTACGAATACGGATAGAAGTATCTTCTCTGTACTGTGTGGCCTAGCCTAGAACAATAGAAAGACAAAGAAGATAATGCTTTCCTTAAATCAAATAGATAATGGGATGAAGCTTACCTGTGATCCATAGTATGCTTCGCTCCTCTCGTGGCTTGAATGCTCCAATCCTAGCTCTGATCGCTATAATTAGAACTTACACAGTCAAACAACACAAGCCAATGATCTATGACATCTATGTAACATCATCTAATTACTTTATTCAATGGATCAACATGGCATTGAAATACATTAAATCATAACATCACATATAGGAAAAAAAATAACTCTTTGCATTAATAGAAATGGAGTGAGTTGTTGTGGGGGAAAGTATCCAACTCGGAATGACCCTAACCCACTCTAAGGGTGACAGTTCCTTAGCAACAGCTGAAAGCAAAGCTATCTAAAGTTTCTTCTTTATGACATGCAAGAGATAAAAGGAAGAGATCCACTTACCGATGTCTTGCGCAAATGGTCGATCCAATCTCCTTTGATTGCCGCTTGCTCCCAGCTCCAAGTCTTTTCACGGGCCTAGCTACACGAGATCTTGCAAACAAGACAAAGAAAGGAAACTACAAGAAGCATGCATTCATAATCGATTCAAGGATTAGCATAAATCAAAGACGCGAGTAAGACAATACACCATTGAAACACATGCGAATAGAAGAACCTCAAAATCTTTATTAATATATGGAAGTAAGGTTCAGGCGGTGATACAACCATGAGAGGTCCAATCCAGCATCACCTTCCCGACGGAGAGAAATCTCTTCTTCACCTCCCTCAAGCAATCACCCAATGCTCACAACTGTAAACCAACAACAATTCTTTGCACTAAATTCCGGCCTCCAGATCCCATGGGATGAGATCCTTATATAGAGTTTTGGAGTGAAGATAAGTAAGCTTGATGTGTGACTTGTTGTCCTCTTCAACTCCAGTTGTTCTTCAGTTCTTCACTTGGAGTTTCTGTCTTCCACTTGGAGTTTTAGAAGCTCTTAACTCATCATTAGGCGAATCTTATCATCAAGTGTCTTTTTAGAAGCTTCCTGGGCACTGGCACTTTGAGAAAAAGATTCCTCCACATGTCCAAGTACGCCCAACGCAGGTAGCCTTTGTTCTACTTGCTATGCAACGCAGGTAGCCTTTGTTGTACCTACTATGCAGCGCAGATGCCTAGTGGAGCAGCTGCAATGATCCAAAACTGACCTGTTTTTGAGTGTTTTTCAGTGGAGAACTGACTTGCAGTGCTGTGGTTTGCTGACCTTGTTCCTCTAAGGGTAAGAACAACTTGTTTAGGGACTTTGGATCCCTTAGATTATTGACATTTCATGCTCTATGCTGTAAGGCACAAAAATGTCTATAACAGTTGCCCCCTAAAGTATGAGGTCGTTTATCGGGTGAAATGCTTTATTAGGAGGATCCGAAGTTCATTCAATCGCCGGGAGGTGACCTGTAACAAAATACAATACAATACATTATCTTTTCATACTTTCTTTTCATGATCTAGCTGATGCGGGCATTTCCCATGCTCAGCTTTATAAATACATTTGCTGTACATAAACAGACGATCGTCTGATAGTAGACTGATAATTCTCTGCTTTTAATTATCATCCTTTTAGTAGGATGATCATCTGCTGCACATGTCTATGTTTTTATCTCCTGAATATATATCGCAGCCCGGATGGATGAAACTAGATCCGGGGTCTTCAAACTTCCGATCTTCACACTAAGTACAAGTCGATCCATGTGAGAATTTCTTGGAGTCGAACATGGAAAGACATCGCTTGATTACCAGTCAATAATGTAAACTGTTAACAAGCGCGAGAGGAATCACCGATAATGATGATGACCCTCAAGGTACTGCAGCACAATTCACGTGGCGTGAATATAGGATCTGACGTCGAACACCACGCAAAGTCTCCCGGTCGAAGGTCATTAATGTATACCTATCGTCGGAAGTGAGAAACTTGCCATTGAGGCATGCAAGCTTCAAAGTACTGAGGGGGTGTTCCTAGATCAACTTCTTAGATAGTGAGCTGATGTCGACAAGAAGCGATCCGTCAAAGGAGGGCCTTAATGAATCCCACATCAGTGACACGGAACGGAACTAGTGATGATGGTGAAAACGATCTGTGAAATATGATCCAGGGTGGCGGTCATGGAAGGATGAAAGATGATGTATGGTAGTGGATGGGACCCGGTTGACACTTTCTGAATGACATCTCTTGAACATATATCGACACTGATGTGATGGATCGGTAGCATTACCCCATTTGGATGGTATGGCGAGACCATGGTGAAGGGACCGGTGAATGATAATAACCCAACCCGATATTTACGGAGGCAAAAGTGTCATGTTCAAGAGCGACTTGCTACCATTAAGCTTTGAGGTTCTTCCCAATTTTTCCCCAGTCATTTCTGACCAGTACCTCTTTATTTTTGTCAAGCTTGAGGAGGATAACATATGCTTGTTCTATAACCTGCCCTTCAGGCAAGCGCATCGCTATGTTTTAACGAGCCTAACGATGGGGAAACTCGTTCTCGTCTAAAGACAAGTTTGTCGCTATCTAATATTTTTAACGAGCCCAGCGACAAAGACAACTCGGTCCTTTTCATTTTTAGAGAGTCTGAAAAGGGTACATAAAGTAGACTCCAGGGGTCCTTTTTCATCATCTAATCCCTTAAGTCCGAAAAAGTATAAAACAATACAGAAGGGATGAATGTTCGATATCTTTATCGAGCCGAACTAGACAAGCGCTCGATCTTTTTGTGCACTAATCCCTCAGGTCCAAAAAGATTAAAATCTAGAGGAGGGATAGCTCTTCCGGTCCTTTTAACGAGCTGGAAGGCCAAAACTCGGCAAACTTTTCATTTTTTACGAGTCAGTGAAAAGAGCTCAAAGAAGACTCGTATTTTGAGGAACGAGTGATAAACAGGGATAGCAGCAGATTCCAGGTACAGGTTGGAATTTTCCAATCACGGCAGTATTACAAGGATGGCTAAATGGGATCACTCTTCACAGCTGTTCCTCAAAATAGGTAAACAATCAAGTGGATGTGAACGATCGGCCAAAGGAAAAGTGGAGGTGACGGTGCACAAACACGACCAAGGCTTTTATGGCTAATGAATTTACGGTCTCAAATGATTATTTACCGGTTCATTTTTTCTGAATGAGCTTGAACACTGGGGGGAAGCCTGCTCACATGTGTGTTTATTTTTTAACGAGCATGAACCCTTGCGAAAACTGCTCGGTTTTGCGTTTATTTTTTAACGAGCATGAACCCTTGCGAAAACTGCTCGGTTTTGCATTTATTTTTTAACGAGCATGAACTTTGCCAAAACTGCTCGTTTTTGCGTTTATTTTTTAACGAGCATGAACTTTGCCAAAACTGCTCGTTTTTACCAGTCATAAAGTAGTAAGGTCTCATGGAAGATTCCTATTTTTTAAAGAGCTTCATCTTCCTGCGCTTTGCCCCATACCCTCTTTTTATGCAAGCTGGGTATCGGCTAATCCTACGAGTTTAACGGGTTAGACCTACAGGTTTAAAGGGAGGACCTAAAAAACTAAAAAACAAAATAGCTGCCCGTGCTTGCATTCCAAGAGGTTTGCATGCCCCCAGGTGTAAGTCTAATTTCAAGGTTATCCCTCAATTTGCAGGTAAAACATTTGTTTTACCGGGAGAGGCCTACCTCTTTCTGGTTACCCAAAGATTGTTCTGTTAATTATTTTAAACAGAAACTCTCTTCGGCGATGTCTATCATTAGGTTATCCAAAGATGGTTACAATTTGTTGCAACAATAGAATCTTTTTCTTTGGAGGCTGCCCCTACTTATCCTCTAAAACATTTGTTTTAATGGGTGAGGCTTGCCTTTTACCCAAAGATGGTTACTACTTGCTGCCGCAAACGGATCCCCTTCTTTGGTAGAGCCTACATATCTAGACAAAGGTGAATGACCTTTGTCAAACAAGTAACCTTGACAAAAGAATCCTATTCTAGAACAACCCCACTCCTAACAGCCCCTTCTGAGATTCCTAGTCTCTCTTTGTCTTCTTGTCCTTCTTCTCCATGAAGATGGCTCAGAGGAAGATTCTCAAATATGAAGGGGGGGATGGGGTACGGACTAGTCATATTCTCCCGCGGAAATTCTACTTTACACCCAAGGTTTTTTCTGCCTCCAGAGAAGACCAGGATGCATGCCCCCTGGGCTCCTGCGTTCCTTTCCTGAATCACTCGCATTCATCAGGAAGAAGAACCGGGGGAAGAGACCTTTCTTGATCGAAAAGACCATTGAGGATAGGTATGTGACTATTCGCGATGCGTGATCCCGGAAATGAAAGTTGGTCTATGAGCTTGACCATTCTTCCTTCGTGTGGAAAACACATTATTCGGAAGAGTGAGGAGACTATTGCTTCCATGCAATATATGTAGTCTCGTCCAAGGAGTAGGTTATAATCCAAGGGTCCTTGGACAACCATCAAATTCATCTTGATGGCCTTCCCCTTCAAGGTAATAGGCACATTGGGTAGAATCCCTAATCGTCGACTGGTTCCCCTGTCAAAACCCGAGAGACGCCTTGTCTCGGGCAAAAGCGCTGGGCAACCCAGTGCTTTCCAAGCAATAGAGGACAGGATACTCACAGATGCCCCTTCATCAATGATAGTTCCAGCCATCACCATTTTGTATATTTGGACTATAATTCTAAATGGTATACTGGCTGGTAACCGGGGTCTGCCTAGTTGGTTCCAATCAAAGGACACAACTAGGTTGCTTGGTGGTGGGACCGAATATACGGCCGGATATGATCCTGACGATGCTCCTTCCTGCGATAAAGGAGTGGGCGCTTTGCCCAGATGCTCATCAGAATCGGAGTTGACGAAAAGAATATGGACGGTGTCATCCTTATTCTCTTCGGCGGGGGTGTCAACTGAAGATGAATCCTCAGTGACCGTGGTGATTGAAGATGAAACTTCTGAAGGGAGAACCGGGTCAACTGCCGTTTCGACCTTTGGACTTTCGTCCGGTCCGGATTCAGTAGGTTCACTTTCAGTGACTGACACTTCAGCTGGCCCTCTGAGCAAGACAGCTGTATTTTCGACCAACGAAGGACCTGGCGCGAGTTTTTGATATCCAGGAGGAAGTAGTACCGGTGCCGCCGGTTGATCTTCCAAAACTCTCTTTACCTCGTCTAAAAAGGGACAACGGCGAAGGGTGTGATCGCCTTCACACAATTCGCAGGGGAATCTCATCCCTCTTCGTCGTCTGCGACCTTCACTTTCGTTGGTCGATGGTAAGCATTCAACCTGGTTGTCAGAGGTTGACGCTTCCGAATCGTGCAAACGAGGGGACCAGTCCCTTAGTATCCGAGGAATACTGGGACGATCACTGTGGAAGTGGTCTCCTCTACATATGACACATGGTGATTTGGGCCCGGTCCGTGCTGTGTGTGGGTTTTTGTTAGATGCCTTTTGCTTGCCCCCAGGCGCCTTTGGCTCCTTTTGCTTCTTTTCTTTCTTCTTCTTTTCCTTCTTCTTTTCTACGGGAGCTCCGCTTTTGGCGGCTTGACCTTTCGAAGAAGAAGGATCGGAGGAAGGCTCATAAGAAGTGGAAGGCTGGAGGGTAGCTCTAGACTGGTCTAACTGTTGAATCGACTGTTCAGGAACCGTGGTGGTCTGAACTACAGCGGTTGAGAATAGCCAAATTGGCAGGCCAATTGTCAGTCCTGGAAGCGACAATGTGGCCATGTGGGGCGCACCAACTTCTCCCCAAGAGGAGAAAGGGCTAGGGGTCCCATGCTGTGGAATCCCTTGATTGGTGTGTTCCATGTTCTCAACCTTAAGATCAACGTAGGAATTAGGGGTGATTATGTTCCGTTTAAGATGAATTTTATATGACGACGCTTTTAGACACAACTTGCTTTTTCACTTTTTAAGAGTCGAGAAAAAGCTAAAGATGACTCTAGTCTCCTTCGATGTATTAATGAGCCCGAAGTGACAAATGCTCGGATGGACTTTTTCAGTTATAGAGTTTGAAAAAGGCCAAAAGAAACTACTCTGGAGTTCTAGGCAAGGGTGTGCCAAACCTTTCGCGAAACCACAGAATACGTTTTACGGTACGAGTGGTCGATCTTCGTGAATGCTGTGTTCACTGCATCGCGATCAGTAGGGCGGTCGACATGGCTTCCTATGGATAAAGGCTTTGTTCCTATAGGGGTCCCCCAATATACGCGACGGTACGCGGGGGCACAAGTCCGTATTAGTGCTATCGTCCCTCAGGAGGAATCACCCACCTTCGTAGAGATCAACAGTCACTATGTTTAACGACGTCGGTTCACGTCTCTACCTAGACCTCTACTGTGTTTCGTTATGTTTCAAAGCGTTGTTAGATAAATTCAGTTCTTTTTAGGTTGATCTTGCTTAGCAGTTTGCCTTTATGGATCACCACGTGATGTATGATACAACTCCTAAATGCAGTCTAAGAATGATAAGCAAGCTTTTTCAATTCTTTCAACTTATGAAAACCTTAACTACTGAAGGAAAAGAAAGACATCATCTTTTCAAACAGATCATAGAGCACACACTGATGCACTTTTCCTAAATCGACATGCAAACTATCAAAATGCACATGCACAATGCAAGTATTTCTTTTCTTCTTCCTTAATGTTGATGTATTACAAAAAGAAAGCTGTTGTATAATTTCGAATTCAATTTCAAGCGAACGCAACAAGTGTTTGTCCAACAATCAAAAGAACACCTTAAGATTCACTCGTTTCAACACAAGAAATACTGAAATTCGAGCCATATAACGAAAGCAAATGCTCAAGCAGCTATGAACAACAATAAACTAACTCTTAGAATCACAACGACACTTTCTCACAGGTCTAGATTCAAGAGGTCATAGCAAGACTAGTTCACTTTCGCTATGGGAAACTGTGAATGACAGCAAGAAATACAATAAGAACAATCACGGTTTCTTCATACAACTGAGGCAGAATGAAGGCAAAGAGAAGTGGTTTCAGCTGGGTATACAGGTTGACAACAGGTTGCAAAAACAATACTGAAAACTGGGCAACAGACAGTGGGGAGTCCCAGTTGCACAAGGCAAAACTGGATCAGCGCAGGTGCGGCACTGTCAATCTGAGATGCAGTGCAGGTAGCCCCTTCGGGACCTGCGTTGCAGTGCAGGTAGCCTTTGTGGCAGCTGCACTGATGAGACAAGTCACGTCTCTCTCAGATTCCGGGTCACAGTTTGCTAAAAAATGAGCGGTTTTTGGCCAAATCAGAGGCTGTCAGTCAAGTATACACTAGAGGATGATTAAAGGAGGATGAACACTATCACAAAGAGCTAAAAAGAGTCCTTTTGGATCTGCTCTTCGAATCATAAACAGGCCCAGCACTGGGCTAGAGTAGCTGACCTCTACTTTGCATTCGAAGGACTCGCATGCAGTTCGATTCGGTACTCTTGTTTAAGAAATGAATAGCAAGAAACACAAGCTACCAACAAGACACGCTCCCCAGCGGAGTCGCCAGTCTGTTGTGGGGGAAAGTATCCAACTCGGAATGACCCTAACCCACTCTAAGGGTGACAGTTCCTTAGCAACAGCTGAAAGCAAAGCTATCTAAAGTTTCTTCTTTATGACATGCAAGAGATAAAAGGAAGAGATCCACTTACCGATGTCTTGCACAAATGGTCGATCCAATCTCCTTTGATTGCCGCTTGCTCCCAGCTCCAAGTCTTTTCACGGGCCCAGCTACACGAGATCCTGCAAACAAGACAAAGAAAGGAAACTACAAGAAGCATGCATTCATAATCGATTCAAGGATTAGCATAAATCAAAGACGCGAGTAAGACAATACACCATTGAAACACATGCGAATAGAAGAACCTCAAAAGCTTTATTAATATATGGAAGTAAGGTTCAGGCGGTGATACAACCATGAGAGGTCCAATCCAGCATCACCTTCCCGATGGAGAGAAATCTCTTCTTCACCTCCCTCAAGCAATCACCCAATGCTCACAACTATAAACCAACAGCAATTCTTTGCACTAAATTCCGGCCTCCAGATCCCATGGGATGAGATCCTTATATAGAGTTTTGGAGTGAAGATAAGTCAGCTTGATGTGTGACTTGTTGTCCTCTTCAACTCCAGTTGTTCTTCAGTTCTTCACTTGGAGTTTCTGTCTTCCACTTGGAGTTTTAGAAGCTCTTAACTCATCATTAGGCGAATCTTATCATCAAGTGTCTTTTTAGAAGCTTCCTGGGCACTGGCACTTTGAGAAAAAGATTCCTCCACATGTCCAAGTACGCCCAACGCAGGTAGCCTTTGTTCTACTTGCTATGCAACGTAGGTAGCCTTTGTTGTACCTGCTATGCAGCGCAGATGCCTAGTGGAGCAGCTGCAATGATCCAAAACTGACCTGTTTTTGAGTGTTTTTCAGTGGAGAACTGACTTGCAGTGCTGTGGTTTGCTGACCTTGTTCCTCTAAGGGTAAGAACAACTTGTTTAGGGACTTTGGATCCCTTAGATTATTGACATTTCATGCTCTATGCTGTAAGGCACAAAAATGTCTATAACATGAGTTACAACCAAATATAGGAGTTGATATTGTAGAAGAGCTCCTCCAAGTTGACTTGCCCATTGTTTGCTACAAAGTGTACCTCTATGTCACCCTAATGCATGGAATAATGACACTTCCCAAAAATAGCATGAGGATAGAATATATCTCCAAAATCCAACCCCTAGGTTGTGGATGGCCACAAATATATAGAAAAGGATGGTATGTTGGGAGTTCTTATCCATTTACCAATATAGGCTTGAGATCCACTCTTGATGGGAGGATGAGCTCAAGTGATAAGGGATGAAAAATCCAAGGTGGGATAGGATAGGATTCAAGAGTTTTATTTGAGGTAAATAGTTGTAACAACTCTTAGAAGCTTCGAAAATCTTTTTATTTTTCCTGAATTTCTAGAATCAACGCACCCCAACATAGGGAAACTCACTGGTGATCAACCCTACCCAGCATGGAGAAACCTATTGGTGAATGTAGGTCCACAAGCTTACAGACTGCGTTGGTGCTTAAAATGACTGATTTGAGGCAGTTTCATGCATACACTATGGGATTAAAGAGAGTCATGCTTAGGGATTTGTGCAATGATATTCTCAAGGGGTGAAAGGATGTTGATTGATCTAGTTTGTAGGCCAATTGACCAGATGTGAAAAAATGGCCTATAAAATATTCCCCCCTAAAGCACAAAGTCAGAAATGGGAACTGATGACTGAAGTGATTTACTTTGTGACAAGTCATGATCAAGAACCACCGACGATATTATCTTCCATTACAATACATTTATATCATGACATCTTTGTTGAGGGAGGCATACCCATACTTAACACATAAGCTAACATTACATGTACAATGATCAAAAGACACGTCCATTGATGACAAATGGTGGACCCATGACTGGATGATTGTCTCAGTGATCATAGCCATCATATATTATGATCTTGTATTAATCCTAAAATCGTAGCCCGAATGGATGAAATTAGCTTTGGGGTCTTCTATATTGTTCACACGACCGTCCAATGTACGAGTCTAACCACGTGAATCAATGAGCTGGATTCAAACATGGTAGACACCATCTGATTACTCGCCAATGGTGTAAGTTGTTAATAGATGCGAGGGAAACCACCAATGATGTTAATGAATCTCAAGGTACTGCAGTACATTCCGTATGGTGTGAATGAATGAGTTGAAATCGAACACCACATAGAATATTTCAGTCAAAGGGAAATGATGTAAACCTATCACCGAGAGCGAGGAAACTTACCATTGATGTATGGAAGCACCAAGGTACCGAAGGGTTGTTTCTAAGTCAACTTCTTAGATAATGATTTGATGTCAACAAGAAGCGACTCGTCACAGGAGGGCCTTGATGTATCCCCCATCAACGACATGTGTATCATGATTTGAGATAGAATGACGATGATACAGAATTGGACCAAGAATGATAGACATGGAATTAAGACTTAAGAGTATTGTAGCAGATATTTAATGAATTACTTATCTTGAACATAGTGGTGACACTGAATGGAGTTGGCAACATTGACCCAAAACTGAAAATGGAGGCTTTGAAAATGATATGATGAACCAAAATACAAGAAGATTTCCCAACCCAACAACCATGATGATGAAGTGAAAGAGTGTCGTGTTCAAGAGTGAATCGTTGCCATTAACAAGTGGAGTACACTATTTTACCAATTTCGCTAACCATACAAGCCAGTAACTCTTTATTTTTTAACAAGATTGAGGAGGATAACATATGATTGATATGTAAGTTCATCCTTCATATGAATCCCTCCTAGTATGTTTAATGAACCCTAGGAAGGAGTGGTTCGGCCTCATCATGTTTGAACATTCCATCACCGCTTGATGTTTTAACAAGTCCAACAAAGGTAAAACTCAACATCCTTTTCATGTTTAGAGAGTTTGAAAAAGAGGTGAAAAAGAAACCTCTAGATGTTCCTTTTCGTAGATAGTCCCATGAATCCGAAAAGGCATAAATATTACTCAAGAGAACCTCTTAGCCATCCTCGACTAAGGTATTCCATTTTCATAAATAGTCTAGCTCAGTCCGGGAAAGGGTTAAACTTATATTGAGTAGACGTCTTTTCATTTATTTTAGCGAGTTCGAAAATATAAGTGCTCGACAATCTTTTCATATTTTGGGAGTAAGAGATGAAGAGGAAGAGGACTCCACCTGGAGGAATGAGTGGTATAAAGGGTAGCAACTAGTTTCCATCATGATGTAACTACTAAAACCACGTAGAGGTTAAGAGGTTGACTAGTAAGACCACTCATTGCAACTGTTCCTCAGGAAAGGATAAAACAACCAAGTGAAAGTGCATGATTAGCTAAACAAATGGTGATGATGGAATGAGAAAACCAAGGCTCATCTAGCATAAATAGGTTGATGATAATGGAAATCACAAGGGATAAGATGAAAATGGTTTCATTTCTTAAACAAGCTTGAAACATGGGAAACTAGGCTTGAGATTACTTGAAGAAGGTTTCACTTTTTTCACAAGCTTGAAACATGAGAAAAACTATGCTAGGAATTGGTTTCATTTTTAGGCAAGATTGAAACATGAGAAAAACTATGCTTGAGATAAGTTTGCATTCCCCCAACATAATCACTCAATTTGAGGTACATGCCCCTAAGCTTCATTTCATTCACATAAGTAGACTGCTAGTTACTAACAAGTGGATGGAATGGAGGTTGATTTACGATATCCAGTTAAAGAATTGATTGGGAATTTACAAGATCTAATTAAATACTTCACTTGAAAGGGGATCTAGTTCATTTTTATTGAGATTGAGACAGGAAAATAACTATGCTCCAGGGACCTTGTTTCATTTTTTTAATGATCTTGACACAAGAAAAGGAACTCTGCTCCAAGGACCTTGTTTCATTTTTAACAAGCTTGACACAAGACAAGGAACTTTGCTCATAAGATCTTCTTTAATTTTTTAATGAGCTTGACATAAGAAAAGGAACCTTGTTTTGAACCTTGATCATCGCCCATAAGAGGCCATGGCTTCCAAGAGGTTCTCATTTTATGGGAGAACAACACTCTGGAAGGGATACATATCAATTGATCTAATGCAAAGATTGGGCTCCAATGCCCCTAATACATGATGCACTATATCACTTACTAGATCATCAATAGACATGGGCATGGAACATGTTTCCACAAAATTAATCTATGGTGGGGGAGATACTACTTGTATATAAGGACCATTTAGGGATGTTTATTGATTGGGAGTCAAATTAGGACCAATGAATGAAAGATGGTCAATGGCCACAATTTTTCCTTCATGCAGGAAACACATCACACAAAAGAGTGAAGAGATAAGAGCTCCCATGACATAAACATAATCATGCCCAAGGATTAAATTAAAATACAAAGAGCCTTGGACAACCATCACATCGATATAGAAAATCTTTCCTCCCAAAGTAATAGGCAACTTAGGAAGGACCCCTAACAGTTGACTAGTTCCTCTGTTAAAATCCAACAGATTCGGGGTAATGGGCACAAGTTGCAAAGAACCTAAATCTTGCCAAGTAGTTGAGTACATAATACTAATAAACATGCCTTCATTTATGATTGTGCTAGGTACGACCACATTATAAGCCTGTACTATGATCTGGAAGGGCATATAAGGAAGAAGACGATATCCTGCCAGCTGATTCCATCAAAGGAAGTGACCACACTAATTGGAGGGGGTTTTGTGGGAGAACTTCCCCCTTGTAATGTGGGAAAAAGAGGATTTCCTCCTAGTTCATTGGAATCTGAAGAAATAAGAAGAACATGAGTGGTATGAAGTTCACTCTCTACGAGAAAGGTTTGATCAACTAAAGGTGGAATCGAGTCAACCATTTTCTCAACCAATTTTTGGTCGGGAACAGACTCATGGGATTCAAGTTTAGAGAGAGTGGGATTGAATAGAGATGAATTCTCATCAATCACTTCATACACTAGTGGAGGATTAGGGGAAATATTTAGATAACTAGCTAGAAGATAGGGCTGAGAAGATGTAAGGTTGTCCAACACTTTTGAGGCTTCATCCATATAAGGACAAAGGTGAATAGGATGATTCCCTTCACATAACTTGCAGGGAAATTTGACTTTACCCTTCTTCCAAGTGGGCCTTACTATCACTAGGTAATGGTTTATCACCAACACGATCTCCAGAGGTTGATGTGAGCCTGTGGACCACACTTCTAATACCTTGGGAATACCAGGGCGATCTCTGAGACGGTGGTCACCCTTACATAACTTGCAAGGGAATTTAACTTTATGAGGCTAATTGGAAGATATCTCCATACTAGTTGCATCGATAGAAATGGATGCTTCATTTATCCCTTGTTTATTTTGCTTCTTCTTCATCATCCTCTTCTTCTTCTTCTTCTTAGCTTCCTGGTTACTAGGATCAAGACTTTTACCAGGTGAGGAGGAAGAACGAGATCAAGAAAGAATAGGTGAAGAAGACAAAGGCTCAAATTTAGGATCAACTTGAGTTTGATATTGTTCAGGTGGAGGAGAACTTAGTTAAGGAGCATTTTGGACATTCGGAACCATAGGGGTCGAAAATAACCAAATTGGTAAAGAAATGGTAAATATGAGAAGGGACAACATTTCCATATAAGGAGCACCAATATTTCCAAAAGGAGGAAAATTACCAGGATTCACATCAGAGGGGTTTCCTTGATTGATAGGCTCAGGAACTATTGCCATTAGTCTCCACCTAAGATCTACTAATGAGTTGTTCCATGGGGAGGATGTTGTTCTGCGGTCAGTTAATTGATTTTATGAGTTAAAGACACAAATAAAAACAAAGAGGGGTAACTAGGAAAAAGGGTTACCAAGCAACCGTGAACTGCAAAATACACTTTGGAGAACCAAGGACTTAATGTACATGTAGGAAATATCCACAAATGTTGTTTTCAGTGTATCATAGTATACAAGACGACTGACTCGGTTACTTATGGTGAGGATATAAATTACCTATGGTGGACTTCCAAAATATACTTGATGGTACGTGGAAGTGCAATCTGTAGTAGTGTTGTCTAATGTGTAATTATTCAATGAGATTGTTCCCATATAATTTTCATGTTTGGAGGGCCATCCAATATACCCAAAGGTACGTGGAGTACGATCCTATCCATTTACGTGTGTGGAATGGGATATCACCCCCGGAATGAAATGATGGAAAAAAATGACAGCTCCTACATTTAAAGACATCAGAACACGTCTCTAGCCTAGACCTCTTTGGTTTGTGAAACCAAAGATTTTGGGTTCAATCCCCAATGGAGTCGCCAATTTTTTATACGGAATCCATGACTGTGGATAGAAGTATCTTCCCTAGACTGGGTGGCCTAGCCTAGAACAATAGAAATACAAAGAAGCTAATGTTTCCTTTAAAGAAAATGGATAATGGGATGAAGCCCACCTATGATACATAGTATGCTTCGCACCTATCTTGGCTTGAATGTTCCAATCCTAGCTCTGATCGCTATAATTACAACCTGCACAATCAAACAACACAAACCAATGATCTACGACATCTATGTAGCATCATCTAATTACTTTATTCAATGGATCAACATGGAATTGAAATACATGAAATCATAACATCACATATAGGAAAACAAAGAAATATTTGCATTAATAGAAATGGAGTGAGTTACAACCAAATATAGGAGTTGATATTGTAGAAGAGCTCTTCCAAGTTGACTTGTCCCTTATTTGTCACAAATTTTATGTCTATGTCACCCTAATGCATGGAATAATGACTCTTCACAACAACAACATGAGGGTATAATCTATCTCCAAAAGCCAACCCCTAGCTTGTGGATGGCCACAAATATATAGAAGAGGATGTAAATTGGGAGTTCTTATCCATTTACTAATCTAGGCTTGAGATCCACTCTTGATGGGATGATGAGCTCAAGGGATAAGGGATGAAAAATCCAAGGTAAGATAGGATAAGATTCAAGAGTTTTATCTGAGGTAAATAGTTGTAACAGCTCATGGAAGATTTTGGAAGAGGAAGCTTCGAAAATATTTTTATTTTTCTTGAATTGCTAAAATCAATGCACCCCAACACAGGGCAACATGTTAGTGATCAACCCTACCCATCATGGAGAAACCTACTGGTGAATGCAGGTCCATGGTCTTACAGACTGCAGTGGTGCTTAAAATGACCGATTTGAGGCAGTTTCAGGAAGAAACTCTGGGATTAAGGAGATTCATGCTTAGGGCTTTGTGCAATGATGATGTCAAGGGGTAAAATGATGTTGATTGATCCAGTTTGCAGGTTAATTGACTAGATGTGACAAATAGCCTATAACACCAATATTACACATTTCAAAACAATTGGCTTGTAATAGTAAAAGTTCTCAAATCGTAGTACATAAATAATTTCTAATACAACTAGCTTGTGCTAGAACAATACATCAATTGTAGGGCTTGGAATTAGATAGAGTTGTATTTGATCCAAATCATATATCAACACATGGACAAGTAGCCACATCATCAGGGTATAGATTTGACATGCACCCCTACTCGTTAAGTACATTTTTTATGAAGGGTTTATTTTTCAAAATTCCCTTCACATTTCATTTTATATATATTTATGCATGTCATCTAAATTTTATTATTATATCTATTTTATTAATTTTTTCCAAATTTTTTTTTTGTTGATATGAGTTTTGTGCAGGTCACAATGTGAAAATACCACTAAAGAAATCACACCAAAAAATGCGACTAGCCGATGCTTGCAACCTCAAAATGCAGGGTCAAGTCATGGTAACCTTGGCATGTGACTATACGACGTATCCCTTAGTCACAAAATCATATTTTAAACTTTCAACACATAACCATAAAATACGACTTGGCCTGATTGCGACTATGTGACCTCTCCTTAGGTCGCAAGGTCGCAATGATGTGCCCAACAATGCAGGAAAATATTGTGATCTCCATTGTAATGTGACCCGCGATCTGTCTTTCCCTTAGGTTGCATAATCATGATTTTCATCCTCAAACATGTTTTTGGAAGTGCAACCTACCCCTGAACTATGACCATACGACCCCCAAAAGTCACAAAATTGCACTGCTTGTTCTTAGACAAGCGACCAATAGATGTGCCCTATGTTGGAATGCGATTCTACGACTTCCACAAGTTTCATTTCTAAACATAACTACTTCTAGCCCATAACTTTTGACATGCATTATGATCTGTAATATGATTCCAAATTGCATTCTCATAATGCGATTAGCTTCTTGTTATGACATAACAAATATTTCAAGAAACTATTGAAATGAGCCATCATTAAGTACATATATTCATAACATTGTTTATGAGAATAAGGCTCTTCACATGTTGTATTGGGTCATTGTTGAACAAAGTGACCAACCTGTTTTACCCTTAAGTCACTTGGTTGGAGCACATATGAGAATTCAAGGATCACGTAGTTTAGCAAGGTCAGTTTTGATATTGGTTGAAGTTTTTAGGAATGCCAAATAGATTGTCAAATCATTGAGTGTCGTGATTTCTAGGCATGCACTGAATGATTGTTTTAATGAGGCCTTGGTGCCCATCAAGCAAATGTAATAGTCTAGTGTGAACCTAAACCTGGTCACCAGTTTTACTCTTGGCATGCACACATTTGGAAACTTTACACCCTGGTGAATACATTTAATAAATACTTTAAAACACCTTTGTCTTCGTTTCAATAAATTTAAAACATTTATGTGAAACTTCCCATGGACCAATTAAGGGCATCCATCCAGCATATATTAATCTAGGAAATAATACACTTGCATGATGTTGTATATACCATAATGAAGCCAGGGGTGGACTAAGAGAAAGTACAAGGGATCACGGTAATAAGATCTTGGCATGTATGAATAAGGTTGGAAATGTTTGGAGGCACCACAACACCCAAACACTAGCAGAAAAAAATGATGGATCAAATGTGACTTAAATTACCTAGGTAAAAGAAGATGCCCAAGATTAGTTGGAACAATGCACAGGAACAAATGAGGTTGGGAACTTGACAAAGGAATACCTCACCAAGAATATGATACCCAAATCACTATGTTACAACTCACTTATTGGTACACATTGTTGTGGTCATCACAAAATATTCAGAGTTGTAACCAAAGTGACATCATTTAGGAAGTTCTATTCATATCTACGGATGAGGACAAATCCTAGGGTCATTTTTCATGATATATTGAATGATAGAGCTACCTCCTGAGTTATGTCATGGCTCCTGCATAAGCTATACGTACCATAATGACATTGTGGTGTTGAAAGGGGCTACATAAGAGTCCCAATTAGTGTCTTTCTTTCAATCAAGTGATTACGTTTTTAATTCCATTCTTTGATGGAAAGTATGTGTGACCAATGTAATTTGATTGTAGGTAGAGGAAAAGAAGCAAGAATGTTGATCTATAAGGAGGGATCAGGTTTTCTTGCAAGAAGTTGCACAGCTAGGGTTTTGACAAACATGTTGACTAGATCCATGTAGTTAACAAGGTAGTTCATCAACCATTGATGGCAAGTGTATTAACAAGAAAATAAACATTCACACAACAAATGAACATTACCACCCTATTCATCAACCTATACGGGTCACCATAAATTTGCAACAACATTATACCCTGACATTAGTTTTTCCAACAACCCTCTCTATTCTCTTCACAATTCCTCTTCTATCAATATGTACATATTTCTTATCATAATTCCCATAGCTATGTAGAGATTAATTGGGCACATAATAGTCATTGGACATGAGAGAATGGTGTATAAGGTCAAGCATCATGAGAGTAGATGAAAGGTCACCCTCCTCACTTCTACAAGTAGACCTTCATGTCTCATTTGGGGGGGACCTTTAGCACTTGATTTGGGACCAGTAGTAGATGGTTTATTTGTTCTTGAGAGCTAGAGGCACTCTACCCTTGGAAGCTATGAGGGTGATTTGAAGTGAGGATAGGGTTTTACGTTCGATAATGGAATGAGAAGCCCATGGCCCTCTATTGGGCTTTGATGAATTGCATGATATGTACTCGTATTTGTAGCAACATTAATAATATGTTCTTCATTTTTTGCACTGATTCCCATGCTTATTCGTAGTAGTTGTATCGGTTTTTTGATATTATCGCTACATTTGTATGTTTGCTTTCATACATGCAATATGTTATGGACTAGTTTGTAGTTGTTGCATGTATTTTTTATTCCGAATATGTGCTTACTTATTCCACGCCATGTCGGTGATCTATTGTGAACTAATTTTCAATTAACCTTTGCCATGTTCTTGTTCATGTATGTGTGATTGGGTTTTCGCTCACTGATCCCTCTCATGGCATACCTCTTCTTAGTATTGTGGTGACTTGCTTGTTCCTATTTTTGTAGTTTGTCAATCTTAGGCTAAATTTGTTTCATTGTCTAGGCATTTCATTCTTATTCTCACTCTGACATCTTTTGATTTGATAGCTTAAAGTGAAATATTCATGGTAGAAGCCGGGCCCACATACTGGATGGGGCTCCTATCCCAAATGATATGAGGTCTAATTGGGACTTCAAATCGAGGAGGACCCCTAGTTATTGGCGCTACATTCCATCTTGTCAGTATATTTTGGTGCTAGAAGGAGGGCTAGATGACAAGAGCCCTTGGAGACTGTATTTTGGTTTCATATCTTTAAATGGTTCAATCCAGAATCTCTATCCCTGGCTGATTTTTGAAAAGAATTAATCTTTTGGTGCCCATGGAAATAGTCTATCACTTGTCATAGTGGAAGTTTGATCGTGAGGGTCAAACACCAGTATTTGGACATATTTGTCAAGTCATTAATTTTTGTCACTCCAACAGAATACACTACAAGGATGTTATGGGAAGATTGTTCACCCTCACACTTGAAGGTCACACCAAGTAGTGGTTCCACATGTTTCCAACTGCTTCAATCCACTCGTTCGAGCAACTCATCAGTGAGCTCCATCAAGCCTTTGACAGGTACAATTTTCAAGATGCTTTTTAAAGGATAAATCAACTCAGGATGAAGCCCGAAGAATCATTAGAAGATTTTGTTGGTAGGTTTATTCATATTTGTTGTGAATTTATTGAAAGATACATAGGCTCGGTGTATTTGTGCAACAAATTTTTCTGTTTGGTTTATTTTTCTATACAACATGCTTAATTTGAAATGAATCTCGGTCATCATGATAACCTGCAAGTTACAAATTGGCCTGATCTTATCCCTAATCTTGTCTTTCCTATCTCTGTGAGTCAGAAAAGTCCTTAAGCCTCCAAGGAGGAAATTACTGCATGTGAAATTCCTCATACTCATTTAGATTCATTACCTACTAAAATTGTGGTCGTAAACAATTTTAATTATGAAGAATGTTTGCAGGGAAAGGAATCAAATCGTCTAGCTCCCGAAACTCTCATATATCCTGTTAAATATGAACATGAATATCAAGTTGATGTAACATCTCTTCTTGTTGATGAAACCCAACTCGAGCTTGTTAAACATATGCCTGATTTTATTCTTGAATTCCATTCACCTGTTGGAAATGACTTAGGTCTTGTCTAAGATAAAGTTGAATTTCCTATCAAATCCATGGAGAATGACGCACATGAAGAATCATTTATTCCTCAAGTTGACACTAGTGTGCAGGATGTAAGTCATAGATCTATTTTAACTGCAACTGATGTTCCTTCACTTAAATCTTTTCATTCATTTTACCCTGATTTATTTGATAAGTCTATTAGACCAGTAGCTTCCCGAAATTCATTAGATATTCTTCCTACTAGTTTTAATTATGATAAGATACATGATAGTGTTACCTCACAATCAAAGGATGAAAATAGTGAATCTCCTGTATGTGATATTTTCAATCTACAACATTTACCAACTGAAGAAGAAGATTTGACATCGCATGAAGTTCAAGATAGTACCTCGGTCAACCTATTTTCACTTGATCCAAGACGAGTCTTATGTGTCAGATACCCCATCTGATTAAATTAATGAATTTGACAATTGTCACCAAGTCGATAATGTCTTCACTGATACTGTTGTTAACAATTTTTCACATTCACCTATTGATCTTATGAAGCCACCAAAATTTGACGATTCACCTTTTGAAGATTGGGGGACTCATTAGGAAGTTGAGGAACTTCAGCTTCTGCTGATGGTTATGTGAGGTCCTTGTCAGGCGAAAAGAGTCGATTGTGCGGACACAACCAACCTCCCTAGGAGCCTAAGACTCTCTAGTGACAAACAAGACGAATAAGATCTATCCTTCTCTAAACATGCATTATGATATGAGATATCAAGTGTTTCGTTCTTACCTTTGTCCAAACGCTATTGTAGAAGTCCAAGCTTTGTTGATCTGGATGAGCTCCTCCTTTTCTCCAAAACCTGTAATCACCAACAGTCAAACAATTAAATAGCACCTGATTATAACATAAAACAAAGCATATTCAACATGTAGACCAAGGAGTACATGAAATAACTCATAAACAACAAGTTATTGAGAAGAATGGACTCATTTGCATTAATAGGTAACAAAAAGAACAAATACAACCTGAGCCTTGGTGTTGTGCAAGTCCTTCCCAGGGTCCGTCAAGAGTTCTCCTTTACTTTGACAAAGCACACCCACTTCCAAATAGAACAAGCAAAGATGGCAATCTCTCCTCACAAGCTTCTAAATGGGAGTCCTAATTCCTGCAGCATTTACCCTTAGAAAATGTATAGCTTCAACCTCCCCTCCTTCTGGCCCAATGCCTGTATTTATAGTGCTCAAGAGGAGGTTAATCAGGTCCACCATCAATGGGATAATCCCCTCTTTGGGTGGGATAGCTCCCTTATTGATGGGATAAGTTCCTCTTTGATAGGAGTGCATGAACCATCTGGAGGCGCCCAATACACGTCGAACAACCTTCTAGAATGCTCTAGAAATGACCACAAGTAACTTTTTAAAGATGAAACTTGCGCATTCTAACCTTTACAGGGGGACGCACCTGTCCCTTTACATACAGAGCGTCTTTGGACGCAGCTTTTGTGAACATTGGGAGCATCCCCGCAGGTAAGGTTGAGAGAACCTGCGTCCCCAGAGATAAATACATTTATACAAGACTTTATCTCTTTTTTGGAGTTTGACATGGAGAGCAGAGGCATAAGACTTGCCTAAGAGGGTAGCATGACTGTTGATTGAGCCATGCTAACTGTAAATAGTCATGGTGACATTTTTTAGTGTAACAGATTGCCCCCTAAAGTGCGAAGCCTGGAATAGATTAGGGTTTGTAATATCTAGGAAGGGTGAAGTGATTTATCATTTCAAGGATTATCCCGTGGAGAGCTTGGTCAGAACCTGCAATTTTCAACACAAAATACATGTATAAGATTATATCATCACTGAGGTAGGCATTCCCATACTCAGATCAAAACTTTAACTAACAGACTAACTACTCTGATACAGGAATGATCTTGCAGTACATCACAATCATAGACTTTTGTAGACACAGTATGGACGCAGCCATCTGTTTATGATTAGTCTACTTAGATAATGAATACAAAACTCCTCGCAGCCCGGATGGTGGAAACTAGATCCAGGGTCTTCATTTCTACTTCCCGAATTGGTACGATTCTAGCCATGCGAATAAATGAGTTGATGTCGAACATGGTAGAAACCACTTGATTACCAGTCGATGATGTAAACTGTTAACAAGCGTGAGAGAGACCACCAGTAATGTCAATGGTTCTCAAAGTACCCAGTACAATCCATGAGATGTGAATGAATGAGTTGATGTCGAACACTTCACGGAATCCTTCGATCGAAAGTCAATGATGTAAACTGACGTCAAAGGCGAGAAACCTGCCATTGATGCATGCAGACTTCAAGGTACTGACGATTTCTAAGTCATCTCTCTAGATAATGTGCTGATGTCGATAGAAAGCGACCCGTTGCAGGCAAGCCCGCAACACGAAATCATTGTTCAAGTTGAAGAAATGTTGCTGTAAGGACTGACTCAGGGATGGTCAAATGGATGACAAGTATTTTGCAGATGAAAGTTTTGCTTGCAGACCTCTTGAACACATAACGACACGACAGATGGCTTGGCGACGAATAACTCAAAGTTAATCCCCGGAACCCGGTTAAAGACTTTCAAAGTGGTTTGATCAACTGTGAGGTAAAAGATTTCCCAACCCAGGTGAATGAAAAGTGTCGTGTTCAAGAGTGGTAATAAAGTTTCTTTTGAGACAAAAGGTAACAAACAGGTTCATTCTTCTCTCTTTTCCCCCACCATTTCTGGCAAGTACCTCTTTATTTTTAACAAGCTTGAGGAGGATAACATATGCTTGATTATAAGCTCATCCTTCGGATGACTCCAACCTAGTTTTGATTCGAACCCTAGGAAGGAGTGGTTCGTTCCTGTTTGTAATTGAACAGGTCCTTTACTGTGAAATGTTTAACGAGCCCAGTATAGGAGAAACTCGGTGTTTTTCAATTTTAGAGAGTCTGAAAAACTTAAGAAGACTCCAAGTTGAACTTTTTCGTAGATTTGTGTCCCTCAAGCCCGAAAAAGTATAAAATAATACCTGGGGGAACCGCTTGATCTTGCGACCAAGGAGTACTTTCATAATTAGTGCCACTGACCTGAAAAGTAAAAAGCGATCAAGGACACGTCGTTTTATTTCCGTATCGAGTTTGAAACGACAAAAACCCGGCAATCTTTTCCTGATTTTACGGTCAGAAAAGAGCTATAAGGGGACCGTCTTTTAATTCCGTTTTAACGAGTGTAAAAGAAACGCTCGGCAATCTTTTCATATTTTAGGAGTCAGAAAAGGGCTTAAAAGATGACTCTGATATTTTGGTTCGTGAAAAATGACAATTTTCCCTCTAAATCCCTTTGTCCTGCACAAAAAGCAACACATTACTCATACCTGTTTAAGATAGGCAAAAATACATCGAAAAACATCTTTTCATGGTGAAAAATGAACAAATTCATCCAAAAAACCTATAAAAAGACTTTTTACCATGTCATTTTTACCGTTTTACTGTTGAGGTTGAACAAAGGGCTTTTGGGCAAGAAACTTCCCGTGGTCGCTGCGGAAAATCCGACCGTCAGAATCGAACGCCGTCTCTTCCAGGTATTTTACAACATCCTACTCTTCATTTCTATCCGATTAAAATTGTTTTTTAGGTTTTAGTTTTGTTTTTTGGGAGGGTTTAGGTTTCAAAATGCGCTCCTCGGTGGATGCAGGTGCCCTTCGGGTGACCTGCGTCCCCCGACTTTTTCCTATACAGGAAAATGGTCAGGGGACGCAGCTCACCTTCAGGCCAGCTGCGTCCCGACGCCCTGTGTTCCAAACGCGGGGTGCGTCCTCCGTGGAACGCGGAATTTGAAACCCCAATCCTCACAAATACCCAATCAAATTTCCCCAAATTCATTCTAATCATTATTTCTTGGTGTGTAGGGCACTCACCATGTTGGATTGGAGAGAAAGAGAGCACGAAGAGGTTGATGAAGCTGCAATAGAACACCAACCTTCCCTGGATGCCCTAAAAGCATGCGGGTTATATAAATACTGGGCCATACCAGGCATGAGGGCTCAGGTAAGATTCTTAGAATGGCTGGTTGAGAGATGGAACGTTCAAGAGCAATGCTTTTACATAGGAGGGCACCAGCTCGAGATAGAGCCCTCGGATGTATACTTTCTCACTGGCTTGCCAAACAGAGGCGAGCAACTCAATCTAGCCGGGACTAGGCCGGGTCGCCAATCCCTTGTTAGTCTCCGGGAAGATTGGTGCACACCCGGTGCACACCATTCGAAAGGCGTGGAGATCAAAAACATCTCTCTATGTGAGCTCAAAGTTATAGCGTTCACGGTTACCAGAATTTGTGGCGCAGCCGCTTTACACATTGCTTCTGGGTCCCAAATGCGGATGGCAATTGACTGTTACCAAGGCACCATTTTCAACTGGTGTGATGCTGTGTCGGCTAATGTGAAGAGCCAACTGACTAAGGCAAAGAACGGACGACTGAAAACTTTTGGATATGGGCCTTTAGTCGTGAGCTTTGCCTTAGAGAGAGTTCCGATGCTGATCCCTCAGTAACTCACTGTTGATATCTTGGGTCCTCGGGAGCCAAAGCTGGTACGATGGGTTGCGGTGATGGCCCGGCATCCTGACGAGGGCGCGGCAGTTGTTCGATTTTCTGATAGTTACTTTAACTGGTTGGAGGACCAGGTTTTCTCGATCCAGGACTTTCCGTATGCCGGAGTAGATTTTTGAGGTGATCCGGACATGATTCTTCCACAGGGAGAACAATGGGATGACAGAGGTACTTTATTTTTCACGAGTTTTCAAATTATGTATTTTTTATTTTTTTTTTATTTTTATATATCGTCTCAAAACTGACAGTAAAATTTTCAAAATGCAGATGTTGGTCCACAGCGTCCAGCCAACCTCCGGCCTTTTGAGAGGAGACATCCAGCTGCACCGGTACCGGCCCCACAGGACACGGCGGCTGCAGAGGTACTAGCTGAGTTGGAGCATGATCTACAGCGTCTGACGGCGGATATACCTGAGACTACTATGGATGATATTCCTATCAGACTTCAGCACTATGTGGTCACGATCCCTAGACCGTTTAGGAGATTTTTGCGCAAGGTAGCCCGTGCAGTGGTGTCGTACAGGGAGCACCACCAGTGATTGACTAGTCACTTTGTAGACACATTTGACATTTTTGACTTTTTGTACTCTATCATTTTTGCCGATCATA
This sequence comes from Pinus tabuliformis, assembly GCA_031772625.1. NCBI lineage: Eukaryota > Viridiplantae > Streptophyta > Pinopsida > Pinales > Pinaceae > Pinus > Pinus tabuliformis. Next base: position 580,648,688 of record CM062811.1, on the reverse strand, counting down.
AGGTGTTTTTCAACCTATGATCGAAGACGATGTATATTTTTTGACACACTCCTATCTATATATATATCACTATTACCGGCTTATCTTGTTTAACATATGTGATGAAATGTTTTTAAATTTACTTGCATGATTATCGTAAATGTCTGTCCAACATTCGAGAAGCAATTGCATCTGCTAATGTATTTAAAGACCTTGGAATATGCTGATATTCAATGTAATCAAATTCACGTTCCAAGAGACGCACTCTCAAAAAAAACCTTAATAACACAGGATTTCTAATGGCATAAACTCTATTAAGCTGTAATACAACAAGTTCAGAATCTAACCTCACTATCAAACATTGAATTCCAAATGAAATAGATTCAGATAATAATTCAACCACTGCACTATATTCTGCAATGTTGTTTGTTGTTTGACCGAGGCTTACCCCATGCATAGAAACTAACTCGTCAGAGGGCGAATAGATAACCCAAGCTGCGGAAGAGATATTCTGTGTACTACGACAAGCACCATCAGTAAATCCAACGTATGTTTGAAGAGGCGTCGACATCTGCAATATCAAGAGTAAAACCAAGATAAGCCAGAATAACAACGAAAAACACACTCTCTAAGCTAAGCACACTGACTAAACTAACAAACACGCTAGCTAGAAAGAAAATCTATCCTATCTAAAAATTTCTCCATACCCACCATTTAAGCATAATACCTCTTTAGGTAAAGTCCATTTCTGGGTTTACCCAAAGAGTCCCCATCAAAATCAACCAGCTCATAAGCCCCTTTCACTAGTTTTCGCTTTACAATGTAGGGTCCATGCCACATAGGAACGAATTTTCCAGCACCTAGCTTATCATTAGCTTGATCATATAATAGCACTAGGTCTCCCTCCGAAAAACTTCGAGGGGTTACATTTCTATCATACTGAGCTTTCATTCGTTTCGCGTGAGTCTCGATTGCCAATGTAGTGTCACGTCGAGTCTCATCTAATTTAGCTAAGTACAATAAACGTTTCTCCTCTTCGGAAGTAGCTGGAAGTAATTCGACAGCCATTTGAAGTGATGGGATTTCGCATTCAATGGGTAACACAGCTTCCAAGCCATAAACTAGCTGGAAAGGAGTGAACCCTGTTGAATTTTTCACTGAAGTTCGGTATGCCCATAGCGCTGAAAATAACATGTTGTGCCAATTCGACCGATGAACACCAATGGTTCGTCGGATCATGATAACCAGAACTTTGTTGATAGAATCAACCAAACCGTTGGCTTGCGGATAATAAGGAGTAGAGCTATCGTGGTGCAAACCAAGTTGGCTTGTAAGCTCAGTCATCATGATGTTTTGAAAATGGCTCCCATGGTCAGTAATGATTGCTTGTGGGACACCAAACCTAGTTATGATATGATTGAATACGAAAACTGCAGCTGTTTTGCCACTTGCGTCGAATGTAGGCATCGCCTCGGCCCATTTAGTAAAATAATCAACCGCGAGGATGATATACGCATGCCCCCCGGCCGAGTGAGGGTTACAAGTAATAAAGTCGATACCCCATTTGGCGAATGGACCAACGGCAATTATAGGGTGGAGAGGAGCAGGTGGAGCGCTATTTACAGTTAGCATGGCTCAATCAACAGTCATGCTACCCTCTTAGGCAAGTCTTATGCCTCTGCTCTCCATGTCAAACTCCAAAAAAGAGAGAAAGTCTTGTATAAATGTATTTATCTCTGTGGACGCAGGTTCTCTCAACCTTACCTGCGGGGACGCTCCCAATGTTCACAAAAGCTGCGTCCAAAGACGCTCTGTATGTAAAGGGACAGGTGCGTCCCCCTGTAAAGGTTAGAATGCACAAGTTTCATCTTTAAAAAGTTACTTGTGGTCATTTCTAGAGCATTCTAGAAGGTTGTTCGACGTGTATTGGGCGCCTCCAGATGGTTCATGCACTCCTATCAAAGAGGAACTTATCCCATCAATAAGGGAGCTATCCCACCCAAAGAGGGGATTATCCCATTGATGGTGGACCTGATTAACCTCCTCTTGAGCACTATAAATACAGGCATTGGGCCAGAAGGAGGGGAGGTTGAAGCTATACATTTTCTAAGGGTAAATGCTGCAGGAATTAGGACTCCCATTTAGAAGCTTGTGAGGAGAGATTGCCATCTTTGCTTGTTCTATTTGGAAGTGGGTGTGCTTTGTCAAAGTAAAGGAGAACTCTTGACGGACCCTGGGAAGGACTTGCACAACACCAAGGCTCAGGTTGTATTTGTTCTTTTTGTTACCTATTAATGCAAATGAGTCCATTCTTCTCAATAACTTGTTGTTTATGAGTTATTTCATGTACTCCTTGGTCTACATGTTGAATATGCTTTGTTTTATGTTATAATCAGGTGCTATTTAATTGTTTGACTGTTGGTGATTACAGGTTTTGGAGAAAAGGAGGAGCTCATCCAGATCAACAAAGCTTGGACTTCTACAACAGCGTTTGGACAAAGGTAAGAACGAAACACTTGATATCTCATATCATAATGCATGTTTAGAGAAGGATAGATCTTATTTGTCTTGTTTGTCACTAGAGAGTCTTAGGCTCCTAGGGAGGTTGGTTGTGTCCGCACAATCGACTCTTTCCGCCTGACAAATTGGCGACTCCGCTGGGGAATCCATTGATGTGAAAAGTCTTTTCCTTTGTATGAACTTTGCTCTGAGAAAATTAGTTTATTTTTCTGGTTTTTGGCTCTGTGACTTTGTCTTTGGGTGGGTTAGCTTAGAGTTAGAATCCTTTTAGTTTTTCTTGAGTTTTTTAGTAGGACGCACCCTCTGAGTGCTGCACAGTGCGTCCCTGGACGCACGTTTGCTGTGTGCACAGAGCGGACCCGCACCTGTGCTAACGGGTTGCCTGCGTCCCCTGCCAAAATTTGAGAAAATTCCATTTTTTACACTTTTTGCTCTTAGATTTTGTTTTTTCTTAGTTTTTTCTGCCCAGATTCATTAGTCCCTTGCCAAGGATCTTCACCTGAACTTGTTTCTATAGCATTGAGTGTTTTAGTGGATTTCATCGAAGTATAAGCCCTAGGGTTTGATTTTGAGTAGGTCTTGTAGTGACTTTGGCGGTAGGAGTTGTCAAGCCTTAGATCTCTCTGGTTTTGTCAGCATTCTAAGAAGTCAGACCTGTCATAAAGTCTACCTGTGAGAGCAACTTACCATTGAGTTGTCTTTTGGGCCAATTTCGAAGTGCTTGTTGTTTAAGTCTTGAATTCCATTTTACAAAAAGAACAAAAAGATTTGAGTTTTGTTTTGACTAGTCTTTTGATTCTGCATTAGCTAGTCCTTGATTTGATTTTGATCAAGTAAAACAACCTAGAATCATCTTTGTGAGCTTTTGCCTTGTTAGGTTTGTTTAGAGTAATTTCTCTTTTGATTTGCTTGTGAGTCAAGTTTTCATAGTTTTTATAGCTTTTAAGATTGATTTTCGTTACAATAGATTTATATGCTTTATTAAAAAGAGAAAATACAAAAATATCTCCTTTGAAAAGTTTTGTTTCAAGTAGCTTTGAAAGTTTTGAAAGAAAAAGAGTTTTTCGTGCAAGTAAAGAGTGGTCATGTTTGTGTGCTTGAAAAGAAAAAGAGAATTGTTTCTTTGATTGTCTTTTCTAAGGAAGTTGTTTTCTCTCTCAAATTTGCATTCTCTCAACTCTCTTAGTTAAGAATTTCATTGAAAAAGGAAAAGTAGAGTAAATCATCTTAGGTGCATCTTTGTAGTGGTTGGAGTCGAGTCTACACACCATTGGTTTCACTTCCACTACCTTGTGACTTTAAAGAACAACCATAAAAGTAACGCTTAAAGTAAAATCGAAATAGTAACTTCTATTTACTAGGGCTCTCAAGCACCAATTTAGATCAGGCTAGTGTCTTGGAGTAGGTGAGTAATTAACTCTCCAAGACAACAAAACCAAACAAGTAGCTTATCTTGTGATAGATTAAATCCAATTGTCTTATTTGTACTCTGGGAAAGCTCCTCTTAAAGGAGAAGCACGAGCTCGTGTCCGAACCAGTGAGGGGATCATTCCCCCCTCGTTGGGAATGACGCCAGACACGCACGTATTACAAACGGTAAACCTCGGATTAACCATTGTCGAGGAGCCAGGGGTCACTTGTCGGTAAACCTTGGATTATTGTCAAGGAGCCGGCAAGGGGATTGAGCTTGCTACTCTGCCCTTGCGTGTTGTCGGAGTTTAGACTGTTCCCCCAGGTGCATTTGTTGCGGTTGGTAACCTTAGTGGCCATTATCTTTAGGATTCTACCGAGGTGACAGTGGAGGGAAGGTCCCACTGTACCTGGAGCAGACGTCGGTTATACTCACTTGGATTTTCTGGGGGGTTCACTTCACTCGAGACGGTTAAAGTGGAGGAACTTGGTCCAGTCTATTCATTAAGCAGGTTGCCGGGGTAACTGTTCCACCCGCCATTTCTGTACTGAATCCAGCGAGGTTGGGCTTCATCACCAACTAGCGCTTTTGGTCCGGAAGACTACTGTTTGTGTTTGGTTTGACGCCCTAGATTCTTTAGGCGTGTGATTCAAATTTGTTTGGTTCTTTAGAGACTTTAGGTGGTTTGATTTGAAATTTTATTTTGTTTTCGTGTGTAGTAGTTAAAAGTTTTTAGCTGTGGCGGAATTACCGAGACAGTCCCGTAGACTTCGGGGCCAGTCTCCTGAAGTTGTTTCTGTGGCCGAATTGTTGAGAAGATCCCGTAGACTTAGGGGTGAACCTCCTCAAGACGAGTCCATTCATCTAGAAGGTTTAAAGGTCCTTGTAACTCCTCCTAGTGGCAGTAGAGTAGGTTCACCTGAAGAAGGAGAAACTTCCTTGGTGGTCCATCTAGATTACCAAAGTTTAGAGACAGGTTATAATCCCGAAGCTGTTTCAGTTTCTGAACTTATTGGTAGTTTTTCGTCTGCTAGTGATACAGGCGAAGAACCTGAGATATCCGAACCTGTTACTCCGACTCCTAGTGTTCCTGATTCACTGAGAATAGAAAGAATTATCACCGAAAATCTTCCTGTTGGTTTGATTGCTATTGAAGAACTTGTTCCAGAGGAAGAAATAGGCGTCTCTGATCCTGAAGATCAAATTACCCTTGATCTAAGGGAGCGTGAATCTATCTTTTACAGTCCTCCTAGAAGTACTACTTGGTACCTTTCGTTAACCAATTATTTAGACAACTTTGGGCTAGGTTTTTCTACACCTCGTACTCCTTTTCCACCTGGAGGTATTCATACTCCTGTAAATATGTCTGGTCAGTCGTCCGTGTTTACACAAAGTCCTGAATATTTTTTACATGGCGGTCCTTCTGTTCCTACTGGGTATCAATCTCTTTCTGGTACCTTTGCGGGAGCATCTCCTCAACCCGTTGATCATGGGTTATTAATTGGAAACAGTGGTAATATACCATTGGGTGTAGGAGACATTTACATGATGTCAGGTTCAGTTCCTGTTTCCCAACCTCAAGGTGGCCAATTACCGTCTGGGGGGCAACCGCAGTTAACGCCTGGGGGGCAACCTCAAGGTACACAAATTGTGTCTGGGGGGAAACCTCAAAGTCAGTATGTACCTATGGTGCAATACGTGCCTCAAGGTCAACCCCAGCCTCAATATGTACCCCAGGGTCAACCTCAGTATCAATATCAACCTCAAGGATGGCAACCTCAAGGATGGCAACCTCAAGGGTATCAACCCCAAGGTTATCAACCTCAAGGGTACCAACCTCAAGGTCAAGGTCAACCCCAGTATCAGTATTTATCTCAAGGTTATCAACCTCAAGGTCAATACTCGAGTCAAGGTTATCAACCGCCTCAAGGTCAGTCATATGTTCCAAGTATGGGAACTGCACCTTACAATTATCAATCCTACCCTCAATCTGGTTATGGATCTGAGTATCCTCAACCTGTTACGGGTCAATACCCTGGAATGTTAGTGTGGGATCCATCACAGGGTCAACAGCTGTTGCAGCCAAGTATACAGATGGTTCCTCAAGCTGGACAACCTGTAGTTTCTGGTCCAACCCAGCAACCGCAGCCTGTCCAGTCAAATGTTCAAACTTCTGTAACTTCGGTAGTTACTCAGCCGCCAATTGCACCTAGTACTCCATCTCAAACGGATACTGCAACTACCGCTACATCTACCATACTTACTTCTGGAGTATCGACGGCTCCAGTTTCTACTGTCCCTGTTACCACACCTCAGACATCTTTACCGTTGTCTGGATCTACGATTCAAACCATGGTCCAGATGCTTGTAGGTCAGCCTGGTATAAGTACGGTTGTCACTACTCAACCTCAATTTGTTCAACCTCCGTACCAGGGACAGTACCAACATGGGCAAGCTGTCCAATAACCGGTTTACCAGTATCAACCGTATCCTGGGTACACTTATCAACAACCTCAACAACCCCAGTACGGTCCGGTTAATCCTGGTTTTCCAGGAGGATATAATATCCCAAATGCGACTCCTGTTCCTAGTTATCATGGATATCCTCCTCCTGGGGCTGGTATTGTGACCCAGAGTTTTAGAGATCCTAACCGGCAGTTACCGTTTATCGCAACTTTGGATTTACTAGACTTGACGCGCCTAACGAACGATCCAATTCAATATCTTCAGTTTTGGCCGCCAATGCCAAACAAGTTGCCCAGTGATATACCCAAGTTTGAAGGTAAGTCTGGAGAGGATCCGTCCAATCACGTGATGACTTACCACCTCTGGTGTGCTTCAAATTCTATCTCGGATGATTCAATCCGCTTACGTCTTTTCCAGCGTACACTCATTGGTCTCGCGGCCAAGTGGTACATTGAGTTACCACGGGCCTCTTTTTACAACTTTAGCCAGTTAGCTACCTCGTTCTTAACTCACTTTTAGTTGCCGGTCAGATACGATAACGGCACGGAGTTATTAAGTTCACTAAAACAATCGACGTCCACGTATATTTCTGATCACATTCATGAGTGGAGACGTCGAAGAAGACTAGTGAAAGTTTTTATCCCGGACCAAATCTTAGCTGAATGGTTTATCAAATCATTATTACCGAAGATTACTGAAGATGTAGCTAAGGCCGGAGTAGTTACTGAGGAGCAAGTCATTGCTCAGGCACAATACCTTGACTTAGTTTACACTCAGTCGGGTACGTTACACGAGAAGATTCCGGATCTTCCAAAGTCGAATCAAATCGCTGCTGCTCCTTCGGGATCTCATGCCACTGATGGTATGATTGGTATCGTGAATACAAAGAGCAAGAAGAAGTCTTCCAAGGCTTCAACTACTCCAATTATCACTTTGCCTGATTCTCCGACAGGAGAGTCTTCTCCTGAACTTACCGCCGATATTCACGCTGTAGAGTCATCTACGGCCAAATCAAAAAACGGTGGAAAGAAGAAAGGAAAGAAGAAGGCTAAAGCAGACAAGGCTCCAAAGGAGAAAACTGAAAAGTCGGAAACCACTGATGAAAAGCGCAAACCTCGATATCCTTGTCTTATTTGTGAAGAGGATCATTTTACGAGAGATTGCCCTCATCGGGCCGAGGTTGTGAAAATAGTCAAAGGTTCTCCCACTCCTGCTGTGTTAAAAAATCCATTTCCGGAGCAGGAGAATAAGATGATAGGTTCTTCTTCGAATGCCAGTGAAGAACCCATTTTGATGATGTCTCATGTGAGGATTGCGACTCGATCGCAAGATTATGGTAGTAAGAATCCTGTTGATGGTAAGGAAGCAGAATCTTCTCATTCTAATCCATCAACCTCAGCTCCTGGTTCCGATCCACTACAGATCGAAAAACCTAACCCGGAATTAGTAATTAAACCGCCCGCCAAGGGTGTACTTCGAAGGTCTGCTTTCAATCCACATGCGAGAGCGGCCCAGAATTACAACATTGTTGAGGACTTAGCTGTTTCACCCTCAGCAATGTCGGCGTTAGAAGTGCTGCAATCATGCCCAGCACAACAAAAATTGCTTTTGTCGGCTATCGGAGCTGTTGATGTTCAGGATCCGAATCTAATGATCTTCGATCTAGAAAATAGTACACCGCGTCTTCCCCATCAAATGGCTTTCCAAATTCCAGTGATAGTCAAAAACAGACCTATTCATCGGACTGTGATTGATGAGGGAGATTCTACGTGTATTATGTCGATTCAATGTTGGAGATCCATTGGTTCTCCTTCGTTGAACCAATCCCCCACCATCCTTAAGGCCTTTGATGGCCGTGGGTTCCGTCCGTTTGGTATTCTACAAGAATTGCCTATAGGGGTAGAAGGTAAAACCGTTAGTCTGGATGTGGAAGTGGTTGATGCCCCTCTAGACTACAACCTTCTTTTGGGTCGAAGTTGGTCATATGCTATGACAGCGGTCGTTTCATCGGTCTTCAAAATAATCAAGTTTCCACATAACGGTAAGATCGTGACTATTGATCAGTTGACATACTTTTCATCCGACCCAGCCTCTTCAGAGAGTATCCAGCATGTCGGTAAGACGACAATACCTTATAGGGACGTTGGTGTAGGTTTAGTTAAAGATTCAGGTTTACTAGGAACTTTTCCTCTCCCTCCACTCAGTGTAGATCCTTCGTTTGCAACAATTCATATGATTACATCAGAAAACATTATTTATGATGATCCTTGGTTCGTCCCATCTGACTCTGAGATAGACTCATTCGGTAATGCTATGCCCTTGAGTCCATATGAAATTGCTTATGAAGCTCTCATGTCTTTTACCGACTTTCATTCGACCGAACTCGACCAAATGAATGTGGTCAGTGAAGAGTCACTTTTCACCTCACCCTTAGAACGGATAGCGTTTCCTGAAGTCGTGTCATCTGACGAACAACTTCGCGAAATCCTAAGTGTAGACGATCTACCATGGGAGGATCTCCATCACAGATCTTCGTTTTTACCTAAGGATGATGCATTTGAAAATGATTTTTCATCTATCTTTACCGCTGAATATGTCAAAGATGCTCAGGATCCAACGAAACATTCTGATTCAGAGTTGAATTTAGGGAATATTTCTCGTACTATTCCCATTGATATTTCAGTGAAGCCCGGAATTGAGGAAAACATTCATATAGGTGCCGCTTGTACAGAAGAAGAAATCCAAACTTACAAGGACCTATTCCAAGAATTCCGCGATGTGTTTGCCTGGTCTTACAAGGAAATGCCGGGAATCGATCCTGCCATTGTTGTTCATGAAATAAAGACCTACCCGGATGCTAAACCCGTCCGGCAACGGTTGCGTCAGATTCACCCTCGAAAAGCGGCTGCGATTAAAGCAGAAGTCGAAAAGCTGTTGAAAGCAGGTTTCATATATCTGATCTCGTTAACGGATTGGGTATCGAATATTGTTCCGGTCAACAAGAAACAAGGAACAATAAGAATCTGTATCGACTATAGGGATATAAATCGAGCTTGTCCAAAAGACAACTATCCTACGCCTTATATCGATCAAATTATTGATGATTGTGCCGGAAGTGAAATGTTTTCCTTTATGGATGGTTTTTCGGGCTACAATCAAATCAATATTCTACCTGCCGACCAACCAAAAACGGCATTCATTTGTCCATGGGGGACATTTGCTTATTGCAAATTACCTTTTGGGCTTAAGAATGCCGGGGCCACTTTTCAACGGGCGATGTCTTATGCATTTCATGACATCAAGCACATTGTGCAACCGTATCTCGATGATTTGCCTGCTCATTCTTTACATCGAGCTGATCACCTTGTCCACCTACGAGCAATCTTTATGAGGTGTAGGCATTATCGAATTCGGTTGAATCCCCAAAAGTGTGTTTTCTGTATAGAAACAGGTCGATTGCTGGGATTTGTTGTTTCAAAAGCCGGCATTCGCGTCGATCCCTCGAAAGTCGAGGCTATCATCAACTTGCCTCCTCCTTCGAGTTTGCGCCAACTCCAAAGTTTGCAAGGGAAAGCGAACTTTTTACGCCGATTCATCCCAAACTACGCCGAGGTCACTAAAGGTTTTACACGGTTGTTGAAACAGAACACACAATTCTTTTGGGACGAGATTGCAAAACAATCTTTTGATGCACATAAACACGCGTTGACCCATGCACCGTTGTTGCATCCTCCCAACTACAACCAGGACTACTTTTTATACCTCGCAGCTTCGCATTCCACCATTGGAACGGTGTTAGTTCAAGAAGATGAATTCGGAGTGGAACATGTGATATATTATCTTAGTTGGACCTTAAATCCCACTGAGTTAAAATATTCGCATGTGGAGAAATTGGCCCTGGCAGCCGTTCAAGCTGTCCAGCGTTTCCGTCACTACATTCTTCTCCGTAAAACTACAGTTATTTCGGATTGCAACCCTATGATTTATATTTTGACAAAACAACTGCTAGGGGGCAAGTACTCTAAATGGATTTTTATCCTGCAAGAGTTCGACTTGGAGTTCGAGAAGTCCAAGTCTAAGAAATCCTTAGTTTTTGCGGAATTGATGTGTGATTTCCCGAGTGCTGACACAGAGACTGTGGCAGAAGAGTCCATTGCGGACGAATCTTTGTTTCTTATCAGTACTGTAGATCCGTGGTACGGGGATATAATCGTCTATCTCCAAACCCAAACGTTTCGGCCTGAAGCTTCCAAAGCAGAACGTCGAAAAATTCGGTTTCAATCCCAGCAATACAAAATTATTGGAGATACACTTTATCGCCGGGGGGCAGACTTAGTTTTTCGACGTTGTTTAACACACGAAGAGGCTGAGAAGGTTTTGAATGATTGTCACTCTGGAGCATGTGGCGGTCATATGTCTGGGTATGCCACAGCTCAGAAGGTGTTGCGCGCTGGCTATTTCTGGCCGTCTATGTTTAAAGATTGTATCATTGCAGTCAGGAAGTGCCACCTGCTCCTCTCCACCCTATAATTGCCGTTGGTCCATTCGCCAAATGGGGTATCGACTTTATTACTTGTAACCCTCACTCGGACGGGGGGCATGCATATATCATCCTCGTGGTTGATTATTTTACTAAATGGGCCGAGGCGATGCCTACATTCGACGCAAGCGGCAAAACAACTGCAGTTTTCGTATTCAATCATATCATAACTAGGTTTGGTGTCCCACAAGCAATCATTACTAACCATGGGAGCCATTTTCGAAACATCATGATGACTGAGCTTACAAGCCAGCTTGGTTTGCTCCTCTCCAAAACCTGTAATCACCAACAGTCAAACAATTAAATAGCACCTGATTATAACATAAAACAAAGCATATTCAACATGTAGACCAAGGAGTACATGAAATAACTCATAAACAACAAGTTATTGAGAAGAATGGACTCATTTGCATTAATAGGTAACAAAAAGAACAAATACAACCTGAGCCTTGGTGTTGTGCAAGTCCTTCCCAGGGTCCGTCAAGAGTTCTCCTTTACTTTGACAAAGCACACCCACTTCCAAATAGAACAAGCAAAGATGGCAATCTCTCCTCACAAGCTTCTAAATGGGAGTCCTAATTCCTGCAGCATTTACCCTTAGAAAATGTATAGCTTCAACCTCTCCTCCTTCTGGCCCAATGCCTGTATTTATAGTGCTCAAGAGGAGGTTAATCAGGTCCACCATCAATGGGATAATCCCCTCTTTGGGTGGGATAGCTCCCTTATTGATGGGATAAGTTCCTCTTTGATAGGAGTGCATGAACCATCTGGAGGCGCCCAATACACGTCGAACAACCTTCTAGAATGCTCTAGAAATGACCACAAGTAACTTTTTAAAGATGAAACTTGCGCATTCTAACCTTTACAGGGGGACGCACCTGTCCCTTTACATACAGAGCGTCTTTGGACGCAGCTTTTGTGAACATTGGGAGCGTCCCCGCAGGTAAGGTTGAGAGAACCTGCGTCCCCAGAGATAAATACATTTATACAAGACTTTCTCTCTTTTTTGGAGTTTGACATGGAGAGCAGAGGCATAAGACTTGCCTAAGAGGGTAGCATGACTGTTGATTGAGCCATGCTAACTGTAAATAGTCATGGTGACATTTTTTAGTGTAACAGTCCTCAAGATCTTGATGAGATCCCTGAAATAAGTCAAATTAGGGTTTATGCACTCCACTCTCCTCTCAGCATCATCTTCCAGATGCGGGTTCATCTTGGAAATCCTTTGATTCGAATGATGTTTCTCCAAGAACATCTTTCCACACTCTATCAATCGATACATGATACTTGTCTTCTAAGCAGAGTACACGAACCATTATTTAAATTCCTTTTGATTCTTCCTTTACTGGTGTAAATTGTCATCAGGTACAAGATGATGTTGTCAAGTTTTCCACTATATGTGAGCAAGAAAACCACAATACTCAATTTTTTCTAGAGATTCGTCTTGTTAGTTCACCTCCTTCTTGGGAATCTGAAGAATCTGATCTTTTGGAAAACCATTTGATCCTTGTTAGAAAATTTGATGAAACCAACAATTTATTCACTGATGGTTGTCTTGTCACATCTAATGATGACCATATGCATTCACTGGTTGATCTTATGAAAACACTGATATTTGATGACCTAGCATTTGAGGGTTCAAAAATTTGTCTAGAAAGTGAGGCACTTCAGCTTCTGATGAAGGTCATGTCAGGTCCTCATGTCCTTGACGAAATCCATGAACAACTTGAAACTAAGGTTTCTGAAATTAGGGTTTTTGTGCTTGAATTCGCTAGTATCTTTGTTGCACCCGGTGAACACCCATATTTTCGGAGTCATGAAGTTGATCATCCCAAATATCATGATAGGATTTATGAATGACTTGAAGGATATTATCTAGCTAATTCCTCTGCAACCAAACAACATCTTGCCTCACTTGCATTGAATTTAGGGTTAAGCATGAATGAATGCATCTCATGGATGGATGATTATGGTTTTCAAGTTTATAATTCTATTAACCAGGATAGTATTGCAACTTGAATTGAATAGTCTTTTCTAGCATGTTTCCTGAAGGTAGATGCGTCCTTCTTGCTATTGTGCAAGTTTCACAGGTAAGCATTACTATTTTTGCACAATTCTCTATACTGATTCTAATCGCTGACATCTTTTTTTTGCGGGTTGGGAACTACTGCAGTGGCTACATTGGAAGTTTGATTTCACATGACCCGACCTCCTCTCTAGTTAAATTAGGGTTTTAGGTTTAGGCTAGTTAGGGTTTTTTAATTAAGGTTTACTTATCCAAGCTTGCTAATTAGGGTTTGTTTCCTAGGATTTTCTTTATGGTTTAAATATGCTTTGCTATGTTTTCTTTATTGTAGGTAGTTTAGTTTTCTACACTATATTATGCCACCAGCTTGTATTCATATTCCTGCAATAATCATTGTTGCATGAAATTCATGAAATCTCTGCATGTGCACGACATGGGTCTTTCAATTACAATTAGTTGATTTCTTCTTTGCATTTACATAGCATTACATGGCATTTTATCTCTACCTACTGCATTATATCATGCATTCACCTTCTTACATAAAATGTCAATGACCTAGTGTTGCACTTTCTCTTTTATGCGTGCAGCTGCATGACCCTTCATAAACATGGAGCCCTTCGAACCTTTGGTGCTATGAATAGATTCCTTACACTTGTTTGCACATGTTCAAACCTTAAAAGGACTTCTTTAGCCTCTTTTCATGGGATGAAAACCCTAGAAAAGTTTCCTAGTCACTTTTCCCTAATACTAAAACCATAACCCTAATGATTACCTATGGTTGTGGTTCCTACTCCAAGAGGTAGCCTCTCATAGAACCACTAATCAAAACTGCTTCCAAAACATGTCTCCTAGCAGTCTATTTTATTGACGAGGAAAGTACGAGAAAGTACTCGTGGGGGAACTCTAATTAGTTCAAATGACCTATATCTATAACTTGAACTCTATTTCTAGCTTGGTCCTGGATGTTTCATGGTATGTGTTCATTGTTCACCTGTTAATTAGAGATATGATGTGGAAGCAGTGCATGAGAGCAAACATAAATCAGAAAATATTTCAGTTTCTGCCAAACTAGAAGCAACCTGGTGGCCTGGGTACAGGTGATATAGACAAACGCCCAATTCTTGATATAATTTCTTCTAAATTTGGCTGAAACCCTTCTTCTTCTCTCACTGGAGTATCAGTCATCTATTGCTAAACTGACTGTTATAACAATGCCCTTTTCCCTTCAAATCACCCCGCTTTCCTTCTTACTCACCCCAACCCTTGTTAGCAGAAACAAATTTCACCATAAGGCCTCCTTTCCACTATCAGGATTATAATTCCATAGGAATTATAAAAATATGCTATCATAGGGCTTTTGAACGGGAAATAGCATAAGTAGTGTAAATTACACTTTCAACACTGTAAACTAAGGGAAATGCGTTTTAAACGCAAAATACACAGTCGACGGGCTTCTATTCCAAGGAACAAAATAACACTATCGGTGCTTTCAAAATCACTATCGGCGGCTTATGAATGGTCACAGTGCTAATTCCACAGAACTACACTATCGGTGGGTTTTTACAAGGGAAATTTTAATACCAGAAATAAACTATCGGCGCTTGTTTTCAAAGAAATGCGCTTACGCATTTAACACTATCGGTGGGTCCAACTATCGGCCCTTTTAAATGCTCCTTTCCTCAATGTGATAACACGTAGTGTTATCAGAGATCGCAATTGGTGACTCCAAAGCCTCCTTGCCAACCTCTTCTGCCTTGGTTCTTGCGATCTGATAAGTCATGGGCCGATATATTATAGAACCACCCTTATAAGGTTTCGGATTGGAAGTCAGACTTCGACACTTTTAAAGGTTAGTTCCTCCCCACTCCAACTCAGTGATGCGATAAAGGGTTCAGACCCGATAAGGGTATCGACCCTATTTGATAGAGTTTCAAGTCCAGAACTCTGTTCCAGCTAAGTATTTTCATAGTTTCTCTATGTAAAACAGAGTTTTGCTTGCGGAACTCTGTAAGAAAATAAAGAAGCCAGGCTTGCCGATATGAAGGAAAACACAGTCTAAAGGCTCCAGCCGAAGTATTAATTAGAAAACAAGGATAAATCACTGATATTCAGACTCAGAAAGAAAATAACGAAACTGATGCACGCATAATTAAAGACTTACAGGTAAACATAGTTCAGATGCACAGAAAGGTTTTTCAGAGATCACCACGCCTCTGGGATCGACCAATACACAGCGAAAATAAACCTTTTCCTTATAAAATATGCAATCAAAAGCCTGCGGTCCAAATCCCCTTACAATTGCATCCAAATTACACTTATACTAGTTCGTATTAACAACCAGATCCTTAAAACAGGGGCTTATTTAATACAACCATCAGTTCAGGGGAACATCCTCCTCGAGAACGTCTATTATGCTTTAACTAATCCTATCGATTTAGCGAGGACATCTCCTCGAAAACCTCCACTATGCTCAACTATTTGGCATTTATTACAACATGATTCATCCCTAAATTCTATCTCTATGCTAACTAAAAAAACATGGAAATTGATGGCTAAAGGATCCCACTCCTTTGCTTGTAGTTTTTTATTTTATTTTTGGAACAAGTTGGAATATTTTTCCCTCCAAGTCTTATGCTCCTACATTAGACTCCTGAGGACAAAATTCTTCATGGGCTCCTGTCCATGAGCTCCCCTACAGAACTGCCCAGCTTCTGTAGCATGCTTTCTGTTACCCAAGTAGCTTCAGCAGTTGGCTGATCCTTCCATTTTATCAAGTACTGAAAGTACTCCTGTCCTCTAGTCTTCTTGAACACCTTCTTGTCCAAAATCCTTTATGGCTATAACTCTTTTGCTGTAGGTAGCTGCTTTACCCAGTCAATCTCTTGTGTCTCTTGATCTTGTGCTATATCATCTGCAGTTTCACCTTCATACTTGTACAAGTCTGCAACATTAAAGATTGGAGATTCCAACATCAAGGGGTAGTTCAATCTCATATGCATTTGCTGAAAACTTCCTTAACACTCTGCATGGTCCAATTTTCTTGAAATTTAATTTATTATACTCCCTCTTTGGAAATCTTTCTTTTCTGAGGTGTGCTAATACCAAAACCCCAACTTCAAAGTTCACTTCTTTTCTTCTCATGTCTGCTCTGGTCTTGTACTTGATGTTGCTATCTTGCAGCTGCTATTTCACTTGTTCATGTATTGTTTTCATTTCAGAAGCAAAATCTTCTCCCTCTGTACTTCTCATCTCTTCTTTTCCCAAGTTTCTCAACTCAGAGACTCCTCTTGGATGCATTCCATAAACGACCTGGAATGGAATTTGTCCTGTACTCCTGTTAGGTGAGTCATTGTATGCATATTCAGCTTGCACCAATACTTGATCCCATTTTTTGGATGTTTTGCAGTAAGACTTCTCAAAATATTGCCCAAGCTCTTGTTCACAACTTCAGTCTGTCCATTAGTTTGTGGATAATAGGCAAAAATGAAACTTAATTTAGTTCCCAATTTCTTCCATAATGTCCTCCAGAAATGTTCAAAAAATTTGGAATCTCTGTCTGAGAGAATACGCTTAGACAACCCATGCAATCTTACTATCTCCTTGAAAAGCAAATTAGCAATGTGAGTAGCATCACTATTTTTATAGCATGGAATAAAATGTGCCATTTTTGAAAATCTGTCTACTACAACAAAAATTGAGTCATTACCCCTTTGAGTATTTGGTAAGCCTAAAACAAAATCCATACCTACCATATCCCAAGGCCTGTCTAGAATTGGTAATAGAACATACAAACCTGCGTTTTGGCTTCTTCCCTTTGCATATTGACAAATTTTACAAATTCTCACATACTTTTCCACATCAGATATCATTCTTGGCCAGAAATAAAATCTATTCAACTGTTCAAAAGTCTTCTCTATGCCAAAATGTCCTGCAAGTCCTCCACTATGTTTTTCTTTGATTAAATTCTCCCTCATTGAACAGTTTGGTATGCATAGTTGATTTTTCTTAAACAACAGTCCATCTTGTAAGAAATAATCCAACCATTTACTCGTATCCATCAAAATAGGATTCTTACAAGCTTCAAATGCCTCTTTAAAATTTGAATCTGTCTCATATAATTCTTTAAGAAAATCAAATCCTAACACTTGAATTTGACTCTCTTGAAGTAATATATTTCTCCTACTTAAGGCATCTGCAACTTTATTTGATTGGCCATTTATATGTTTCAAAACAAAATGAAAACTTTGAAGATGCTCCACCCATTTAACATGTTTCTGAATGAGCTTTGGTTGCTGCATAATAAACTGTAGTGCATGGTTATCTAAATAAAGGATGAATTCCTTTGACATTAGATAATGCCTTCATTTCTTCAATGACTGCACAATTGCGTACAACTCATTATCATAAGAAGAATACTTCTTTTTGGAATCATTTAGCTTTTCAATAAAATAGGCTATAGGTCTATCTTCCTGACTTAAAACACCTCCAGTTGCTTCTCCGCTGGCATCACACTTCACTTGGAAAGGCTTACTAAAATTAGGTAGAACCAAAATAGGCTTTTCAGTGACTTTCTTCTTTAACAGCTGAAATTCCTTTATGCTTCAGCAACCCATCTAAATGGTTGTTTATCCTTCTTTATGGTCTCAATGATAGGTGCATTGATCTTATTAAATTTTTTGATGAATTTCCTACAAAAGCTAGCAAGACCATGAAAAATTATTACCTCAAAGACACTTTTAGGTGAAGGCCAATCCATGATTGCCTTGATCTACTCTCGATCCATCTTTAGCCCTTCAGCAGAAATAAAAAAACCCAAGTACACTAGCTCTTCTTTCATGAATGAACAATTCTTCAAATTCAGCAATAATTTCTCTTGTTGTAGCCTTTGTAAGACATAATTCAGATGTCTCATGTGCTCCTCCTTAGACCTGCTGTAAACTAATATATAGTCCAGATATACTATCACAAATTTAGCAATGAATTCTTTAAGTACTTCATTCATGAATCTCATAAACATACTTGGTGCATTTGATAACCCAAAAGGAATTACTCTCCACTCATACAATCCCTCATTTGTCTTAAAGGCAGTTTTCCACTCATCCCCTTCTCTTATCCTTATCTGATGATACCCACTTTTAAGATCTAGTTTTGAAAAACACTTTGCCCCACTCATGCAATCCATTAAATCCTCAATTCTGGGTAAAGGAAATCTGTACTTGATTGTGATTTCATTGATGGCTCTTGAATATGTACACATTCTCCAACCTCCATATTTCTTTGGACTTAAGACTATTGGTACTGCACAAGGACTCAAGCTTTCTCTGATCAGCCATTTGTCAAGTAGTTCTTGAACCTATTTCCTAACCTCGTCATTTTCTGTAGGAGTCATTCTGTAAGATTCTTTGTTAGGTAGAATTTCTCTAGGAATCAAATCTATATGATGGTTGATTCTTCTAATGGGTGGCAACTCATTAGGTAAATCATCAACAATGATATCACAATAGTTGTCCAACATTTCTTGAATTTCAATGGGTAAATCAGAAACTTTAGTGGAAGTCATTATTACCTTGGGCTTGCAAATTACAGTGAAATTTACCTCATTCTCTTCAATCTGCTACAAGTATTCCTTTCCTCCCAGTAACAGAGTTTTTGGATCAATACTCTTTCCTGATGCATCTTCTTCTTTCATGGGCAACAACATATGATTGATGCCATCTTTACCAAACTTGTAGGTGTTTCTTTTTCCCTCATGCATAGCTCCTTTGCCATATTGCCATGGTCTTCCAAGAAATATGTGACACACATCCATTGGCATCACATCACATACAATTTTGTCCTTATATTTTCCCAACTGCAACTCCACTTCACATTGTTCATTCACTAACAACTGATGTCCCTTTTGTAACCATGACACCTTGTAAGGTGTTGGATGGTTCATTGTCTTCAGCTTCAATTTCTCCACTACTTCTGTAGAGACCAGATTGTCAGTGCTGCCACTATCAAAGATCATCTGACAACATTTCCCTTGAACCTTACACACTGTTCTAAACAAGGTCTTTCTTTGTGATGGTTCATCTATCTCCTTTGCTAGCTTGAGCAAGACTTTAGTGATTACCAAAGATTCTCCTCTCTCTGGTATATTTTCTTCTTCTTCCACTGCTGCTGCTGGTGCTTCTCCCTCAATTGGAGCAACAATTGCGTTCCTCTGGCTTGTTCCCGAATTCTCTGGGCACTCAAAAGCTCTGTGTCCCAGCTTGTTACATTTGTGACATCTTACTTATTTCCTCTTCCTCTGCCTCCTCTTCCTCTAGAAAAACTCCCTCTGCCACTTGCATCACCATGCAAGGTTGAGCTGCTGCTAGCTCCATATTTAGGTGTTGTAGATCTTCCTCTACCACCTTGACTTCCCCTTCCTCAGAAAGTACCTCTCCTTCTGGCAGACTGCTTTCTCATGAGTTTTTCTTCAGCTTTCACTACCATCTGATAAGCTTCCTCTATTGTTTTAGGAGACAGTGTGCTTATCTCATCTTGAATGTCCATCCTTAGACCATTCACATATCTAGCCACCTTCTCATCTGTATCCTGAGTTTGTCTAGCTCTTATGCTCACCTTATAGAATTCCTCTGTGTACTCTTTCACTGTCATATACCTCTGTCTAAGATTTTGCATCTGTCTGAACAAGGTTTGTTGATAATTACTTGGCAAAAACTTACCCCTTAGCTTTGCTACCATTCTTCTCCAATTTCTGATTGGTTGGTTGCCAAGTCTCTTTATTTTTTCCTGCACACCATCCCACTAAAGTGCTGCATGGCCTTTTAGCTTGGTAACAACAACCAAACTTTACTTTCTTCTCATCTTCTATTTCTTCATAGTCAAAGAATTTCTCCATGCCATTAATCCAGTCTATCAATTCTTCTAGATTCAGTCCTCCTTCATATATTGAAACCTCAGTCTTTGGCATAGTTGTGGATCTCAACACTGACTGGAAGAATCTCATATCAAGAGTAACTACTACAACTTCCTCCTCTCCTTCAGCTTCAACCTCAAGCTCACTAACATCCCCATCATCTATGTTTCTCTTTGCTGTTAACGCCTCTAATCTTGCTTGCATCTGTTGCACAACTTCCATCACTTCAACATTTGCAACTAGTTGTCCTCTTCTACCACATCCTCTTCCAACTCTGAAAGCCATATTAGCTTTTCTTCTTCTGCTTCTGAGATTCAATTCAATGTCAAAAGTTTGCTCTGATACCACTAATGGTGGCCTGGGTACAAGCGATATAGATAAATGCCCAAATCATGATATAATTTCTTCTAAATCTGGATGAAACCCTTCTTCTTCTCTCACTGGAGTATCAATCATCTATTGCTATACTGACTATTATAACAATGCCCTTTTCCCTTCAAATCACCCCGCTTTCCTTCTTAATCACTCCAGCCCTTGTTAGCAGAAACAAATTTCACCATCAGGCCTCCTTTCCACTATCGGGATTATAATTCCATAGGAATTATAAAAATATGCTATCGGAGGGCTTTTGAATGGGAAATAACATAAGTAGTGTAAATTACACTTTCAGTGTTGTAAACTAAAGGAAATGTGTTTTAAACACAAAATACACAGTCGGCGGGCTTCTGTTCCAAGGAACAAAATAACACTATCGACGCTTTCAAAAACACTATCGGCGGCTTATGGATGGTCACAGTGCTAATTCCACAGGATTACATTATCGACAGGTTTTTACAAGGGAAATGTTAATAACATAAATACACTATCGGCGTTTGTTTTCAAAGAAATGCACTTACGCATTTAACACTATCGACGGGTCCAACTATCAGCCCTTTTAAATGCTCCTTTCCCCGATGCGATAACATGTAGTGTTATCAGAGATCACAATCGGCGACTCCAAAGCCTCCTTGCAACCTCTTCTGCCTTGGGTCTTGCGATCCGATAAATCACTAGCCGATAAATTATAGAACCACCCTTATAAGGGTTCGGATCTGAAAATCGAACTT
The DNA here is from genome assembly GCA_031772625.1 of Pinus tabuliformis. NCBI lineage: Eukaryota > Viridiplantae > Streptophyta > Pinopsida > Pinales > Pinaceae > Pinus > Pinus tabuliformis. The sequence goes on along the minus strand of CM062811.1, from coordinate 580,627,733 downwards.
CGGCACTTTTAAAGGATTAGTTCCTCCCCGCTCTAACTTAGCGATGCGATAAAGGGTTCAGACCCGATAAGGGTATCAACCCTATTTGATAGAGTTTCAAGTCCGGAACTCTGCTTCGGCTAAGTATTTTCACAGTTTTTCAGTGTATAACAGAGTTTTTCCTACGGAACTATGTAAGCAAATAAAGAAGCCAGGCTCGTCAATATGAAGGAAAACACAGTCTAAATGCTCCAGCTGAAGTATTAATTAGAAAATAAGGCTAAATCATTGATATTCAGACTCAGAAAGAAAACAACAAAACTGATGCACGCATAATTACAGACTTACAGGAAAACATAGTTCAGATGCACAAAAAGGTTTTTCAGAGATCACCACGCCTCTAGGATCGACCAATACACAGAGAAAATAACCCTTTTCCTTAGAAAATATGCAATCAAAAGCCTGCGGTCCAAATCCCCTTACAGTTTCATCCAAATTACACTTATGCTGGTTCGTATTAACAACCAAATCCTTAAAATATGGGCTTATTTAATATAACTATCAGTTCAGGGGAACATCCTCCTTGAGAACCTCTATTATGCTTTAACTAATCCTATCTATTCAGCGAGAACATCTCCTCGAAAACCTCCACTATGCTCAACTATTTGGCATTTATTACAACATGATTCATCCCTAAATTCTATCTCTATGCTAACTAGAAAAACATGGAAATTGATGGCCAAAGGATCCCACTCCTTTGCTTGTAGATTTTTTTATATTTTGGAATAAGTTGGAAGATTTTTCCGTCCAAGTCTTATGCTCCTGCATCACAACCTCTCTTGCCTGTAAAATAAGCTAGATCCCTCATTCGTCTTAGTGCCATAAATGCACAATAAATAATTCCAATGCGCACAAGAAAAAAATAAAGTTAAGTAAAGGGTAAAGAATTGATAAAGGCTTCCTGCATAGAGAGGTGATGCAATGACTTTGTTGGGGTACCGTCGAGGCCTGTTGGCAGCGGAGAAATGTTCGTTATTTCTTGATGTGACTCTGCCAAGGTATTTTCCAGGCTTGCTGGCAGCAGAGCAATACCAGAAACCTATTTTTAAATTCTAAATACAGTAAGCTCTCTATCTTGTTCTCTACAAGATCATTAACTATTTTCATGCGTGAAATTATGATGTGGTGTTTAATGACAAACAAGACCTAGATGAGACACAGGGGCAGGGCATATATATTAAAGGCCAAGAAACCATAGGAGTACCCATAATACCTAGTTAAATACTTCCTTGCATTATTCACCAGACTCAAGTTGTTAAAGCAATGGAGTCAGAGAATTTGGATTCTACAACAACTACAACAACTCCCAAAATTTTTGGGTACATCCCAAAATTTCGAGTCCCCCCTTCTGTTTTCCTAAGGCTATAAAGGTTATTACTATGTGATAAGTCAATCAATCTCCCCATGACCTATTGTTATCTAACTCTATCAATGCCTATGCTTTAATGATCTATGTCCCTTCTTCTTGCTTGGTCCATGGTGGCTCTCATCCAAGCATACACATTAAGGTTTTAGTAACTATGTTTATTTCGAAACCCTATGCCATTATGAGTGCATTCAATGTCATTTTCTGAGTTAGTTTGATAGAGAGATTAAACTCGTATAAGTAAGCTAGTTTACATAAACCCTTATATGTGGCATGTGTTCTTCTATGAAAAGAGCATCTAATATATTTCAGGCATTTACATTGATGAGGTGAAGGTCTTGTGGACCTTGTGGAACTCACTTAGGCAAACATTTTAATTTCCTTTTTTATTGTATATAAGGCTTTATGATGAGGCACATATAAATTCCTTGTCCTCAATGATTTGGTTGATTTATAACTCATTAATGGTATGCAAAGCAATATTTGGAGGTCATACAAACACACAATTTATATTATCCAACACAACCCTAAAAGGATGGCATGTGCAACGTGGTGTTTATGCCTCGAGGAAACTCATTTATTGACACAGGTCATTGGAATATTCTCTTCGATAAGGAATTTGTATAAATTTTTCCTTGGAAACCATGGTGCATGATTACATTAAACAATGAAATGACAGCAATTGGGAAGAGAAATGATAACATATTCTAAGGGACAAGGCACGCTCTTTATTACATGACGAGAGTTTAAATTAAATGAAGTTGGGCATGCATAATGGATATTTAAATTAAATAAAATGTTCCGTGCCTTCGATGAACAAAAGGAGGAATTTGTGTATTATGCGCAAAGTCCATTCAACATATGCTTTGTTAAAGGCGTTCACAACTAATGAGAAAATCATGTGACCTCGGGTCAATGGGAAAGGGATTTTGGTATCTTGAAGCTAAAGGGTCAATGCACGCTACAATGTTCATAGAGCTACCAATAAATCATGCACATGAGTGATATAAACAATGCACGTGCAAAGATTCAACACAACAATGTGATGGGATGGAAGTTAGTATATGTGCAATCCACACCAAGCGTAGGGAGAATATATCAGTTATTAGCCTAAAAAAAATGCGATGGATTCAAAATATGTGGCAACATTTCATTCCAATTTTTTTTTAACAAAAACATTGGAATCAAATGTTAAAAGGCATGTTAAATTCCATATAGAAAGGCTAGCGCGTTGAAGGTATAGTCACAGTTCAATGGGAAAGGAAATGAAAGACATGTTTTGTGGATAATACAAGATTTCAAGGGGTGCATAATGCACTAATTGTGCACAGGTTTTTTCTAGTTGATGTGGGATGTATGTAAAAGGTCACATAGTATTTTGATAAACAAGTATGGTGTAAAAATCATACATCAGATAATACACCATCTTTATTAAACAACAAGTGTAGGAGCACCTCCATTCCACACAACTAATTGATGATTTCAGCGTGTATATATATATATATATATATATCAAAGGCTAGTGACAATTTTCAATTATCAAATCTTTGGTGGATTACATTATGAGCATATTATGCATTCAATTGAACCTGTTACAGGCCCCTACAACTCTACAATGTAGTGATATAAATAGAACAAATATGGCATTGAAATGATGCTAGTTATTTCTCGGTGAAAACGTCGTAGGAAAACAAACATATCGAGAGGATGCATGCTTTGGGAAAGGATACCAACGGAGTTCTATTTGTTGAATATTCAGGTGACTATACCCAAACGATATGATGTTGTATCTACTACTCAAAAAAGGGTACGAGACTGAAAATTTTGTAGCTTGCGATACAATGTCATATGTAAAGCCGCCAAATTTTACTCTTTGTATCAGGTATTGGTAATGCATGAGGGAAATAATCCTTGCTTTTGGCAGCTTACGCAAAAGGAAATTTTTATTCCTAGCCATCATTTACTATGGTGATAAAACAGTTAATTGCACAAGTCCCAAGCCAAGCAATTGATATTAAGATGGCACGGAAAGAGGACAGAAATGTGAAGATTGAATTGGTTTGTTTGTCCTCAAGAAGCCATTGAATATGGGATAATTGAATAGCTTAATTACCATGACGAAGGTATAGAGGACCGTGGTACTGTTGTTGACCTTAACAAGTGGTAGTTAATATAAATAGTGGAGGTTGGTTGTTTACAACACCATAAGCTTATTTCCACTATCAAGATTACATAAGGGATTATGACATCCTATGAGGTTTCCCTGGTAGTGGTCGTGTTTAGAATTTCAACATATATCTACAACTTTGTAGGCTATAAATCCTTGGAAAATAGCAATAGTTCCATTCTCTAGCACATGTGACTATGTGACCTATCCCTTAGTCGCAAAACCATGTGTTAAAGTTTCAACACATAACCATAAAATGTGACCTAGCTTGATTGTGACTATGTGACCTTTCCTTGGGTCACAATGATGTGCCCAACAAAGTAACAAAAGAACGCGACCTCCACTGTAATGTGACCTTTTGACCGGTATTGCACTTATATTATTTGATTAACATCATAGGTCACATAATCACAATTTTCAGACTCGGGTAAGCTACCGGAAGTGTGACTGCCCCTCAATTATGACCATGCGACCCCCAAAAGTCACAAAATCACACTTCTTGTTCTAGGACAAGCGACCAACAAATGCGACTTGTGTTGGAATGCAATTCTACAACTTCTATAGGTCACATTTATAAAAATAACTACTCCTAGCCCATAACTTGTGACACACATTGTGATCTACACTAAGATTCAAAATCGCATTCACATAATGCAATTAGCTTCTTGCCATGACATAACACAGATTTCAGGCAACTGCTGAAATGAGCCATCGTTGAGTGCATATATACATGACATTGTTTATGAGAAGAAGGCTATTCACATGTTGTAATGGGTCATTGTTGAACAAAGTGACCAACCTGTTTTATCCTTAAGTCACTTGGTTGGAACACATATGAGAATTCAAGGATCACGTAGTTTAGCAAGGTCAATTTTGATATTGGTTGAAGTTGTCAGAAACACGATATAGGTTGTCAAATCGTGGAGTGCCGGGATTTCCAGAACTACACTAAATGATTGTTTTAATTAAGCCTTGGTGCCCTTTAAGAAAAATCAATAGTCTAGTGTAAACCCATACCTGGTCACCGTGGTGAATACATTTAATAGACACTTTAACACACCTTTGGCTTCCTTTCAATAAATGTAAAACCTTTATGTGAAACTTCCCATGGCCCAATTAAGGGCATCCTTTTAGCATATATTAAGCTGGGAAATAACACACTCGCATGATGTTGCATATACCATAATGAAGTCAGGGGTGGAGTAAGAGAATGTAGAAGCATTCAAGGTAATAAGATTTTGGCATGTATGAATAAGGTTGGAAATGCTTGGAGGCACCACAACACCCAAACACTAGAATAAAACAATGATGGATCAAATGTGACTTAAATTACTTAGGTAAAAGAAGATGCACAAGATTAGTTCGAATAATGCACATGAAAAAATGAGGTTTGGAACTTGAAAAAGTGATCCAGGTGGCTCTAGAAAGGCTCAAAAACAAAATTCTTCATATTTTATTGAAACCAAAACCAGAGCGTAGATCTCATCGTCCTAATTCCAATGATGTAGACAACACTAAAATTTGAGTTTGTATGAGAAAGTTATTGTAGTTTGAAGTTTGCACAAAAAAAGAGAGAGTCAAAATTCAACCATAGGGTGCTACGTGACACTCCCATAGGCTTCCATGACAGCCCAATCAGTAGAACAGGTGGATCACAATAGGTGATGTCGTAATATCACAAGTCGACACATGGCATGTAGGTGACAAAAGTGGCATATGATGTGGACCAATGAGAGCCTGCCACATGGACCAATCACATGATGCCACATGGCACCTCAAATTAGGCCCAAGTGGTCTTGGCATGGTATAACCTACATTTTTGTCTTATTCTCATGGTTTGGGGAGTGAATCGTTACAATATGGTCATACATATACCATATATTATATAGTTTGAAAACTATATTAAAACCAAAATTGGGCTTTAAAACCATATTAAAGAAAAATTTAGATTCCATGGGTTTTGAACCCAAAACCTCTTCAAAAAAAAGTTATTTAATATGAATATGCCAACCACACACTTTGTCATATTCACCCTCACACTTTGTTATAAAATGCCATTAAAATGGTTCAAAGGGTACCATGGAGAATACATGAGAGATGAGGGTGAAAGTAGGCTAATGAAGTCATGAATCTCATAATTATGCTAAATTTATACTCATTTTTCTCAGATTTTTGTGAGGAACAAAATGGTGTGATTAGTTTTTTCATCTGAGTAGCCGAATTTCAGTCATCCTGTAGAAGAGAATCTTTGAGATTCCTGGGGAGCCAAAATTTGACCGAGTCAGAAGGGGGTCGAGATTACAATCAAATTTCACAATTTTTCACCAAGAATTCAATCATTCAATTTGTTTCTTTAGCTGAGGGGTGCACTTTTAGGCCATCCCCAGAAGTGGAGGTATAAGATGCATTGATTCCACATCTTAGTTTGAATTTTTCCAAGATGATGATTTGATGTTGAGATAGGCTTTTATGCCACTTTGTGACAGGATCCTTGTATGCCACTTATTATGAGAGTTTGATATTTTGTCATGTTGAAGGAGAGCCTATATGATTGAGAGTTATAATAGGAGAGCGTCTCGTAAAGAGCCCTGCCACTTTAGTTAAGGCAGTTCTTCCTTGTATTGATAAAGAATACATCATGTACTCATCATCATATTGTAGCATTTAATGAAGTGGCCTCCCCAATCTTGACATTGGGCCCAGAGACGTAACCAACACTAGGTGAAATCCATTATTAAGTTGTGTGTGTTTTCTCTGATTTGATGGTTTCCTTTATGTTTCCTCTTCTTTTGAGTATGCGCATGTGGTTTTGATACTCTTTCACATGCAATTTTTCTAACATCACAGAAGTAAAAGATCTTGATTAATTTTGGTAGTTGAGAGAATCTGGATCAAGTTTGGTATTAGAGCCATCTTCTTGCTTTTGCGAATTGTGAGTGTGAATGATAACTAGAGATTGAACATGAAATAAGAAGGAAAATAGAGGGTCACAAATATCTCTATGAGGACCTCCTCAAGATGGCATGCATGGTAGATATAATGTATGCAGATTATGAGCAGAAAATGGAAAAAGAGGAATTGGAGAAAGAGAAAGTAGAGGATGATGCTCCATCTCCATCTTCAAGTGAATATATTTCTTCTTCATCTTCTTATCATCATTCAAATGAAGATATCAATGAAAGCATTCAAGCAGAGAATGTTGAATTGAGGAAACTTCTACAAGAAGCAGAAGAGGAGAAGTAGAGATTGAAAATTCAACTACGAGCTACAGAAGAGGCCTTGGAAAAGTTGAAGTGCAATGAAGGCTTAGAAAATCCATCATCACCTACTTTAGAATCAACAGTTGAGGTAAAAAATGTTGGTTTTTCTTCAGTTTCATTTTCCCATGATGTTATTTCTATTGGAAGCAGACTCCTTACCAAGATGGGGTATAAAGGAGGAGGACTTGGTGTTAATGGCCAAGGTATGAATAAACCATTGGAGGTTGTACAAATACCTCAATTTGAAAGTTTGGAGTACACATAAGGAGAGTGTTTGAAGGTAGTAGAAGCTTCAAAGCCATTTCTGAAACCATTGAGGGAAGAGGATGTTGAAAACACATCTCCATCTCCCCATGACAATGCACATTGAAAAATAGGAGTTAAGGCAAGCCCACATCACCAGGATCACACCAAAGGAAACCAAGCGAGGTATAAAAAGTATCAGTATGCTACTATTCATTTTGATTACAAGAAGATTGCTAATGATGAGAAAAGATTATTGTATAGAAAATCATGTAGTTTTTTTGGCTTATATAACCATGTAGTTTCCAATTGTTGGAAAAGAATGGTAGCAGGAAATAGGACAAGACATGAAAGGCCTTCTCCACATCAGGGAAGGAAGAAGGTTAAGCAGGGATGGAGGAAGAAGAATTTTTGTAGTCATTGCAATAGAGGTGGACATCAGAGAGCCACATGTTGGAGGCTCCATCCAAAGCAGTGTCTTAAGAAGGAAAAATCACCTACGAAGGAACCAGTCGGTGAGGTTGTTCAACAAGAAAATAAGTACAGGGAGGTGATCCATTCACTTTGTTGAGTGAGAGATGGTTTTATTAGATATAGTATTTTGTCAAGGCTGCATTCTGTAAATCACATGTTGTGAAATGACTGTAGAAATGATGAAGTGGTTGTTATCACTTATGAATTCAAAATGATGATGTTTTTGGCCTTTTGTTGATAGTTTGGGGTATTGGTTTCTGTTGTGATTATGGTATAAAATTGACCAAAGAGTGTGTTATAAAATCTTGGAAAGTATGGGGTTTTCTTGGGTCATTATAGGTCAGGTAATTGAAAATTTATTTTACAAGATATACCATAGGTTTGCATAGAGTACGTGTGTCTATTCATCCCTTATGGCTCCAAAGTACAAAGGTGAAGGAGAAGGAAGTGTGGCATGTTAGGGAACTTGTTGTGTAGATGAGGGAGTACATCAGATTGCAGATTGTGTTTATGCTTTTGGAGGAACAAAAGATCCTAAGTGGGGAGGAATGATATAGGTTTCTCAAGAAAGGCTCAACAATCAAAGTCTTTATATTTCATCGAAACCAAAATTAGAGCGTAGATCTCATCGTCCTAATTCCAACGACACAGACGACACTATAATTTGAGTATGTATGAGAAATTTATTGCAGTTTAAAGTTTGTACCAAACAAAAACAAAAAAGTCAAAGTCAAAAGTCAACCAGAGGGTACCACGTGGCACTCCCACAAGCTTCCACATGGTAGTCCAATCAGTAGACCAAGTGGACCACAACAGGTGATGTGGTAATATCACAAGTCGACACATGACATGTGGGTGACAGAAGTGGCATATGATGTGGACCAATGAGAGTCTGCCACATGGCCCAATCACATGGTGCCACATGACACCTCAAATTAGGCCCAAGTGGGATTGGCATGGTGCAACCTACATTTTTCCCTTATTATCATGGTTTTGGGAGTCGTTACAATATGGTTTGAAAACTATATTAAAACCAAAATTGGGCTTTCAAACCATATTAAAGAAAAATTGGGAGTCCATGGGTTTTGAACCCAAAAAATCCCCAACAAACTGTAACTTAATATCACTATGCCAACCATTGTGTCAACCACACACTTTATCTTATTCACGTTCACACTTTGTTATAAAATTTCATTCAAATGGTTCAAAGGGGACCATGGAGAATACATGAGAGACGAGGGTACAAGCGGGCCAATGAAGTCATGAATCTCAAGAAGTTATAGGAATATTGTCAGAGCATATGTTAGGGAATAATTCAAAGAATATTCTCTATGAGGAATCTTTAAGATTCCATAGGGAAGAATTTTGAAGGTGACATAATTATGTTGACTTTATACTCATTTTTCTCAGTTTTTTGCAAGGAACACAATGATGTGATCAATTTATTTGTTTGAGTAGTCGAATTTTAGTCATCTTGCGAAAGGGAAATTTTGATATTCCCGGTGAGCCCAAATTTGACCGAGTTAGAAGGGGGTTGAGTTTACAGTCATATTTCACGATTTTTCACAAATAATTCAACCGTGTAATCTGTTTCTTTAGTAGAGGGGTGCATTTTTAGGCCATCCTCGAAAGTGGAAGTATAAGATCCATTGATGCCATGTCTTCTTTTGATTTTCACTAAGATGATGATTTGATGTTGAGATCCTTATATGCCACTTTGTGAGAGGCTCCTTGTATGCCACTAATAACGAGAGTTTAATATTTTTTCACGCTAAAGGAGACCTTATATGAGTGAGAGTTATTACTCTAGTTAAGGGAGTTCTTCCTTGTATTGGAAAAGAATACATCATGTACTCATCATCATATTGCAACATTTAATGAAGCGGCCTCCCCACTCATAACATCAGGCCCAGAGTCGTAATCCACACTGGGTGAGCTTCGTTATCAAGTTGTGTGTGTTCTTTTATTTGATGGTTTCCTTTATGTTTCCTCTTCTTTTAAGTATGCACATATGGTTTTTCATACTCTTTCACATGCAATTCTACAAACATCACAAGATCTTGGTTAATTTCGGTAGTTGAGAAAATCCATATCACAAAGGACAAGCTCACCAAGCATATGATACCCAAATCATTCTGTTACAACTCACTTATTGGTACAAATTTTTGTGGCCATCACAAAATATTCAGAGTTGTAACCAAAGTGGCGTCATTCAGGAAGTTCTATTCATATCTACAGATGAGGATAAAACATAGGGTCATTTTTGAATGAGACATCAAATGATAGATCTACCTCATGAGTTATGTCATGGCTCCTGCGTAATCTATACATACCATAATGACATTGTAGTGTTGAAAGGGACTACATAGGAGTCCCAATTAATGCCTTTCTTTCAATCAAGTGATTAAACTTTTAATTCCATTGTTTGTTGGAAAGTATGTATGACCAATGCCATTTTCTTGTGGGTAGAAGAAAAGAAGCAAGGGTGTTGATATATGAGGAGGGATCAAGGTTTTCTTGCAAGAAGATGACTAGATCCACGTAGTTGTACGAGGCACTGCATCAACCATAAATGGAAAGTGTATTAGAAGGAAAATGAACATTCACACAACAAATGAAAATTTCCACCCTATTCACTAGCCTATACAAGTCACCATACCTTTGCAATAGGATTGGCCCCTGACATTAGGGTTTCCAACAACCTTCTATATTCTCCTCACAATTCCTCTTCTATCAATATGTACATATTTCTCATTGTAATGATCATAGCTATGCAAAGATTAATTTGGCACGTAATAGTCATTGGACGTGAGAGAATGGTGAGGAAGGTCAAGAGTCATGAGGGTAGATGAAAGGTCATATGAGGAATGTGAAAGGTCACTCTCCTCACTTCTATAAGTAGACCTTCATGCCTCATTTAGGGGGTACTTTTAGCACTTGAAATGGAACCAGTAGTAGATATCTTATTTATGGTTGAGAACTAGAGGCACTCTGCTCTTGGAAGCTAAGAGGGTGAGCTAAAGTGTGGCTAGGGTTTTGCATTGGATAATGGCATGAGAAAACCATGTTCCACTGTTGGTCTTTGATGAATTTAAGGATATGTACTTGTATTTGTAGCAACATTAATAAGATGTTGTTCATTTTTGGCACTAATTCCCATTCTTATTCATAGTGGTTGTATTGGTTGTTTGATATTATCGCTACATTTGTATGTGTTCTTTCATACACGTAATATGTTATGGATTGGTTTGTATTTGTTACATGTATGTATGCTTTCAAATCTATGCTTACTTATTTCACGTCATGTCAGTGATCTATTATGAACTAATTTACAATTAACATCTGACATGTTCTTATTCATGTATGTTTGATTGGGTTTTGGCTCACTGATCCTTCTCATGGCATAACTCTTCTTAGTGTTGTGGTGACTTTCTTGTACTTCTTTCTGTATTTTGTCAATCTTAGGATGACTCTGTTTCGTTGTTTGGACATTTAATTCTTGTTCTCACTCTGAACTCTTTTCACTTGATAGCCAAGAGCAAAATATTCATGGTGGCAGTCGGGCCCACATAACAGATGGGGCTCCTATCTCAAACGGTGTGAGGTCTAATTATGATTTCACACAAGGGAGACCCCCTAGCTGTTGGCAATATATTCCATCCCGTCAATAAATTTTGGTGCTAGAAGGAGGACCAGATGACAAGTTGAGCCCTTGGAGCTTGTATTTTATTTTCATATCTCTAAATGGGTCCGTCCTGAATCTCTATTCTAGGATTCTTTTCTAAAAGAATTAATATTTTGGTACTCGTGTAAATAGTCTCACCTGTCACGATGGAAGTTTGATGGCAAGGGTCAAACAATGGTATTTGGACATTTGTGTCAAGTCATTAGTTTTTTTCACTCTAACGAAATACACTGCAAGGATGTTATGGGCAGATTTTCCACCCTCACGCTTGAAGGTCATGTCAATTAGTGGTGCCACATGTTTCCAACTACTTCAATCCACTCATTCGATCAAATCATCACTAAACTTCGTCAAGCCTTTAACAGGGACAATTTTCAAGATTATTTTAAAAGGATAAATCGAATTAGGAGGAAGCCCGAAGAATCATTATATTATTTTTCTAGTAGGTTTGTTCATATTTGTTGTGAATTTCTTGAAAGAGACATAGACTCGGTGTATTTGTGTGACAAATTCCAAAGTTTGGCTTATGTTTCTCTACAACATGCTCAATTTGAAATGAATCCCAATCATCATAATATTCTACAAGTTACAAATTGGCGTGATCTTATCCCTAATATTATCTTGCCTATCTCTATGATTTAGGAAAAGCCTCAAGCCTCCAATAAGGAAATTACTGCATGTGAAATTCCTCATCATCCTTCAAAATCATTCCCTAATGAAATTGTGGTCATAAATAGTTTAAGTCAGTGTTACTTGGGAGCGGGAGCGAAAGCGGGGAGCGGGAGCGAAAACGGGAGCGGAAGCGACATTTTCAAAAGCTCTCGGTTTGGGAGTGAATCCCGGAGCATTTTCTATATATATATATATATATATATATATATATATATATATATATATATATATATATATATATATATACATATACATATACATATACATATACATATACATATACATATACATATACATATACATATACATATACATATACATATACATATACATATACATATACATATACATATATATATATATATATATATTATATTTTGATACATATATGTCAACAAAAACATGTAGAATAATGAATTAGATATAAAAAAACATAGATTGAACCATAGAACAACAATCATCTAGAAGTTATAATCTTCATCAACCACGTCCACAAGTTAGTAACATAGTAACATACAACATATTGAGTCTCATGATTCATCAATCTTAAAGTTTCAAGCTTTCAAAATTCAATATATAACATTTATCATCATTGATCAGCAAATTTGTACTTGTAAGCAAAGTGTAACCATTACAACAAATAATATCTAACAAATGAAATGTTATAAAATGAAATGAAATGAAACAACTTTCAACTTTCAAGAAGCATCATATTCATAATTCATTACTAATGAGTTATAATTGCCAACTTCAAACTTAAATTGTCATAAATTGTTTAAAAAAATATGAAAATAAATATGAAAGAGTCAATAGTTATAAAAACTACTAGAAACTAGAAAAGAGAAGTAAATCTATTATCTATTTCTTATGCTTGGGCCTCTTGCCACCACGAGAAATGTCTAATTTTTTACTCTTGTTGGGAAATCAGGATCTTTGTCATTAGTATCACCCTCTAAGCATTAATATCCAGAGGTATCTTTGTCATTACCTCTATATCTGTATAGGGATCTTTGTCATTAATATCACCCTCTAAGCATTAACATAAGATAGAAAAAGCATAGCATGTCAAGTCAAGGTTTTGTTTGAGTGATTCTTACATTTTTAGGATGGTCATGATAGAGGAGTTTGACAACCAATGTCACTAACATAAAGGTACATAGAGGGATTGGTGCTCTTGATTAAATACGAGTTCCATACCCTAATACATGACAAAATTCAATGGAAACATTGCAATCCCCCAATCCTGAAAAACTGATAAGTCTGCTGGATTTTGAATGAAATCTAAAATTCTACTTTCTCCATATTAAATCCAATGAGGCCGGAACCACTCTCAAACATCCTAAGTCATTTCATGGTAATGTTAAAAATTTAAGTAAAAGGATGAAAATTAAGATTAAGGAGAATGTCACTTTTACTTTAAGAATTTAACATTACCATGAATAGCATATCAATACTAGGGACATAGACTTAATCATTAAGTTGCCCCACTCAAAAATTATTTGTTTCTTTAAAAAAAACTTGCATTTCGAACATTACTACAAAAAACAAAATTGCAAAAAAGGAAAAATTCTCCCAAAAAGGGAGGGAGCGAATTTCTTTTAGGGAGTGCGCTCCTGACCCACTCCCAAGTCACTCCCGCCCAGAGTGCGGATTGGGAGAGCGATCGAGGGGGGGGGGGAGTGGGGGAGGGGGGCGGCGCACCCCCGCAAAATTGGTTTAAATGATGAATAATGTCTGCAGGGAAAGGAATCAAGTTGTCTAGCTCCCGAATCTCTCGTACATCATGTTGAATGTGAAAAATAAGAACAAGATGATGTAACATCTCTTCCTAATGATGAAACCCAACTCAAGCCTATTAAACATATGCCTAATTTTATTCCTGAATTTCAATCACCTGTTGGAAATGACTTAGGTCTTGTCTCAGATAAATTTGAATTTCCTATCAAATCCACAAAGCATGACATGCATGAAGATTCATTGATTCCTCGGGTTGACACTAATGTACGGGGTGTAATTCATAGATCTAATTTAACTACAATTGATGTTCCTTCACTTGAATCTTTTAATTCATTGTACCCTGATTTATTTGATAAGTCTATTGAACTAGAGGTTTCCCTGAATTCATTAGATATTCATCCTACTAGTTTTAATTATGATTAGACACATGATAGCGTTGCCTCACAATCAAAGAATGAAAATAGTGAATCTCCTATTTGTGATCTTTTCAATATGCAATATTTACCAACTGAAGAAGAAGATTTTATATTGCAAGAAGTTAAAGATGGTACCCTGGTCAATCTATTTTCACTTTTGATCCAAGATGGGTCTTATGTGTTAGATACCCCATCTGAACGAATTAATGACTTTGAAAATTGTCACCAAATTGATAATGTCTTCACTGATATTGCTGATGACAATAGTTCACATTCTCCTATTGATCTTACGAAGCCACCAAAATTTGAAGATTCACCTTTCGAAGGCTAGGGGACTCATCAGGAAGTTGAGGAACTTTAGATTCCATTGATGGTTATGTTAAGTCCTCACGATCCTGATGAGATCCCAGAACTAAGTCAAATTAGGGTTCTTGAAATTAGGGTTTTTGCACTCCACTCTCCTCTCAACATCATCATGTCGGATGCAAGTTTGTCTTGGAAATCCTTTGATTCAAGTGATGTTTCTCCAAGAATATATTTCCACCCTCTGTCAGCCGATACACGATACTTGTCTGCTAAGCATAGTATGCCAACCATTATTTCAAGTCCTTCTGATTCTTCCCTGGCTAGTGTAGATTGTCATCAGATGATGTTTTCATGCATTCCGATATATGCAAGCAAGAAAACCACAATACTCAATTCTTTCCAAAGATTCATCTTGTTATTTCAACTCCTTCTTGGGAATTTGAAGAATCCAATATTTTGGGCAACTAGTTGATCCTTGTTAGAACATTTGATGAAACCAAAAAATTATTCATTGATGGTTGTCCTATCACAGCTAATGATGACCATATGAATTCACCAGTTGATCTTGTGAAAACACTGATATTTGATGACCTAGCATTTGAGGGTTCATATATTTTTCAAGACAATGAGGCACTTTAGATTCCGTTGATGGTCATGTCAGGTCCTCACATCCTTGACGAAATCCATGAAGAACTTAAAACTAGGGTTTTTCAAAATTAGGGTTTATGTTCTTGAATCCTCTGGTATCTCTGTTGCACTTGGTGAAGGCCCATCTTATCAAAGTCATCATGTTGATCATCCTCAATATCATGATAGGATTGTTGAATGGCTCGAAGGATCTTATCTAGCTAATTCCTCTGCAACCAGGAAACATCTTGCCTCCCTTGTGTTGAATTTAGGGTTAAACATGAATGATTGCATCTCATGGCTGGATTATCATGGTTTTCAAGTTTATAATTTTGTTCACCATGACAGGATTGCAGTTGGCTTGAATAGTCTTTTCTAGCACATTTTCTTGAAGGTAGACGTGACCTTCTTTCTGTTGTGGAGGTTTCACAAGTAAGCATTGTTGTTTTTGCACAATTCTCTATATTGATTCTAATTGCTGACATCTTTGTTTTTGCAGGTTGTGATCTATTACGTTGGCTGTATTGGAAGTTTGATTTCTCATGACCCGACCTCCTCTCTTGTTAAATTAGGGTTTTAGGTTTAGTCTAGTTATGGATTTTTAATTAAGGTTTACTTTTCCAAGTTTTCTAATTAGGGTTTATTTCCTAGGATTTTATTTATGGTTTAAATATGCTTTGCTACGTTTTATTTATTGTAGGTAGTTTAGTTTTCTACACCATATTAAGCCACCGGGTTGCATCGATAGTCCTGAAATACTCATTTTTGCATGGCATTCATGAAATCTATGCATATGTATGGCATGGGTCTTTTAATTACAATTAGTTGATTTCTTCTTTGCATTTACATAACATTACATTGAATTATAGCTTTTCCTACTACATTACATCATGCATTCACCTTCTTGCATAACATTATATTGACGTATCATTGCATTTTCTCTTTGTTGCATGCAACCACATGACCCTTCACAAACTTGGAGCCCTTTGAACCTTTGGTGCTATGACTAACTTTCTTACACGTGTTTGCACATGATCAAACCTTAAAAGGACTTCTTTAGCCTCTTTCCATGGGATGAAAACCATAGAAAAGTTTCCTGGTCACTTTTCCCTAATACTAAAACCCTAACCCTAATGATTGCCTATGGTTGTGGCGCTTGCTCCAAGAGGCAGCCTCTCATAGAACCATTAATCAAAATTGTGTCCAAAACATGTCTCCTAGAAATATATTTTATTAACAAGGAAAATACGAGCAAGTACTCGTGGCGGAACTCTAATTAGTTCGAATGACCTATATTTGTAACCTAAACTCTGTTTTTGGCTTGGTGGTGGATGTTTCCTGGTATGTGTTCATTGTTCACCTGTCAATTAGAGATATGATGTGGAAAGCGGGCATGAGAGAAAACCTAAATCATAAAATATTTAAGTTTCTAGAAATCAAGAAACAACCTTTCTTGCCCGTAAAATAAGTCGGGATCCCTCATCCACCTTGGCGCCATAAATGCCCAATAAATAATGCCAATGTACACATGAAAGAAAATAAAGTTAAGGGTAAAGGATTGAGAAAGGCTTCCTGCATAGATAGGTTATGCAACAACTCTACCAGGGTACTACCCAGGCATGCTGGTAGTGAAGCAACATTTCTGATTTCTTAAAGTGACTCTGTCTGGGTATTTTTTAGGCACGTTGGCAGCGGAGCAATAGCATAAACCTATTTTAAAATTTTAAATGCAATAATCCATCTACCTTGTTCTCTACATCATCATTAACTACTGACATATGTGAACTTATGATGTGGCGTCTAATGACAAACAAGACTTAGCTGAGACACAAGTGAAGGGAATATCTGTTAAAGGTCGAGAAATCCTAGGAGTACCCATAGTATCTAGTTCAATACTTCCTTTCATTATTCACCATACTCAAGATGTTAAAGTGATGGAGTAAGATAATATGGATTCTATTAGTGGTTCACCAATTGTTGTAGCCACTACAACAACTCCCAAACTTTTTTAGTACATCTAAAAATTTCAGGTCCCCCCTGTGTTTTTCTAAGGCTATAAGGGTTATGACCATGTTATAAGTCAATCAATCTACCCGTGACCTATTTCTATATAACTCTATCAATGTATAGGCCTTAATGATCTATGTGCCTTCTTCTTGCTTGCTCCATCGTGGCTCTCATCCAAGCATACCCATTAGGGTTTTGGTAACTATGTTTCTTTCAAAACCATATGCCATTATGAGTGAATTCAACATCATTTTTCGAGTTAGGTTGATAAGGATATTCCACTCATGTTGGGTGTGGAGCTTGATTATCTTCTATATTCAAAGGTATCGCCACATAGGACCCCAGTTCGAAATGGGGGTGGCAACGCTGCCCGTAAAATATTCGCTGCAGGGGGGGTCCAGGGGGGGGCGGCTGCGACCTTTGGGAGCCCCCCCTGGCGGGGGGGTTTCGGGGGCAGCGCCCCCAAAGCTAAAAACAGCTGTAAAATTTCCTTGTAAAAGTATAGTAATTTCTAGTCAATCTGGGCCGTTCATTAGGCGGATGATCTGACGGTAGAACTTATGTTTAGTTTAGGGTTTTTTGCCCTAGAAGGCAACCCCTCTCTTTGTATGAGGGTATTGTATTTGAGGCTGTGAGATAGATGTGTATTCTGTGAGCGAGAAACAGAGAGGTGAGACTGTGAGAGAAAACAGAGGATATTACAGCGGATTTGCTGTAGGTTGTGTCTCTTCATTTTGCTAGATAATAGAAAGGAAGGACTGGCTGTTCGGGGTGGACGTAGCCCAAATTGGGTGAACCACGTATATCTGTGTCTCTCTTGTTTTGTGCATTTTCTGTGTTTATATTTCTGCAATATTTTATGTGTTCCATTGCTCCGTAATATATAATTTTCTAACAACTGGTATCAGAGCCAAAGGTCTATTTGGCTGATAAACTCGCAGGGAAGAAGGGTTCCTGGTTCGAGTGGGAGCAATGGCGGAAGATGGTAAGTTTAGGGTCGAGAAATTTAACGGCCAAAACTTCTCGCTGTGGAAGATGCAGATGGAAGATTATCTTTATCAGAAAGATCTATACCTACCATTGGGCGGAAAAACAAAGATGCCGACGGGTATGAAAGACGAAGAATGGAACCTTCTCGATAGAAAGGCACTCGGAACAATACGGTTGTGCCTTGCTGCATCAGCCGCCTTCAATATTTCGAAGGAAACCACGACAGAGGGTTTGATGCAGACGTTGTCGAAACTATATGAAAAACCCTCGGCCTCAAACAAGGTATTTCTTATGAAACGGTTATTTAATATGAATATGTCGGAAGGTGGATCTGTTGCAAGCCATTTAAATGATTTTAATACAGTTACAAGTCAGTTAAGTTCTGTAGGGGTAAACTTTGATGATGAAGTTAGAGCTTTGTTATTCTTGTGCTCATTACTAGAAAGTTGGAATGGTTTGGTAATGGCCATTAGTAACTCCGTTTCTGGATCTAGTACTTTAAAGTTTGATGATGTTGTCGGTGCTATCCTTAGCGAGGAAATGCGACGGAAAAGCTCCGGTGAGACATCGGGAAATGCTTTGAGTGCAGAGTCTAGAGGAAGAAAAATGGAAAGAGGAAAGAGCTCAGGATATCACAGTAAATCAAGGAAAGGCAGATCCAAGTCCAAATCGGGGATAGTGTGCTGGAAATGTGGAAAGAAAGGACACCTAAAGAAAGACTGTAGATCTCGGAAGGGAAAAGAAGGAGATGCACAGCAAGAAAACAATCATGAAGCAAATGTGACAGGTGAGGTGTTACAAGATGCTTTGATTCTTTCTTTCGAAAATATTACTGATTCCTGGGTGGTAGATTCAGGGGCTTCATTCCATGCCACACCTGATAAGAAATACTTTCATGACTATGTTCAATGAGATTTTGGACAAGTTCGTCTAGGTGATGATAAACCCTGTAAAATCGTTGGAATGGGTAAGGTTCTTGTAAAACAGCAGAATGGAAACCAATGGCTATTAAAGGAGGTAAGACATGTTCCAGATCTAAAGAAAAATATGATTTCAATAGGGCAGTTAGGCGGTGAAGGTTGTGTGACAACGCTCACAGATAAAGCTTGGAAGGTCACTAAAGGAGCCCTAGTAATAGCAAAAGGCGAAAAGGTTGGTACATTGTATTTATGCAATGGTATTTCTAACTCTGTTAATTCTTTAACTTCCAGAGGAGCAGATGCAACATTATCGCATCATAGGCTCAGACACATGAGTGAAAAGGGGATGAAGATTCTTCACTCAAGGAATTTGTTGCCGGGTTTGAAGAATGTTGATTTGGACTTCTGTGAGAACTTCATTTATGGAAAACAGAAGAGAGTCAGATTTCTCAGAGTTGGGAAAGAAAAGAAGAACGAAAAATTAGAGCTTTTGCATACAGACGTATGGGGACCTGCTCAGGTATCATCTCTCGGTGGCTCTCGTTATTATGTTACTTTTATTGATGATGCAACTAGAAAAACTTGGATTTATTGTATTAAGAATAAATCTGATGTATTTGATACTTTCAAGAAATGGAAAGCTTTGGTTGAGATTGAGACAGGAAAGAAATTGAAGTGTCTTAGATCAGACAATGGAGGTGAATATTGCAGCAAAGAGTTTGATAGGTACTGTTTAGAGCATGGAATTTGCAGAGAGAAGACAGTTCCAAGAACACCACAAGAAAATGGTGTGTCAGAAAGGATGAACAGAACAATCATGGAGCGTGCAAGGTGCATGAGATTGCATGCAGGATTGCCTTTACAGTTTTGGGCAGATGCTGTAGATACTGCTGTTTATCTAATAAACAGAGGGCCTTCAAGTTCCTTGGATGGTGGTGTTCCAGAGGAAGCATGGACAGGTAAAAAGGTAAACTACTCTATTTTAAAGCCTTTTGGTTGTGAGGCCTTTGTCCATATTGATAAAGAAAATAGAACAAAGCTTGAGGCAAAGTCAAAGAAATGTACCTTTATTGGATATGGTGTTAATGATTTTGGTTATCGCTTATATGATTACGAAAATCACAAAATCATTAGGAGCAGAGATGTAATATTCAATGAAAAGGTCTTGTATAAGAATCAGTTGCAGGAAAAGAAAGAGGAAAAGGAAAACAAGGAATACGCAGTTCTTGATGAAATCACTGAAAAAGTAAAGGTGCCTGAAAATAATAATAATCAACAACCACAACAACAGCAACCACCACAACAACAACAGGCAACTCAAACACCTGAAAGTGGTGTTAGAAGATCTACCAGGATAGGTAGACCCCCTGAACGATACTCTCCTTCATTATATTATTTATTGTTGACTGATTCCGGTGAACCCGAATGTTATGAAGAAGCAATGCAGGTTGAAAGCAGGAAGAAGTGGGAGGTAGCCATGGAAGAAGAGATGGACTCCTAAATGCATAACCAGACTTGGGATTTAGTCAGGTTGCCTGTAGGAAAAACTACATTGAAGAATAAATGGGTTTACAGGCTGAAGGAAGAAGATGGAGGAAAACAGAGGTATAAAGCTAGACTTGTGGTGAAGGGGTTTTCACAGAAGAAAGGTATTGATTTTGATGAAATATTTTCTCCTGTTGTTAAAATGACTTCAATCAGAACTATTTTAAGTCTTGTAGCAGCTGAAGATTTGCATCTTGAGCAGTTAGATGTAAAGACAACCTTTCTCCATGGGGATTTTGAGGAAGAGATATATATGCAGCAGCCACAAGGATATGAGGTGAAAGGGAAGGAGAAACTAGTGTGCAGGTTGAACAAGAGCTTGTATGGCTTAAAACAGGCTCCAAGGCAGTGGTATCTAAAATTTGACAAGTTTATGTCTGAACAAGGTTATACTAGATGTCACTCTGATCATTGTGTTTATTTGAAAAAGCAAAATGATGGCAGCTATATTATATTGTTACTGTATGTAGATGACATGCTTGTTGCAGGATCTAACATGCAGGAAATAAATGTGCTCAAAAGAAAATTGGCAAATTCATTTGCAATGAAGGATTTGGGAGCTGCGAAACAAATCCTTGGTATGAGAATAACTAGAGACAGGAAAAATCGTAAATTAACATTGTCTCAGAATGAGTACATACAAAAGGTGTTGAAAAGATTTAACATGCACAATGCAAAACCAGTTAGTACACCTTTTGCTAGCCATTTCAAACTTAGCAAGGAAATGTGCCCAAAGACCCAAGAAGACATGGATTATATGTCTAAAGTTCCATATGCATCAGCAGTTGGAAGCTTAATGTATGCAATGGTCTGCACAAGGCCTGATATTGCACATGCAGTGGGAGTTGTAAGCAGGTACATGAACAATCCAGGAAAGGAACATTGGATGGCAGTGAAATGGATTCTCAGATATTTGAAAGGTACCACAAATCAAGCATTATGCTTTGGTGGTTCAAACATCTCCCTACAAGGATATGTTGATGCAGATATGGCAGGTGACAGAGATAACAGGAGGAGCACTACAGGATATGTATTTACTGTTGGAGGAACAACTGTCAGTTGGGTTTCAAAAATCCAAAGTGTTGTTGCACTTTCAACAACAGAAGCAGAGTATGTTGCTGCTACAGAGGCTAGTAAAGAAATGATTTGGTTACAAAGGTTTATGGGTGAATTGGGTAAGGAGCATGACATGGGCACGTTATACAGTGATAGCCAAAGTGCCATTCATCTTGCAAAGAACTCAGCATTTCATTCCAGGACTAAACACATACAGCTCAAGTACCATTTCATACGACCAGTGTTGGAAGATGGAGAGTTGAAGCTGGAAAAGATACACACTAGCCAGAATCCTGCAGATATGCTAACAAAAGTTGTAACCAGGGAGAAACTGAGAATATGCTCAGTTTCAGTTGGTCTTCAAGGATGACTATGAAGATGAGAAACAGCCAGGTCCAAAGAGGAGTCATTGTCCAGCAAATGGAGCAGCGGTGGAGTTGCTACAATCAGTCTCCAAGTGGGAGATTGTTGGGTGTGGAACCTGATTATCTTCTATATTCAAAGGTATCGCCACATAGGACCCCAGTTCGAAATGGGGGCGGCAACGCCGCCCGTAAAATATTCGCTGCAGGGGGGGTCCAGGAGGGGCGACTGCGACCTTTGGGAGCCCCCCCCTGGCAGGGGGGTTTAGGGGGCAGCGCCCCCGAAGCTAAAAACAGTTGTAAAATTGCCTTGTAAAAGTATAGTAATTTCTAGTCATTCTGGGTCATTCATTAGGCAGATGATCTGACGGTAGAACTTATGTTTAGTTTAGGGTTTTTTGCCCTAGAAGGCAACCCCTCTCTTTGTATGAGGGTATTGTATTTGAGGCTATGAGATAGATGTGTATTTTGTGAGCGAGAAACGGAGATGTGAGACTGTGAGAGAAAACGGAGGATATTACAGCAGATTTGCTGTAGGTTGTGTCTCTTCATTTTGCTAGATAATAGAAAGGAAGGACTGGCTGTTCGGGGTGGACGTAGCCCAAACTGGGTAAACCACGTATATCTGTGTCTCTCTTGTTTTGTGCATTTTCTTTGTTTATATTTCTGCAATATTTTATGTGTTCCATTGCTCCGTAATATATAATTTTCTAACAACTCATACACGCAAGCTAGTTTGCATAAATCATGATTTGTGGCATGCGTTCTTCTCTGAAAAAAGAATAAGGATATTCCACTCATACACGCAAGCTAGTTTGCATAAACCATGATCTGTGGCATCCGTTCTTCTCTCAAAAAAGAATCTAAGATATTTTAGGCATTTACATTGATGAGGTAAAGGTCTTATGGACCTTGTGGAACTCACTTAGACCAAACTTTTAATTTCCTTATTTATTAATGTAAGTAGTTATGATGAGGCACATATAAAATCATTGTCCTTCATGATTTAGTTGATTTATAACTCATTAATGGCATGCATGGAAATCTTTGGAGGTCATACAAGCACACAATTTATATTATCCAACAAAACCCTAAAAGGATGGAATGCACAGCATGGTGTTTATGCCTTGAGGAAACTCATTTATTGACTAGGGTCATTGGAATAGCCTCTTAGAAAAGGAACTTGTATAAATTTTTCTTTGGAAACCATGGTGCATGATTACATTAAACAATTAAAAGACACAATTGGGAAGAGAAATTATAACATATTCTAAGGGACAAGGCACACTCTTTATTACATGATGGGAGTTTGAATTAAATAAAAATGGGCATGCATAATGGATATTTAAATTAACTAAAATGGTTCGTGCCTTCAATGAATGGAAGGAGAAAGTCATGTATTATGCACAAAGGGAATTCAACATATGCTTTGTTAAAATGTTTACAAATAATGAGAAAATCATGTGATCTCGGGTCAATAGGAAAGGGATTTTGGTATCTTGATGCTAAAGGGCCAATGTGCGCTACAATGGTCACAAATTTGCCAAGAAATCATGCACCTTAGTGATATAAACAATGCACGTACAAAGATTCAACACAACAATGTGATGGGATGGAAGTAAGTATATGTGCAATCCACACCAAGCGTAGGGAGAATATATCAGTTATTAGCCTCCAAACAATGCGATGGATTCAAAATATGTGGCAACATTTCATTCCAAAAAAAATTTAACCAACACATTGGAATCAATTGACAGAGTCATGTTAAATTCCATATAGCAAGGCTAGTGCATTGAAGGTATAGTCATAGCTCATTGGGAAAGGAAATGAAAGACATGTTTTATGCATAATACAATAGTGAAAGGGGTGCATAACACATTAATTGTGCATAGGTTTTGTCTTGTTGGTGTGGGGTGTATGTAAAACGTCACATATTATTTTGATAAAAAAGTATGGTGTACAAATCATACATCAGATATTACACCATATTTATTAACCGAAAAGTGTAGGGGCGCCTCCATTCCACAAAACTAATTGATGATTGTAGCGTATATGTGACAATTATGATCATATTATGTGTTCAATTGAACACATTACATCGCCCCTACAACTATGCAATGTGACGATATAAATAGACCAAATATGGCATTGAAATTACGCTATTTGTTGCCCGATGAAAGCGTTGTAGGCAAACAAACATCTCTAGAGGATGCATGCTTTGGGAAAGGATACCAACGAACTTCCATTTGTTGAATATTCAAGTCACTATACCACAATGTGACTTTGTATCTACTTCTAAGAAAAGGGCATGAAACTAAAGCTTTTGTAGTTTGCGATACAATGTTGTATGTAAATCCACCAAATTTTATTCTTTGTATTGGGTATTGGTAACATATGAGGGAAGCAATGCTTGCTTTTGGTGGCTTACACAAAAGGAAATCATGCTTCGTGGCCATCATCTACTATGATGATAAAATAGTCAATTGCATAAGTCTGAAGCCAAGCAATTGATATTAAGATGGCAGCAAAGAAGACAAAATTGTGATGAGTGAATTGGTTGGTTTGTCCTCAGGAAGCCATTGCATATGGGATAATTGAATAGGTTAATTATCCCAATGAAGGTATAGAGGACCATGGTCCTGTTGTTGACCTTAATAGGTGGAATTTAATATAGATAACAAAGGTGGGTTGTTTACAACACCATAAGCTTATTTCCACTATTAAGATTACATCAGTGATTATGACATCTCGAGAGGTTTCCCTGGTAGTGGCAGCATTTAAAATTTCAACCTATATCTACAACTTTGTAGGCCATAAATCCTTAGAAAACAACAATAGTTCCATTCTCCAACACATTCTTTCAGGTTATGGGTAGGATCCCCATTTAGAAAGATGATGCCAACATGTACAAGGGCCTTTCTATAACTGAATCTTTCAAAAAGGAGAAGGGAAAGTGATTGGTTCCAAATCACATATGAAAATGTGATTAGTCTACAGGTCACAATGTGAAAATATGAGTAAAGAAACCGCACTAAGAAATGTGACTAGTCACTGCTCACAACCTCAAAATGCAGGTTCAAGATGCAAAATCATGTGTTGAAGTTTTGACACAACAAAAAAATGTGACTTGGCCTGATTGCGACTGTGCAACCTCTCTTCAGGTCTCAAGTTCGTAATGATGCTCCCAACAACGTAGCAAAATAATGTGACATCCATTGTAATGTGACCTCGTGCACTATCTTACCCTCAGATTATTTGATTAACATTGTAGGTCACATAATTGCAATTTTCAGCCTCAGGAAAGCTACCAAAAGTGCGACCTGCCCCTCAACTACGACCATGCGACCCCCAAAAGTCACAAAATCACACTCCTTGTTCTAGGACAAGTGACCAGCATATGTGACTTATAATGGAATGTGATTCTATGACTTCCACTAGTCACGTTTCTAAACACAACTAATCCTAGCCTAAGACTTGTGACCTGCATTGTGATCTGAACCGGGATTCCAAATCACATTCTCATAATGAAATTAGCTTCTTATTATGACATAACACAGATTTTAGGGAACTATTGAAATCAGCCATCCTTTAGTGCATATATTCATGACATTGTTTATAAGAAGAAGGCTCTTCACATGTTTTATTGGGTCATTGTTGAATAAAGTGACCAACTTGTTTTACCCTTAAGTCAATTGGTTGGAACGCATATGAGAATTCAAGGATCACGTAGTTTAGCAAGGGTAATTTTGATATTGGTTGAAGTTCCCAGGAACACTATACATTTGTCAAACTGTGGAGTGTCATGATTTACAGGCATGCATTGAATGATTGTTTTACTCTTTGCATGCACACATTTGGCAACTGTACACCCTAGTGAATACATTTAATATACACTTTAACACACCTTTGGGTTCCTTTCAATAAAATGTAAACCCCTTAAGTGAAACTTCTCATGTCCCAATTAAGGGCATCCTTCCAGCATGTATTAATCTAGGAAATAACACACTCACATAATGTTTCATATACCATAATGAATCCAGGGGTGGACTAAGAGAAAGTAGAAGGGCTCGAGGTAATAATATATTGGAAACGATACGAATAAGTTAGATCTAAGACTTTTGTGATCCATAATGTGGAATATATGTCTTTTGGATCAATCACATAAATCTGAATTTGGTTGACATTTCGAACCAACTAATGTGGTCCATCCTCAGGACAAGGTGAAGAATCAATCGATCTTAAGGAATAAACAGTATGGATGCATCATTGCCCAGAATTAGTTGTTGAAAACTAGCCGTTGGTATATTAGTTAGAAATTCTTGGAGGCACCACAGCACCCAAACACTAGTAGAAAACAATGATGGATCAAATGTGACTTAAATTACCAAGTTAAAAGAAGATTCCCAAGATCAATTGGAACAATGCAGAAGAACAAATGAGGTTGGGAACTTAACAAAGGAAGAGCTCACCAAGCATATCATACCCAAATTATTCTGTTACAACTCACTTATTGGTACAAATAGTTGTAGCCATCACAAAAGATTCAAATTTGTAACCAAAGTGACATCATTTAGGAAGTTCTATTCATATCTATGGATGATGAAAAAACACAGGGTCATTTTGCATGAGACATCAGATGATAGCACTACCTCCTGAGATATGCCATGGATCATGCACAAGATATACATACCATAACAACATTATGGTGTTGAAAGGGGATACACAGGGGTCCCAATTAGTGTCTTTCTTTCAATAAAGTGATTACGCTTTTAAATCCATTATTTGTTGGAAACTATGTATGCCCAATGTCATTTGCTTGCATGTAGAAGAAAAGAAGCAAGGATGTTGATCTATGAGGAGGGATAAGGTTTTCTTACAAGAAGCTGCATAAATAGGATTTCGACAAACATGATGGTTAGATCCACATATTTGTACAAGGCACTGGCATCAACCATCGATGGTAGGTGTATTAGCATGAAAATAAACATTCACACACCAAATGAACATTGCCACCCTATTCATCAACCAATACGGGTCACCATACCTTTGCAATAGCATTAGCCCCTAACATTAGGGTTTCCAACAAGCCTCTATATTCTCCTCACAATTCTTGTTCTATCAATATGTACATATTTCTGATCACAATTCCCATATCTATGCAGAGATCAATTGGGCACGCAATAGTCATTGGAAATGAGAGAATGGTGAGTAAGGTCAAGAATCATGAATGTAAATGAAAGGTCAGATGGGGAATGTGAAAGTTAACCCTCCTTATATCTATAAGTAAAACTTCATGCCTCATTTATGGGGGGACTTTTAACACTTGAGCTGGGACTAGTAGTAGATAACTTATTTCTGCTTGAGAGCTAGAGGCACTCTTCTCTTGGAAGCTAGGAGGGTGAGCTGAAATGAGGCTAGGGTTTTGCCTTGGATAACGGCATGAGAAACCAATTTCCCACTATTGGGCTTTGATGAATTGCGAGATATGTACTTGTATTTGCAGTAGCATTAATAAGGTGTTCTTCGTTTTTGGCACTAATTCTCATGCTTATTCTTAGTGGTTGTATCAATTGTCCGATATTCTCATTGCATTTGTATGTGTGCTTTCATACATGCAATATGTTATGGACTGGTTTGTAGTTGTTGCATGTATGTTTACTTTCGAATATGTTCTTACTTATTCCACACCATGGGAGTGATATATTGTGAACTAATTTGTAATTAACCTCTCGCATTTTTTTTTTCATGTATGTATAATTGGGGTTTGGCTCATTGATCCTTCTCATGGCATACCTCTTCTTAGTGTTGTGGTGACTTTCTTGTACATCTTTTTGTAGTTTGTCAATCTTGGGTTGACTTTGTTTCATTGTCTAGGCATTTCATTCTTGTTCTCATTCTGACATCTTTTGATTTGATAGCCAAGATTGAAATATTCATGTTGGCAGCAGGTGATCCAGGTGGATATTGGTGGCCACCTGCCAATTCCACTTGGGCCCCCACCATTGCTTATTTCAGTTTTTCAGTTTCCTTAATTGTAGCACAATTTACTATTTTTAGCAATTTTTCGGGTCCTAAACTTCCGGAGCCGTTTTGAGGCCCTAAACGACGTTTTTTTTGGAAATCTACCGCCAATGATTTTTGTTTTAAAATCATCTTTTCCGTCATAGTCCTTGGAGAGATCTTTCCAACGGGTTATCATGTGCGTCAAATGGAGATAATATGACTAAGTCGTGACCCTGGGGAGTTGGTTGTCCAACTCACCCCAACAGGGCCCATAAACTCTTGGTGTTACATCTCCTCAGGTTAGGGTTTTGGTTGTTTAGGGTTTCCTCTTATTGTTCAATAATAAAAGGAACCTTGAGCCTCATTGGAAGGGCAGTTCAGAGGCATGTAGCCACCACATCTCTTCCCAGAGATAAGCTACCATCGCCCTAGCTGGTTTATTTCCATTTCTGTTTGCAAGCATATTTCAGTATTTTACATTAATGAAATGAAGTATTATTTCTGTTGCATCTCTATGTTTATGGTTATCTCTGTAATTTTTTGCATTCCTGTTTAAATCCGAATCAGTGGTATCAGAGCGGTCACTTTTTTTTTTTTTCTGTTTTTCTTTCCATGTCCACAACGAGGTCGGGATATAAGGAGTTAGGGCTTGAACTGGTCGAACCTTTGCAAGACTAGCCTCGCAAATCCCAACGGGTTCCCATGGTGGATGAAAAGAAAGATGAGGGGGCAGGAGATCCTATCAAAGTCTTGCTCGAAGAATCCCTCGAGCGACAAAGGAACGCGATGATGGACAACTTTGCCCAGATCCTTCAGCGGCTACCCAAGGGCGACGCATCGGCTTCCAACAGCTACTCTAGGAATGCCACACTGTTTAAGGTACAAGTTAATTTTTAAATCCCCATATTCGATGGTCAAATAGATGCAGATGTCGTCGATAAATGGTTAAATCTGCTATAGGGTTATTTTTCTATTCATGATTTTTCCAGTCAGGAAAATATTATTTTCGCTCTTCTCAAAGCAGCCCCCCACATCAAGGACTGGTGGGAAACCTATTGTGAGCAAAAGGATGAAAGTACAGGCTCACTATTTTCAGTCGAACCCACTTGGAATTCATTCCGGGATGCTATCAAGGAGCAGTACTACCCTGTCGGAAGCTATGAGGATCAATACATAAAGTGGACCACACTGCGGCAGGGAAGGGACCAAGACGTGCCGTAGTTTACCAATATTTTCCATACCCTTCGCACAAAGTTGGGTATCAAGGATTCGGAGCACCATTTGGTACTCAAATACTATGGCTACCTGCACAAGTACATCTAGGATGAAATAGAATTCCTGAACATCTCCTCGCTCAGCACGACATACCGATATGCTGTCAAGGTCGAGCAAAAGTTCAAACAGAAGAAGCGAGACTTTGGATCTGCGAATCCGAAGCAAGGGAAATGTGCTCCCAAACCGAAGAACAAAGGACGAAGCCAAGGTGGGGCGGCCCAAGACAACCCGCCAAAGCTACAAGCAAAGAACAACGCCACAAAGCCGAAAAAGGACACGGGAAAGTGGTGTGAGTTCCATAAGAGCTCCACTCATAATACAAGTGAGTGTCAGGCCAAGCGGTCACTGGTGGTTGAGCTAAAGGTTTTAGAATTAGATGCATGTTTCGACTCTGAGTCAGAACCTGACAAGGGGAATGAAAAAGGGAAGTAGATTATTGATGCGGAGCCCAATGCCACCGTTGCCACCACGAAGATCCAGAAGGAGGAACCCTAAGATCCAGAGGAGGAGGAATGTCTCTTCCACTCCCAGATGTGGGTAAGGGGCTCCCCGCTATTATTCATTGTCGACAGCAGGAGCCAAAAGAACCTCATTTCGGTAGAGGTCATGAAGCGGCTAGGCCTACCGACCACAGCATATTCACAACCATACACCATCGGGTGGCTTCACCAAGGATGGGATCTTTGTGTGAGCCAACAGTGTCGCCTTCCATACAACATCAAGCCCTTCAAGGATGAGGTATTGTGTGACATTGCTCCCCTTGAAGTTTGTGATGTATTATTAGGACAACCATACTTGTGGAAGCGACATGCTGTGTATGAATCAAGGCTCTGTGCTATTATTGTTACTTTGGGAAATAAGTTGTACAGGATACCGGAGGTAGCACCGCCTACTACCATCTTTCTGGTTACTGCAAAACAATGTAGTAAGCTCATTTCCAAAACCAGGAAATTTGTTTTCATGATGATATTCCCTCAAGGAAAGAAGAATACGGTGGCCACGACCTCCAAACAGTCTCCCTCCACACGACAACTACAGATGGACAAGGTCGTGGAGGAGTATGAGGACATATTCACCCCCCCTATAGGGGTTCCTTTGCACTGTCAGGGCAAGCACTCCATCACTATGACCCCAGGTGTGCCGCTGGCCAATGGACCAATCTGTCGGTGCTCCGTTCTGGAGAACGATGAAATCAAAAGGCAGATTCAAGAGTTGTTGTAGAAAGGTCACATCCGTCCGATTTCATCACCCTGTGGTAGCCCGATCATGTTGGTACAGAAGAAGGATGGGGCTTGGAGACTTTGTATTGACTATCGGGTGCCAAACAAGATCACTGTCTATAATAGGTACCTGATCCCATGGATTGATGACCTCCTAGACCAACTGAAGGGGGGAAAATATTTCAACAAGATCGATTTGAAGTCAGGATATCACCAGCTACCAATCAAACCCTCCGATGTGTGGAAGACTAACTTCAAAGCCAAGGAGGGCCTTTTTGAATGGTTGGTTATGCCTTTCGGATTGATGACTGCTCCCGCAACCTTCATGAGGCTAATGGATGACATCTTGTGGCCATTCTCTAACTCATTTGTAGTGGTATACTTGGATGACATCTTGATCTTCAGCTAGATTTGGGAAGAGCACCTCCACCACATCCGACAGGTTCTCCAAACACTGCACAACAGAAGTTATGTGCCAATTTGGAGAAATTCACTTTTGGCATGACCCAGGTTCAGTATCTGGGATACATTATTGATGAACAGGGGGTGCATGTGGATCCAACCAAGATCCAAGTCATTTGGGATTGGCCATCTCCAACCACTTTGACAGAGCTCCGCAACTT
Organism: Pinus tabuliformis; assembly: GCA_031772625.1. Lineage (NCBI taxonomy): Eukaryota > Viridiplantae > Streptophyta > Pinopsida > Pinales > Pinaceae > Pinus > Pinus tabuliformis. The sequence continues at coordinate 580,596,740 of CM062811.1, read as the reverse complement.
TCTAGGTCTTGCCAACTTCTACTGCAGGTTCGTGTTGGGATTTTCTCATATCACTTGGCCCTTGAGTCAAGTCACCAAGGGAGGAGCGAAAGAAAAATTCTTTTGGTCTGAATCTCAACAGAAGGCATTCACAGAGTTGAAACATCACCTCTGCTCAACACCAGTGCTCACATTACCAGAATTGCAACAACCATTTGAGGTCGAGACAAATGTCTCTGACTATGCTATTGGGGAAGTCCTTACTCAACACGGGCATCCAATGGCATATCTTAGTGAGACACTTTTAGACACAGTGCGGAAGTATCCCACTTATGAAAAAGAGATGTATTCTATTGTGTAGGCCTACCGACAATGGAAGCATTACATTTTGGGGAAGGAAACGATCATCCACACAGATCACTGACCCCTGCAGTTCATACAGACCCAAGGGAAATTTCAAAATGATCGCCATTAGAAGTGGTCCACATACCTGCAACAGTTCCATTTGAATATTAAGTATAAGAAGGACAACACCAATAATGTTGCAGATTTCCTCAGTCGACCACCGATCATGGCGTTAACCACTGTGCTCAAATCTTGTGGGCACGAGACTTCTGATTGGCCACTTCTCTACAAAAGCAACCTAGAATTCGGCCACACATACCAGATACCCTTGGAGGGTCAGCATGTTCTAGATTTTCACCTCCAAGATGACCTATTATGCCACCCGGGTCACCTTTGTGTTCCTTCAAGCGAGCGTGCTAAGATAATTTGGGAAGCACACTACAGTCGAGCTGCTGGGCATTTCGGAGTCAAGAAAATGGTGGCCGTACTGCAGAAGTATTTCTATTGGTCGAATCTTCGACAGGATGTCAGGAAGTACATCAGATCATGCATTACCTATGCCATTGCCAAACTGACCATCAAGAAGCAAGGCCTCTATACCCCGCTGCATACCCGTAGTTGACCTTGGGAATACATCTCCATGGATTACATGTCAGGGCTTCCTTCCACTAAGCATGGAAACGATTGTGTTTTTGTGGTCGTCGATAGGTTCTTAAAGATGGCCATTATGGCGGCCTGCAAGAAGGATATCACAGCAGAAGCCACTACTAAACTCTTCTTTGAACGAGTGTGGGTACACTTTGGGATCCCACAGTTTATCATCTCAGATCGGGGCAGCAGGTTCCTTAGTACATTTTGGTCTAGTCTCTGGTCGATGCTGGACACCAAACTCACTAAGTCCACAACCTTCCATCCTCAAACTGATGGCCAGCAGAGGTTGTCAACAGGATGATCGTACACATTCTACGCATGTACAACTCAAAGCATCCACACACATGGGATGAGAGCCTCCCCTATGTTCAGCATAGTGACAACTGGGCTCTCCACAACTCGACTGGCCACAACCCTTTTCAGGTGGGCTTGGGATTCCAGCCACTATGTCCCATTGATGTGGACATGCCATTTGCAGCTACTCATGCAGATTCGGCTCATGTCCAGCCTGAAACAGATAAGGAAAACAACTTCATTGAGCACATCCAACATATTCGCCAGCAAGACCATGACATTTTGGAGAAATCAAATGCCAATTACAAGCAGCGACATGATCAACATTGGGTGCCACACAAGTTTCAGGTGGGCGACAAAGTCTAGTTGCATTTGCAAAAGGAACGCCTTACCGCGGTCTATCGGAAACTCAGACCACTCCGATATGGTCCTTACGCCATTACCAAGGTTATGGGAGCAATGCATTTGATCTCAGCATTCCCCCATTCCTTGGCCTGCACCCATTGTTCAACATGGACCGCCTCGGCCATACCTTCCACCATTACTAGACACATCTGATATTGCAGAACAACTCACGCCCATAGAGTTCAATCCATATTGCATGGAACAAGTTGTAACTGATCGGATCATGGACACACAAATCAAGCACACTTTCCAGCAGAATATCCAACTGTATCGAGTTGTCAAAGCAGGCCAACTCCTTCACCAGGGCAAGTGGCTCACCAGGGACCAAGTTCAGTAGAAGTTTCCTCATCTCATGGAGGAACTCGATGCAATGGGGACCATTGCTTCGTAAGGGTAGAGGAATGACCAGGTGGATATTGGTGGCCACCTGCCAATTCCACTTGGGCCCCCACCATTGCTTCTTTCAGTTTTTTAGTTTCCTTAATTTTAGCACAATTTACTATTTTTAGCAGTTTTTCAGGTCCTAAACTTCTGGAGCCGTTTTGAGGCCCTAAACGACGTTTTTTTGGAAATCTACCGCCAATGATTTTTTACCCAAAATCGCCTTTTTCATCATATTCCTCAGAGAGAACTTTCCAACGGGTTATCATGCGTGTCAAACGGAGATAATATGACCAAGTCACAACCCCAGGAAATTGTTGTCCAACTCACCCCAATGGGGCCCATAAACTCTTGGTGTTACATTTGTTCGGGTTAGGGTTTTGGTTGTTTAGGGTTTCCTCTTACTGTTCAATAATAAAAAGGCCCTTGAGCCTCATTGGAAGGGTAGTTCAGAGGCATGTAGCCTCCACATCTCTTCTCAAAGATAAGCTACCATCGCCCTAGCCAGTTTATTTCCATTTTTGTTTGTAAGCATATTTCAGTATTTTACATTAATGAAATGAAGTATTATCTCCACTGCATCTCTGTGTTTATGGTTATCTCTGTAATTGGTTGCATTCTTGTTTAAATCAGGATCAGCAGGGCCCACATACTAGTTGGGGCTCCTATCCCAAGCAATGTGAGGTCTACTTGGGACTTCACATCGGCGAGACCCCCTAACTATTGGCAGTACATTCCATCTTGTCAACATTATGAAGGAAATAAAAGAGGATGTTATGTCTAACCCAATCAAAATATTTTTCCATATCCAATTTGATGAGCATTCCTTTCACTCCTTGAAATTTGCTTGAATGAACTACTTTTTGAAATAGTATGATATTGTTTATGATCTACCTTTTTTTGGATAAATTTTCTTTGGTTTTCTGAAATTATCTTCTAGATAGGAGGATTTATCCTATTTGAGATAATTTTTTATATGATCTTCTACGAAATATTACAAAGAGAAATGGGTTGAAATCTATCAATGTAGGATGGATTAATTTCCCTTGGAATTGGTGCTAGAAATGTTGAATTGATCCCTTTGATTTTTGAAATTTTTTGGGCATAGGATGTTATTCTTGTTAAAATATTCTTAATTATTATCCAAAAATGTTTGTAAAAATAGGTAAAGAATCCATTTGGTCCTTGTGATGTTTTTGGATTAAATGAATTCAATACAGGCTATAATTAGTTGGATCAAATTTTCATTTTCCTCTCGGGTTATTTAACGAGGGATATGCTCTAACATGTTTTTTGTAGTCTTGTCATCCATTGAAGGCTACTCTCTACACAAATTGGAATATTGGTCTATCGCAACCCCTTTAATTTGATTGTACATAGTCAAATTCCCACCCTTAGTTGTATTTATTTTACATACATTGTTCCTCCAGATTTGCTACTTGGATTGTTTGTGGAAAAAAATTGTGTTTCTATCTCCCACCCTCAACCATATACTCCTAGACTTAAGAAGCCACATTTCCTCCTCATTTCTCAATTCAATTCATAATTTTTGAATTTTTTTTCCTTCCATTAGTAGAATATGGTGACTATTTGTTGTTACATTTTTTCTTGAGTTTCTTTTAACTAGATGTTCAAGATGAGAATAGACTCCTTATCTTTTTCTTCATCATATTTAACCTAGATTTCAAGTGCTTCCTTAACCTTTTCATATTTGTCTCCTAGATGTATATCAACAATACATTTATCCATTGATTCCACACATTTAAGACAAGTTCAAAGAATTCATGATTCTATGTCTAGATGGGATTGTAGTGGAATGGAAGAGGTCCATAATTCTCAAGAGAGGATAGTGTAGGAGATATTGGTATATGATTAGAACTTGACCAAGGGAGGATTTGAGATAAGGGTGTGACGTTTTCTTCTAGAAAGGAGTTATAAACAAGGAATTTGTTAAGCCTAGCAATAATGTGTCTAGGTCTAAAACTTCTATTGGACCAGGTGTATTTCCCTTTTATTGGATTAATATAAACAATGTGACAGAATGAGGTACATTTTTCTCATTTTTCTCTAAAGGTGAGTTTTTCTCATTTTTCACTAAAGGGATCCCCTACCAATGAGCCCCCATTTTTCCCTAGGCATGGATGGTGGTGTTGAGGTATCTTTCATAAATATTGTTTTGTTCGTAGATTGTATCTTTCAATCTTGATAGAGAATTCTAGCATGGAACTTTTTTGGATATGAACTTGGTATGTACACCTTGAAAAAATTGACAACCTTAATTGATGGGTTATGAAGCAATCTTACAACGATTGAATGCATTGAGGATAGTTCTTAGATGAATTGGAAGTGGGATGATGACCATATGCATAATCCTCTTGATTCTCATTTTTAACTAATAACTTTTTGTATACTATTTTTTCAAACTATGTTTCTTTTATGGAGGGTTACATTTTCCTCCAGTTTAGTTTCTTGTAGAGGAATAATTTGAGGATTCTTTACTTTGATCATGTTCTTTACTATTTTCCATTTTTCATCACTCCCGAAACCTATGCAGTTCTAGGAGAGAAATTTCATCATTTACTATTTGCTTTAGAAGCTCCTCCCATAGGAGGAACTAAAGCACCTTTAAATTTTCTAGTGTTTCTAATATAGTATCCCTCTATAGTGCATCAAGTAACTATTCCTTTATCCAAGTTTGCTTTTTCTTCCTTCTTTTCCTTATTATATTTTCTTCCCAATTTCATTATGGATTTGATTACTCATCGCTCTTTGGTTGCATGTCCTATAATTTCTCCTTTATTGGATTGGCTTCTAGAAGTACTAGACCAATACTAGATCTGGGGTCCCTATGATTTTGTAGATTGCAGGGATTGCTTCTTTAGAAGGAGGGATGATGGTTTACATTGAATTAAAGAGAGAATACTCCAATGGAGGCATTACTTATAATTTGTATCCCTCATTATCTCCTATATTGTTAGTTTCTAGGGATTTGATTGACACAAGACTTCATATCCATTGATGTGTGAGGAGGAAGGAATTCCCTTTCTAGAGGGTGAGGGAATTTTTAGGGGTTATTTATATGGGGGATCTTGTGAGTTAAGGAGGAAGGTGAGGAAGGATAAATGAGGGAGTTTGGAGGTTGGCTCTTGTATTACTCGTCTCCTTTTAGGTTGTTGCTATTATTCTTCCCACTTGGCCTATTTCTCCTCTATGGGAATTTTTGGGAAATTTATTGCAAAATTTCCATATTCATGGCAAGTTTTACATTTGAATCAGAATATGATCATAATCCAACTTTTGAATAAAATTCCAATTGTCTAGGTTGAAATTAACGGCTAATGACATCACTTCTTCTAAGTCCACTTCTACACATATTGTGGCACAAACAAACTTTCCATATTTGGGTTCAACTTTATCTATGTATTTCCCTAATGGATTTCCTGTATTTTTGAAGGTGTCTCTATTTCAACAATTAAGGGGTAAATATAGAATCTTGGTCGAAACCATGATTATCGAGGCTCTATCATTTTTAGGATTAAAGCCAGGGTTCCATATATTCAAATATAATCCTTCTGTTTCCATGATGTATGGGCCACACCTAAAAATTAAGTCCCTATCTTATTTTTCTTCAAACTTGAATGTGGAAAATCCTTTGCATAAAAAGATAATGAAAGGTTACCTTTTGTTAACGTCCTCCAATTTTAATCTGCGAAGGATGCTAGCATTGAAGGAGAATGTTAGATTCATGTGCATTGTCTAATGAGCCCCCATTTTACATGATAGAGTGCCATGATGTGAGATTGTGAAAGAATTGGAACTTTAGGGATCTCCTCCATACTTTTTACGAACCTAGATTGGGGGTTTTTTCGGATCTAGTCTGAGCTAAGATAAATGAGTTAAATGTGGCTATGTCTAGTAAGAGAGGAGGAGGAGGTAGGCCTCCTCCTGAGGAGTGAATCGTCATTGAAAGTGAAGTGGGTAAGGGTTAGGGTTTCACATGTGTATAACTATAGCAAAAAAGACATGATGCCAATGTGCAATAACTGTATACGCTTTTTATGAGGAAGCTTCAAATTATGAAATTTTTATATAACTGAGGAGAGATATATAGGTACTCATAAATATCTTTCCTTCATTGAATAATTTTGGGTTATATATTCAACATGTTTAATCCTATATTGCAAATATTATGGTGCGATGAGGTATTTCAAGAACTTGAAGCATTTAAAATGCTTCTTTATTCTATATTATTAAGTCTAAAGATGGGATGCGCATTCCAAGACTAAAAATATAAGTTTACTTACAAGGGAAATGGTATTGGAAATAAAATATACTCACTATTAAACTATTAGGGTTTAATAAATTTTATTTAGCTAGGAAGTCAAAGATAGAGTATAAGACTTAGCTCATGCCAACATCTTAGCTCACAATATTTCTTTGCAAGACATAATCACACATATGAATCGTTTCTAGCATATATGAGCCTAAACCAAAAAAATATGTAAAAAATATCAATATATTTTGTTAATCAAGATTACTCCTTCAATCACACAAGAAATTTGGAGAAGACATCAATATTATTCTTATCATCATCCCATCCCTGCTTGTTTTCTCCAACATCCTTCTCCCTATCACCATCCATTTTATCGCTACTAGCACCACCTTCCTTCTTCTCCCCACTTATTTCTTGCCCCCGTCCTTCATGTTCCCTTCATAATTGTCTCCATCCTTATTATGTGGGATGATATCCACATAATTTCTAGTCTTTTTTGGAGATAAAATGTCTCATTATTGTTATTACAATGAATGAATGGATGAATGGATTGAAAGTAAGGATTAGAGAAAGCTATGTATGTATATCTATATATATCTATATATATATATATATATATATATATATATATATATATATATATATATATATATATATATATATATATATATATATATATATATATATATATATATATATATATATATATATATATTTGGTTGACTAAGAGGTTAGGTGTGGGATTTGGAAGCCAAGAAAATAAATGTTTGTTTTTTGCTTGGATTTTTTGTATTGAAGAGTAGAAATCATATTTGAGATAGTTAGGGAAGCTCCATTGATGATGTGGGTTGATATCATCAACTAGTTCACTTTCATTGTGTTATTCTTACTATTGAATGTGGGATTAGAACCATTTTTGTTACTTTGGAATGCACCAAAATAACACCAGAATGGATCTTAGAAGAAACACATCTCTTTTATATAGACTAAACACCTTCAGTTTATCTATAAATAGTGTTGAGGAGGTTGGTGACTCTTAAAACTAGGAAAAATAAGAGAAAGTGTCAGATAATGCAGTAACAATACAAGAGAGAAACAAGGCTGAAAAAGTAAGGATTAAAACAAGTTATACAATTATTTTTGTTTTTGGTTAACCATGAGGGGATTTGTGAGATCTAGAAGCCAAAAAAGGTTTTATTTTTCTTGCAATTTCTATATTATTTAGTAGAAATTGTGTTAAGGACAATTAGGGAAGCTTTTCCTTATATGTGGGCTTTCATGCTCAATTGGTCCATTCTCATTGTGCTACTAAATGTGGTGATTAGAATCATTATTGTTGCTTTTGGATGGGGGATTTTTTAAGAACGACCCTAGGTATATAGGTATAATGAATGGGAAAATCCTCATGATACATAGGAAAATTTGAAGGCTATTTTATCAATAATGTAATATGTACATATAATTTTTTGGCTCAAGTCCTCAATTTGCATATATCCTTTGTCAAGTATTCACAAAAAAACTTATTGAGAAGGTTGAAAAGGGATGATAGAATGATCTCAAGAAAATTGAGATTTCTAGTATTTTTCTTGCACCAAAATTTTACTGTGACAATATTTTAAAATGAAATTGCATACAACCCTTGCAATACATATGCAAATCTTCACAGTAAATTTGGTGGAAATCCATACAAATGAATTTCATAAAACATGAATTATAAAAATTGTTGAAGAAACATATAACATAGTATCTTTATCGGCCTAATTAATAAATCCTCAAATTATCACCAAACATACTAGAAATGCATAACACATGCAAATAACTCTCTCGATCATGAAATTTAGCCATATCCCACCTTCTTCTATGCCACACACTTTCACAATTTCTTTGATAACTATGTAATCCAACAACATCAAGGATTTGATAAATCTGAAAAGGTATAATTTCTAAGTAAACAATTGAGCCATGTTTCAACAAATAATTTAAAGTTATTATATATTGCTTATTGGTGCCTAGTAATGAAGCCTCCCAACATGAAATAAAGCAAGGTAACACAAGTTGACTAGATATTAGTTTTGTAACCTTGGTGTAAAGATATCAATAACACATGCAAGCAAAGTAGTTAAAGTTCAACCATAAATCCAATATGCAGTACACTGTTAGAATATGAATAAAAATCATGGGAAAAAAATGAACTGCAACTTTAAGCATACCTTTGGAGCATGGTCACCTTTGTTTCTCACTCTAGGTCCATATATTCTAATAGTTTTATTTCAAAATGTGCAAGGCACCAATCAAAATTTTCAAGTAGTTCTTTACAATTGAAGCATTTAGAAAACTAACCATCAAAATTTATGCTCTGTTTCCATATTACCTACAAATATGAATCTATCATTGAGATAATAGCCTTCATCATTAAATGTAGTTTACATGTACAAAAGAATGTAGTACAATAACTCCATTATTTGTCAAACCATTGTAACAAGCTATAGTATTGAAGTTTCGGTGTTAAGGAAATGAGAAGACATTGATTACATTGCCATTGTCTCTTTTCACTCTCTCTTAGATGTAACAACCCATTTTCATTGAGAAGAAATAAATAATGGTACTTTTGGTGTAGGTTTTATTGTGCTTCAAGTAACAAGTTGAGCATCTCTTTCTTGCCTTGGTTAGGCAATGACTCCATTCCATTACCCCTTCTCACTCTCTCCTAGAATGTAACAACCCATTTTTATTGAGAAGCAATAAATAATGGTACTTTCTGGTGCAGGGTTTATTGTGCTTCAAGTAACAAGTTGAGCACTTCTTTCTTGCCTTGGTTAGGCAACGACTCCCTTCCATTACCCCTAGAAGGTGTCCATGCATTTGTTTTGTATTTTTTGGGGGAATATATTAAAAATTCTAGCATATTTAAGGCTAAGAGATTAACTATACTTATTTTAATATTATACTATATGCATAGATAATATAAACATGTTTCATATTGGTTTTTTTTTTTAATTTTTCTTTATGATGCATATATAATAGAAAACATAAAATATTATCAATAAAAATGTCTCGCCATTAACAAGTGCATGATCGTTGTTTCTTTATTTTCTTACACCATTAACTGGATTTGGTGGTTTATTTTCATTAAATCTAGAGGAGGATTAATGTGTGCTTTATTATTGCTAGAATCGTATGGTTATACTTGAGTTATCTTCTTTCCTCTTTCTAAGTTCACAACAATACTTAATGGCTTGATATAAGAGTGTTTTTTTTATTTTGGAGATATTGGTTACTTTTGTAGCTCAAAGACTTTAGTATGAAATTGTATAGGATCTTTCTCCTACTAAACATAGGTGGTTGTTGAACAATAAAGTTTGTAATATTTATTTGACTATGTTTAGGAAACTTGGGCTTTGATGCATTTAAACCACAAATGGATGCAAAAATCTATGTTTCTTTGTGATTTGACTCATGAAAAACATTTTTTTTCATCCGAGCTAGATATAATATTGAGAATAAACTTCAATATAGATTAATCACATTCTTATGGAAATGAAATTGTATCTTACATCTATGCTATAAAATAAATTGAAGAGAGAGTTGCAACAAAATAATTTTTCTTGGTGTGAAACTAACATGTATACATTAACTATAGAACATACCTTCCACATAGGAAAATGTAGGAAATTGGTTACCATCCAATGTTGAGATTTCTGCTATTGAAGCATCTAAAAGATAGAGGGGGGCCAAAGGATATATAAGCCTTCGCAAACCCCTTTCAACCTACTATTCAGGCCCCACATCCTCTACAAACATTTCTACTCTTATTCAATATGTCGTCCTCACTCAACTTTATCTCCGAGAGAAGGAGGATAAGAGGTTTTTCATCATTAGTTAGGCTTCTTACCTTTTAAATCATGTTTTTATTTTCTATCCCCAAGAGACCACCTTCATCATTTTCTTAAGGATTTTATGTTACCCCTTTGAGTGGGATCGCTCCACTTTTCTTCCTTAACATTCTTGTTACTTAGTGCAATGTTGTTTGAATAGTCAGTTGTGTCCCTAACCCTTTTTCCTTATCAACCTATTTAATCTAGAGATCACAATTATTGGTTCCCCCTACTCTCTTGAAAACTTGTTTGTGTTCAACTTCTCTTTCAATATTTCCATTAGACTTCTAATATTCTAACCATGGGACACCTTAGGTATTTTTGGGATATTTTGGAGAAAGGAACACCTCCTCTTCTTCCTCAAATTTCCCTTCCCCCTCTTCTGGGTTTTCTACAGGAACATCTTCTAAAGTTGGCACTCCAACGTCATCTTCTTTCCCTTTTTTATTATTCTCCTTCTCCAAAGGATATACCAATTTTCCTTGCCCCTCTTTAGGATTTTCCAGGTATTTTAATGCATCAAAATGACTTCTTGTGGATCCTTTATGATGTGCTTGTTGATTAGATGAAGAGTTCTATTTAAAAGTACATTGGGGAGGGGGAAACATGTTTGGATCCCTTGTATTTGGATGTGGGACCTTTTGAGGATTTTTCTTCCTATTAGGACCTCTTTATCTTTTGGATTTTTTCCACTCCTCCACTTGTTCTTGTCGCTTTTGTTGATCTTTAGCTTTGGATTATTTTCTATTGAAGGGCCAATTGTTTAGCGATAGTTGAATCACCTCTAGAATACCTTTGTATAAATTAATTGCCGCATAAATTCAGGCATAGGAAAACCTATTGTCTTTTGTCTTTGTTATATCTATGTATATTTAAGGGAATTCCAATATTTTTAATAGTTTCCTCATTAGAGAAATGAAGAAGAAAATAGGGGAGTTAACCTATATTGGCACCATCGAGGGGATCCCTTTTTGTGAGTTAAAATTTGGACTCCAATGATCCAAATAGAGAAGTTGATCCCCCATAAAACAAGGCCCACTGCCAAGTATTAGATCCTTATTAGCCTTTTCCTCAAAGTAAAAGGTAAAAAACCATTTCCCATAAAATGAAGCAAACGTTTCCTGTATCAGAGGCCTCTATTTTTTATCAATCCAAATGTTCAAGCAATTTTAGGAGGGCTAGATCCCTATGAACTTCCCTACAGACCTTGATATACTAAATGCAAGTCCATTGAACATGACTAGTTAACATTAATAACTACTTTGGGTATATCATCAAATTATTTTCACAAACTTGGTGAGTCACGGCTTTGGATCTCTAGGGAGAATGGAAATGAGTGTGTTAAATGAACATATGTATAGAACTTGGGGAGGTGGGGAGGAAGTCGACCCCTCAAATCCTCATGCCTACAAAACATTTGCAACTCATCATCTAGAGTTTTTGGAGAAGAAAACATGCCTTCAAAAGCTAAGGATTACATTATTAAGAATATAATATTGTATAAAAAATAACTTTATTATTTTTATATTCAATATAATAATAATAAAATTAAATGAAAACATCCCTTGATGGGGGTTGACGAACAAAGTGAGAGGGATCTAGGGAGAGGTGGTGTCAGGGCCTCGAGTTGGTGAGTGCCCATGAGTTCCCACCAACATGGAGAGAGTAAAAAAATCGAACTCGTGTGAGTCAGGTGACAAGCACGTCTAAAAAAATGCTTATGAGGGCGAGTCAAAAAATCGAATTGATGCGAGGTGGGGTACCCAAACACATTTAATCTACAGTTATGCAACGAGGCATAGTGGTGGGTGCATGCCCAACTCTTGGAGAGCGCGGAATATAGCGATTGAGTAGGCAAGTGTTGGGCCAGTAGCATAATGGGTGTGGGCAAGACGTGTGAACGAAGGGCGAGCCACTAAGCAACGTGCAGGCAAGGTGCAGACGAGCAACTAGGCAAGGCGTACCCACCCGAACACACGATAGGTCGGATCATGGCATTGTGAACAAAGAGGCGCGTTCAACACATGTCGACTAGGATGTTCACACATATTGGCAGGTCAACCAATGCTTAGGTTGAATCAAGAAGGTGAACAAATGCGTCGATTGGGTAAACACTCGAGCAAGAAGGCATATAAGTTTGGAGGAAGTGGAAATCATTCAAGGCATTAACTAAGTAGTTCGTACAATTTTAGACAAGTATAAAGGGCGAAGGTCGAAAAGTGAATGGGCAAGTTCAGGAGGTTGCGTGCAAACCTGAACCACAGGCAGAGAGGTGTGGCGTGGGCCATGCACCCGCCTAAGGCAGTCAGGCTAGGCATTTTTCTGAATGAATAGATTTGGAAGTACAACATATAGAACTTGGGGTTTTTGGTGTTCGGGTAGGGCCACAGGTGCCTCATTCATGTAGGACCACATTTAGGTAGTGACTGTTGCTGCACGTTCAGGCAAGTCGTAGGCTACACAACTGACGTAACAACGTTCAAGCAGAGTTGTGCACAGAACGTGCAAGATGTTTCATGATCAGGCAGAAGTTGTATTGGGCTACAAGAATAGGTTGTACGAGTGGGCAGAATTTTGGGCAGGCTACACAACAGACTGTACGATTTTTGTAAATTGTAAAATTGTAAAATATTTGCCAAGTTTTATTATATAGTTGGGGAGACTTGTTTGGGGAGTTGTCCCCTCCCATCATAAACGTGTGTTTATTGTTGTTATTACTATTTATTGGATATCACACATTTTATGAAGATAATTGAAGCTAATGAATATTGTTGCATATATACTTGAAGAAAAATTGAACAGAAAATAATCTAAGTGTTGGATGTTAGGCGTAGTCTAAAAGCTTTAGTAGTGGTGAAACAAAAAAGTTAGTCGGTGTCGCACCGCTCCCACAATGGACTTAGAGTCACCACTAGCATGGGTTCGCGATAGATGATATAAGAGCTTGGTTCAGGCAGGACTGAGCTAGCTTGAGAAGTTGGTCACATTGCGACATAGTTTGACAGGGGCAGCAAGTTGGGGCGAAGTTGAATGACAAAACAATGGCAAGTTGGCTAGAGTTCCATGGGAGACTCTTGCAAAAATTGTATAGGTTGGATCACATGAAAGATGAGAAACCAAGGATTTGGGTTAAACTTGAAGTTTTGGAGGATGAATTTAAAAGAGAGCTTCATCAACCTGGTTGGATAGTGGAGTAGGATGAATCTTTCGATTGCGATGAAAAGGAAGTTGTGATATCTGAAGAAGAATGACGTTGCAGAAGTGCCAATGGAAGAGGAGGAACTTGGGACAACATTACTTGCCCAAGTTGAGCCAGATTCATGCACAATGCAATCATTGAAGGAAGGAGGCACTCACATGGAGAGATCTCATGAAAATGTAAGTATTGTTGTGACTTGTGTTTCGTTGAATATTTCAGAAGATAGACCATATCCAAAAATGGATGAAGGGTGTATTTGTTTGCCGATGAGATGGACATAATTTCGGTGGGAGATTATGATGAGACCTTATGCACTTGGGAAACAAGGAACATTGGTTGTTACAGAACTTCTCTAGTTAGTATGTGACCTTAGAGTGGAAGGTGAAGATGCTCGTGACATTGGTTGGAACATGATGAATTTTGCGATGGGTGAGTCATGCTTAGCTCAATAGAGAATTAGCTAAGAGCTCGACATGACTTATGGATAGAACGAAGGGAGGGCACAGTGAAGTGAAGAGAATATGATACACATGATTTGGATGGACTTCATCATTAAAGCTCCGTTTGGGCCAAGAGGCAGTCTTGGTGGACATTTAGTGGGGAAGGCAACAATGATGGAAGGGATCTACGATACAATATGAGGGTAAGTAAGGATGTGATGACTAAAGTTGCATTGGATTTACTGAAGTGGATGAGTTGAGCAACCAAAGTCGTGGGCATCAAGTTAAAGAATAAGAGTGCATGGTAGACTTCGTGTAGAGGCATCAAGCGAGAGCACGTGTAGAGATTTTGTATTCACATCAAGGAGAAGTGCCAATGTGAGGATGTGGGTAGGATGGACTTGCCGATATGACATGAGGATATTTTTAAGATGGACTGATGTGTATGTTGAACACAATCGAATAACAAGACCATGGTCATTCTTGGAGGAGACCTGCGCAGCGTATGAGAGTAATGATACAATGAAGAGGGCAAAGGAAACTTTTGATGGCACTTGTGACCGAGACAAGTGTGGCTACCAAAGTGTTGGATGAAGATGATTCATAGGAGCTTATGACAACTTGAGAGAGTTATAGCCGATGAAGGCTTCATACTATGGTGGTCTTGGACTATCTTTTTCATTGAGGAGATGGGGTCAGTTTGACACTTGACTTTGATGTGGTATGGAATGCATACCTTGGACATAGTATGGGATATGTTCGTGAGGAGTGACTTATTGGATTTGTTAGAGACGAGACACCTTAGAGTTGGATGGAGTTGCAATGATGGAGGTGCTTTGGTGGGAACACTTGGGCATGGGTTGAGTTGAGACTTAACCATTTTAGTTGGACATGGTGACTATTGGTCTATGACCATGTGCAAAACATGGATGAGATGATGAGGAAAGTGAAGACTTGCCCCTTTGACAACATTAATTGGAAGCATATCGTAGATGAGATGGATTTTTCTTCATGGACTTGGGTATGGCACATTAAGCAATGGATTGATGGGAAGAGTTCTTGATTGAGTTGAATATGTGACAAAATGATAGACAAACATCTAACAAAGCATGAGGAGGTGCATTATCGTGGATTTGGATGATGGTTAGCCTAGCCATTCAACTAGTTTGAGACATGGGGGAGCTTAATTCACTAAGATATGTTTGATTTGAGTTGGAGTATCATAGCAGCATATCACATGATGACAATACATGGTGGATTGGCATGATATGAGTTGTGATAGTAGCATGCAGCTGAGTTGGAGGGGGAAACCTTCCATGAGTTGAGGAAGTATGGAGGATTGTGACGAGTTGTGGCTGATGACCTTAGATTGAAGAGTCTTACCTTCATAGAGTCATGAGCCTTGATGGAGGTTTGTGCAATGGAGAGCAGGGAGTTCATGCAGTAGGGATGGTTGATGTTGGAGTTGGTGACACTTTGCAACATTTAGTCTTCGCAATGGAGTTTGTTGGGATGGTGTTGTCGAGGGAAAACATCATTTTATAATGGGGGAGGATGTCAGGGCCTTGAGCTAGCAAACATCTGTGACCGCCCACCAACACGGAAAGAGCCAAAAAAACAAACTTGGGAGAGTCAGGCGACGAGCGTGTTTAACTGAATGCACATGAGGGCCAGTCGGGAGGGCGCGTGCCTGCATGAAGGTGGAGTGTTCAAATGCATTTAATAGATGAGCGTGCAATGAGGCATAGAGGTGGGCGCCCACCTAACTCATGGAGAGCGTGACGTATAGTGACCAGGTAGGCAAGCATTGGGAGGGCAGCATAACGGGTGCAAACACGACGTCCGAATGGAGGGTGAGCAACTAGGCAACGTGCAATCGAGAAAACCCGACAAGGGGCGCCCTCCCGAACACATGATAGGTTGGCTTGTGGCATTGTGAAGGAAAGGCGCATTCAACACATGTCGATTGGGGTGTTCCAACATATTGGTAGGTCGGCCAATGTTCAGGTTAGCTCAAGAAGGTGAATGGATGTGTCGGTTGGGTAAGAACTCCAATAGGAAGGCACATAAGTATGGAGGAAGTGGAAATCTTTGAAGGCATCAACCAAACAGTTCATACAAGTTCAGACAAGTGCGAAGGGTGAAGGTCGAAAAGTGATCATGCAAGTTCAGGAGGATGTGTGCAGACCAGAACCACAGAAAGAGAGGTGCAACCTAGGCCATGTGCCCACCCAAGGCCTGAAGGCCAATTCATTTTCTGAATGAATAGTTTTGGTAGTTCAATGTATAAAACTTGGGGTTTCTAGTGTTCAAGTAGGGGCCATTATTGCATGTTCAAGCAGGGTGTGGGCCACACGACCGACATAACAACATTCAAGTAGAGTTGCACATAAAACGTGAAGGACGTTGTATGGTGATGAAAAATTCGTATTGGGATCCGCAAACAGGTTGTACGAGTGGGTAGAAGTTTGGTCAGGTTGCATGACAAACTGCACAATTTTTGTAAATTGTAAACTTGTAAAATATTTACAGAGTTTGATAATACAGTTGGGGAAAACATGTTTGGGGAGTTGCCCCTTCCCTTCATAAATGTGTGTTTACTGTTGTTTATTACTATTTATTGGATATCACACATTTTATGATGATAATTGAAGTTAATGAATTATGTTGCATATATAATTGAAGAACACTTTGACAGAAAATAATCTAAGTGTTGGAAGTTAGGTGTAGTCTGAAAGATTTAGTAGTGGTGAAATGAAAAGAGTTAATTGGTGTAGCATGATGCCCACAAAAGAATTAGAGACATCACTAGTTTGGGCCATGAGAGGTGGGGTGACTCCCAGGTGTTTAAGGTGGAGGGTGGTGTGGCACACCATCCCATGCATGATACATGTGTGGTTATTTCCATTCAATGAGCCAACTTTTCAAGGTCCTTTAGTATTTCTTGACAGAGAGTATGAAAAGGAAAGAAGAGTGAGGGTTTAGATGGTTGCATGGGTGTTGTCTCAACGTCCTTTCAATTCGATATCCCATTCTCCAATTTGGAAATTTCCTAATTGAGTGGGGTTTCTTTGCGGGATTTGGGTGTGGTCTGGGAGGTGTTGTTGTTTAATCCTTTATATATTCAATAGTTGTTTCCAGTCTTTGCAATTTTTCATATTCAGCTGATGGGGGAGAGAGCTAGCTCAAGCGAGACAACTGTCTGGAAGATTTGGAACTAGAAATCCTCAGCAACTGAAAACATGGGGGCTTCGGGCACGTGACTGTAGCCGACGTCTTACGATGTTTTAAAACTAACTTTAAGGTAATTTTGAGTGCATGATTTCTCTGGTTTAGATACGTTGTTAAATTCTATTACAAGTTCTTTGCATATTTTTAGAGTTGCTATGGTTTCAAGGCACAAACTCACATTTTTGGGGTTTTTGTTCTTGCTCTGCTTCACTAGGTTTCAGTCCAATTCCTATTTGGGGTTATCGTGGGTTCCACATCCTCGTCCTTATTTCTTCTGGGGTTTGGTTTTATGCCAGGTGTCTATCATCATTCTTATCTTTCACATTGCCTCATTGGCCCCTCAGAGGTGAACTTCATTTCGATGACGAGAGAGTAAGTCGGTAGAGTGAGTCTGATTGGCAGTAGTTAATTCTGGACAAATCTAGTGGAGCTTGATTGGAGATATCATCAACGACTGAGTTTTGAGTTCCCTCCATCACAAGAAAAGCTTGATTTGTAGTGCGGTGCATTATGTTGAGACGAAGAGGTTGTAATTGGATGGGAAGGGGTGAACATGGGCAGTTCAATCGCAGCTAGGCCAGTCACTCTTGGGCTGAGATTCAGGCTTAGGGGGCGGTTGCGACATTTGAGACCGCGACCCCTCCATGCACTCAATCTGATATATGTTTCTTTTACTCTAAAATTATTGGTGGAGTCTCCCATTGGCTCTCAAACTTAGGACACACTAGCGGGAGGAGAAATCAATATATTTATTTGTTCACCTTAAAAAACTTTGTTGGGATAGATTCTCAGGGAGAAAAATGATGAATTCCTCAATGATTTACAAGGGAACCAACTGAGGATGCAAAACCGTTTGGATAGGTTGGAGGCTCATTGAACCATTTGGAAATGTGCTTAAAACACATGGAATGGCTCATTCAATACAAATTTCCATAATGATGATCCCCAAGTTCTAGTCCGACAAACCCAACACCCATAGCTTCTTTTGATTCTTGATGTTTAGAGGTTTTGTGTCAATCTTGTTGGTTTTCTAGTGTACACTTTTGTTTAGTTTTTCTGGGTTACTATAACAATTATGGAAACTCAATTGTGGGCTAATAAATCTAGTAGGAGTGAGGTTGGTAAGAAAAACTCAGAAAAGTTGTAAACAACAATGTAACTTTTTGCCATAATGAAAATTTTCTTGACTTTCAAAAAATGTCAAAAAGGACATAACTTCTTTGAAGATAAATTTCAACCTTTATTTTGTGTTTATAACTATAAATATTCGGTAATATTCTATGGAAGTTAAATTACCATCCACTTTATAATTATTGAAAATTAAATTAAAATTGTAAAACCCTATTCCAAAATAAACATGTATATTAATCTAATTTACCGACTAGATCCATCTTAACTCTAGATCTATCAAGCATCAAGAGTGATCAAATCTCTCGAAGTGAAAACCTCTTATTTGAGTGCAAAAATTGAGGAAATCTTTTCACCTCGAGATATTTGATCCCTCTCGGCGCTTGATAGATCAAGAGTTATGATGGATCTACACTGGTTTCAGTCGTGTGCGGCCAAAGACAATCTAACGAACATATGATTAATTTTAGCAATAATGTGTAAATTCATCTAATATTAATACAATCATCTTAAATATGCTAAATATGTCTTAGATTAATCTGGTCATTTTAATTTTAAATTTTCTTAGTTACCTCAGTTTGTTGAGCTGATAAATATTGTTAATAACGTTAATGATGAAAATGATGAAATAAAAATTTTGAATGTAAAGTGACAATGTAATAGTGTTTAATGATAGAAAATGTGAATAATAAGAATATAGCCAATTACAAATAGTATTCATTGTGATTAATCTCAAACTCTTTTCTTCCTATTCTTATTGTCACCCTTGTTACTTTTGTCATCTTTTCATATCAATTATATGAAAAGGACATGTTAAAGTATAAACCATTTAAATCTTTAGCTCGAGCTATTGTAGTAAACATCATACCTTCTCTCTCTTTCTCTCCAATATAAATATGTTGAACTACTACAGCACAAAAATCAATGTACATTGTCAATAATTTTTTGTGCTTACACTGAAATCAATGCACAATGTTAATCCAATCACTTTAAAATTAATATATCATCATACATCCAATTACATGAAATCGGAAATCAACATCTACACTGAAATCAATGCATCTAATGCAAGAAATCAGATAAAATTAGAAAAAAACATTTACTTAAATCAATGCATCTAATGCAAGCAATCAAATAGGATTAGAAATCAATATTTACACTCAAATAAATGCATCTAGTGCAAGAAGGAAAATAAGATCATAAACCTACATCTACACTAAAATCAATGCATCTAGCACAAGTAAGCAAATAGGATTATAAACAAACATCTACACTAAAATCAATGCATCTAGTGCAAGTAATCAAATAGGATTAGAAATCACCATCTACACTTAAATCAATAAGATTTAATGCATTTAGAAGCCTGCTATGAGCTCCTCGAAGGGAGACTTGCTCTCTCAAGGGAAAACTTCCGAAGGGAGACCCCTGAAGGGGCCCCATTCTTCGCTTGTCTCTTTGCCTTTGAAGAATCCTCTGACTCTGTAGCTTCCATCCATTCCTCTGTGTGTAATCATTCCTCTATCTCTTCGACTGGCCCTCTGGCTTTGTGGCTCGGTGGCTCTGCAACTGGCCCTCTGGCTCTGTGGCTCTGTGGCTCTCTACGTATAACGCATTCCTGTTACAACACATCATTGTTACAAAACGCCTGCTTATAGTGTGCCACAAATGATTCAAGAATAGGGACAGTTTACAAAGGAATCGGTGGCCTTTCTTTGGAAAAAATCCTGGAAACAACCATATTTCCAATACACAGAAGTATTTGTATTTACACAGGAAAACATTGAAAATCCGAAAATCTGGATTTCAAATATTATGAAATCGCATTCATAACCTATCAGGTCTGCACCTTGATTACAAGTCGCAATCGCAACAGGCATGTGTCAACGACCCTTTATGTGGTTGCGATCACCGATCGCCGATATCGGCGCATCGCATATCGCAATCGCAACACCCAATGGACTATGTCGACCGATATATATATCGTCGATCCGATATATATTGCCGATGCCAATCGCTGACCCCGCTTTATCACAATCACAAGTCGCAACGGCCCTTTGTACCGGGGATCCACCAATTGCAATCGCATATCGCATTATTGGCATCGCATGACCCCTTTGCATTGTGGTTCCCTGATTGCCGATCTCCGATCAATCGGTGCTTTCGCTTATCGGCGCCATCGCATGTCGGCAAGTCACATGGTCATGGGTCTTTTAAACACTCCACTTGACTTTCTCCGATGCGACAATAATGCTCCATTATAACATATATGCAATACGATGAAGGAATGCAATGCGATGAACTTTAAGGGATTTTATGTTTAAAAACACATTTTCCCTTAAGTCCCATTTAATAAGAAATTGCCTCCTTTTCAAAGGACAATGGGCCAACTTCTTTATGCAATAACTCCTTCATCCAAAGTCCATTTTCACCCATTCAAATTGCGTTAGATTCAGAATGAAGAGATCTATGCAATGAGACTATTTTCAAGATCATCCAATGACTTTCATTTTTCCTCTGTGAGGAAAATTCATAGACTTAGAAGTCTATGTTAGATGCATTTTGGTTCACGAGCCTAGTTGAGTTGACTAGAGCTCACGGAGATGTAGCCCAAGAGGTTTGAGTGAAATCCTAATTATATTTTTGTTATGTGTATGATGTTTATTTGCTGCACCGTTTCACTGTTATATGCTGCATCTCAGTTTAAGCAAATAAACTTAAGGCATTTGGTCAGTTAAATGAAAACTAAAAGCATACACCTATTTCCAGTTATTTAATTCCACAAATTATCAATCATAAGTATAGATCTTGGGAACATATAAGCTTTGGAGTGGGAGAGGTTCTTGTAAGCATGACAAGAAGCCTTTAGTGCCCCATTTCAGATCAGGTGGTATCAGAGCTAGTTATCTCAGACCATCAGGTTGATTAATCCCACCTTCAAAGAAGGTTATACTAGAGCAGGTTGTATCATGAAGCAGGTTGTATCATGATGCAAGTGGTATCAGATCAGAATGCTTGATTGATAGAGCAATCTATATGCTTGTTTGACTTGAAAGGTGTTCAAATAGTCAAATTCTTCTGTTTGATTGTTTGTAAACTGACTTTTGTTTGATTTGCAATGGTTTAGGGAAAGCTATTAATAATCTAAGTCCAGGAGAGGACAAGAAGGAAGAAGGGCTAAAGGCATTCTTCTTATCCCAAAGGACCTCAAAGCAATCCTTGAAGCACAAGAGGTTTGTTGCAAAAGGTTGCTTGAATAAGCTCTTTGTTAATCTTGTTTGAAGTTCTTTTGTTCATTCTAATAATGATAACTTCTACAAGTGAGTCCTCAAATTCTTCTTTCTTCACAAGAGTCTTTGATGAAGACAAGAAGCAAGAGTTGTTCACCATGATGGATATGGTGAGAGAAATGTATGAGGATGGAGGGAAGAGCATCATACTTAGAGAGCAGTTGAATTCCATGAAGGAAGAGAAGCAGTTGCTTTCTGAAAAATTGCAGGAAATGGAGAGGCAACTTCATATTGCAAATATGGATCTGGAAAGGATGCATGAGTTGGAGACACAGCGCCTTGTTGCCAAAGAAGCCTTAGTCAAGTATCAACTTGAAGAAGAGGTAAACAATTCATGTTTGCCTTCAAATTCTTCTAAGAATGTTTATGTTGGTTCTTTTGAAAAACATACGAGAGGCATAGGGTCCAAGTTAATGTCCAAGATGGGTTATGAAGGAAAAGGCTTGGGAAAACATGCACAGGGTATTGTTGAGCCAATAATAGTTGAGGAAAGGCCTAAGTATTTGGGTCTTGGCTATGGACAAGCTTATGGAGAAAGTTCCAAATCTTCCATGAAGACAATTGAAATGGTTCCAAGAAGGAGTTTCATTTCAGGTCTTCTACCTCAAGAGTGTAAAGATTTTATTCATGGGGAATGCAATAGCTTGAAACATCATTTTTAGGAAGAAGGTGTTCATAAGCATGCACTTGAACCAAAGAGTTGTGGAAACTTTGAAAGCAATGAAGAGATTGATGGTGTTCCAAAGGGAGCTACTTCTTCATTCAATTCACCTCCTCATGAAGGCAATAAAGGTGAAAGAGAAAGGTATAAATCTGGTTTTAACCATATTCCTTTTGATTATGTTCAGCATGATAAATTCCCATATAAGCATGGGAAAAGAATTGCATGTTCGTTTTGTGGGTTGGATAACCATAATGTTTCTAGATGTTGGAAGAGAATGGCCATATATAGGAAACTTTTGAAGGAAAGGAAGCAAGAAGCCAAAGTTCCATTGGACAAGGAAAATCATGTTGTCATGAGGATGCACATGTGTTGCACTTACTGCCATAAGCAAGGACATATTGCTGCAAAATATTGGACTCTGAATCCAACAATGCTTCCACAAAACTTGAAGAGGGTGGAAAGAGAAAATGGAAGCAATGGAAAGAAAGATTCCATGATTGATGTATTTCAGAATGATTCACATGTTGATGTTGATGTGCAAACAAAGGTAGGACCTTTGAAAAGGATTCGTAGGAAATGGTTAGAGTTCTTATCCAGTTAAAGTTGCATATCTTTTGATGTGAACAGAAATGTATCACATCTATTTGCATTTCTTTGTTAATGGAATGCAAGTTGCAAGTTTTTACCAAGAATGTGAATGGAAAAAGTTGAGTAGGAGACTCACTTTATTGCTGCAACATTATATTCATTTCAGCTTCGAAAGTACAGTGTGATTAAGCGAAAGTTGAAGGATGAAATGCATGCATAAGCATGATATGCATGAACACAGGGATGTTGATGATTTCCTTGTATTTGAACATGTATGTGTGATTAACTTGAAGGGTTGATTACTTTGTTGTAAACATGCATGTCATGCAATATTGACTTGGGAAAAGTTGATTTGGTCTCCAAGATGGAGATGATGATGAAGTGTTTCATCTTTGAAAAAGAATCCTAGAATTCTTTTTCTACATGCTTGACTTGAGGGTCAATTGTTTTAAAGGCATGTTCTGTTGGCTTGTTATCTAGTCAATCATTTGTATGCAGATGTAAAAACATGGAGGTGTTCACAAGATGTGAAATTTGTTTCTTTTGATGAAGAAAGATTTTAAGCAATCCAGTTGTTATCTGTAATTCTGTTGTTGTTAACAGTTGTTGTTGAAAATATGTCAAACAGATACAAATGTAAATTTTTGTGAAGAAGATGTAACTTCACATTTGTTTGAGCCACCTTGGATCAATGATCAAGGTAGAGAAGTTCAAACTACCTTTTGTGACCTTCTCAGCAGGAGTTCTATAGGAAGTCAAGGAGGAAAACAGTTCTTCCCAGGAGGACAAGCACATCCAGGAAGGAAGTGTTCAAAGGCTTTGGTTCAGAGGCACTATGCAAGGAAAGTGTATGGAGGCTGAAAGAAGAGGGTGAGGTACTCTCATTTACTATTCAGATCAATATATCAGTGTTTTGGAGTCCAAAAGCTTTTTAGTGGGAAGGCGTGATCCAAAATGGATCTAACATAGACTTCTAAGTCTATGAATTTTCCTCACAGAGGAAAAATGAAATTCATTGGATGATCTTGAAAATAGTCTCATTGCATAGATCTCTTCATTCTAAATCTAACGCAATTTGAATGGGTGAAAATGGACTTCAGATGAAGGAGTTATTGCAGAAGGAAGTTGGCCCATTGTCCTCTGAAAAGGAGGCAATTTCTTATTAAATGGGACTTAAGGGAAAATGTGTTTTAAAACATAAAATCCCTTAAAGTTCATCACATCACATTCCTTCATCGTATTGCATATATATTATAATGGAGCATTATTGTTGCATCGGAGAAAAACAAGCAGAGTGTTTAAAAGACCTGTGACCATGTGACTTGCCGACATGCGATGGCGTCGATAAGTGAAAGTGTCGATTGATCAGACCACAATGCAAAGGGGTCATGCGATGTCGATAATGCGATATGTGATTGTGATCAGTGGATCCTTGGTACAAAGGGCTGTTGCGACTTGCGATTACAATCGGCGGATCCCAGGTACAAAGGGCCGTTGTGAGTTGCGATTGCGATAAAGCGGGGTCGGCGATCGGCATCGGTGATATATATCGGATCAACAATATATATATCGGCCAGCACTTTCCATTGTGCGTTGTGATTGCGATATGCGATGTGTCAATATCAGCAATCGGCGATCGCAACCACATAAAGGGCCGTTGACACATGCCTATTGCGATTGCAACTTGCGATCAAAGCGTAGACCGGATAGGTTATGAATGCGATTTCATAATATTTGAAATCCAGATTTTTGGATTTTCAATGTTTTCCTGTGTAAATCCGAATACTTCTATGTATTGGAAATATGGTCATTTTTGGGATTTCATCCGAAGAAAGGCCACCGATTCCTTTGTAAACTATCCCTGTTCTTGAATCATTTGTGCCACGCTGTAAGTGGGCGTTTTGTAACAATGATGCATTGTAACAGGAATGCGTTATACACAGAGAGCCACAAAGCCACAGAGCTATATGGCCAGTCGCAGAGCCACAAAGCCACAGAGCCAGAGGAACAGTCGAAGAGACAGAGGAATGATTACACACAGAGGAATTGATGGAAGCCACAAAGTCGGAGGATTCGTCAAAGACCAGAGAGCCAAGCGAAGAAAGGGGCCCCTTCAAGAGTCTCCCTTTGGAAGTTTTCCCTTGAGAGAGCAAGTCTCCCGTCGAGGAGCTCACAGCAGGCTCCCTTCAGTGAAGTTCTCTCTCCAGAGAGCTCACGCTATAACATCCCATAGCCGTAGAGCTGATAGAGGCATAAAGCCACCAGAGGTTGGGGGAAAATTGCCCAGGGATGATTCCTCAGGATGAGGAAGGGATAGAGAGCCCGAGAACTTGAGCACCAAGAGCCAGAAAGCCTAAGATCTTCAGAGCCAGAGGGTCGAGCAAAGGTAGAGCCACTAGAGGTTAGAGGCAGAGCCAAACAGACAAAGCCAGATAGCTAAGAGAGCCAAGAGCCAGAGCCAAGAGCCAAGAGCCAAGAGCCGAGAGCCAGAGCCAAGAGCCGAGAGCCAGAGAGCCAAACAGCCAGGGATAAAGTTGGCATTCTAAGCCCATTGGTTTAGTTTTAAACCTATGGAGTTGAGTGTGGAACTTGTAAAAGAATTTAAGCCATAATCCCAAAGAGCCTAGTTGAGTTAACTAGAGCTCACGAAGACGTAGCCCAAGAGGCTTGGTTGAACTCCTAATTATATTGTTGATATGTGTATGATGTTTATTTGGTGCACCGTTTCACTGTTATATGTTGCATCTCAGTTTAAGCAAATAAACTTAAGGCATTTTTTCAGTTAAAGGCAAACTAAAAGCATACACCTATTTCCAGTTATTTAATTTCGCAAATTATCAATCATAAGCATAGATCTTGGGAACATATAACCTTTGGAGTGGGAGAGGTTCTTGTAAGCATGACAAGAAGCCTTTAGTGCCCCATTTCAGATCAATAGTGCAAGCAGTCAAATATTATTAGAAATCACCATCTACATTGAAATCAATGCATCTAGTGCAAGCAATCAAATAGGATTAGAAATCACCGTCTACACTGAAATCAATGCATTTAGTGCAAGCAATCAAATACGATTAGAAATCATGTACATTGAAATCAATGCATCGAGTGCAAGAAATCAAATATCATTAGAAATCAACATCTGCACTAAAATAAATGCATCTAGTGTAAGCAATCAAATAGGATTAGAAATCACCATTTACACTGAAATCAATGCATCTAGTGCAAAAAATATTCTTCCCTCTCTCCCCCTTCCATCTATATCTATATCTCCCTCCATCTCTCCTTCTTTGTCTCTCTATCTCAACGCCCCAAACGCACATGCTCTCTGACTCCATATCTATCGATCTCTTTGTCCCTCCCTCCCTCTCTCCATATCTATCTTCTTCCCTCTCTTCATTTTCCATCGATATATCTATCTACATTTGTCTCTCTATATCACCCCCAAAAGACACACTCTCTTTCTCCAATCTATCTATCTATCCCTCCCCACTCCTCTTTCTCTCTCTCTCTCTCTCTCTTCCCCTTCTCTCCCTCTCCACCGCTTCTATCTCTCTTCCCTTTTTTGTCCTCTCTCCCTCCCACTCCATCTTCCTTATCTCTCCCTCTCTCTCTCTCTCTCCACCTTTCTCTCTCTATTTATTTCTTCTTAGCTCCCTCTCTCTCCCCCTCCAACTCCATCTCTCTTTCTCTCCCTCTTTCCACTCTCTCACATCCTCTCTCTCTTCATTACTCTCTCTCTCCCTTTTTCTCCCACCTCTCTCTCTCTCTCTCTCTCTCCACCCTCCAACTTTATTACTATATCCTTCCCTCTCTCCTCTCTCCTTCTCTCCCCCATTCTCTCCATCTCTCATTCTTTTTCTCTTTATCTCTCCCTTGTAATTCCACCCCCCCCCTCCTCTACTTATCACTCTCTACGTATTTCTTCTTATCTCCTCTCCTCCTCTCTCCCTCCCTCTCTCTTACTTCCTCTCCTATCTACATCTCTCTTCCCCCATCACTCTCTCTCTCTCTCTCTCCAATCCTTTCTCTTTCCCCATCACTCTCCTCCTCTCTCTCAAGTCTTGTCTCTCGTTCTTCCTCTCTCTCCCTTTCTATCCTACCTCACTCTCTTCCCCAATCTATCTCTCTCTCTCTCTCTCTCCAACTATGTTACTATATCCCTCCCTCTCTCCTTCTCTCCTTCCATCTCTCTATCCCTCACTCTTTGCTCCTCTCTCGCAAGTCCTCACTTTCATCCTTCCTCTCTCTCCCTCCATCTCTCTATCCCTCAGTCTCTCCTCCTCTCTCGGAAGTCCTCACTCTCAACCTTCCTCTCTCTCCCTTTCTCTCCTACCTTCCTCTCTCTTCCCCATCTCTCTCTCTCTCTCTCTCTCTCTCTCTCTCTCTCTCTCTCTTACCTCCGGTCCTCTCACCATCTTCCTCCCTCTCTAGTTCTCTCTCTCCCCCCTCCATATTTGTGTCTCCCTCTCCCTCTCTCTCTCTTCATTCCTCCTCTCCCCTCTCTCTCTCTTCATTCCTCCTCTCCCCTCTCCTCCAGTTTATCTCCATCTCTACCTTGTCACTCCCCTTATCTCTCTGCCTCTATCACTCTATGTCTTTGCTCTAGAGTTAATATATATCATGATATATTAATATATATTATAATATAACAAATTTAATATTATATTAATCCAAAATTATTAAATTTAATAATATTAATATTATAATATATTAATATGAATATTAGATTTAATCATAATAATAATAATCTTTTAATATTAATATTAGGGTTAATAATTTTTTTTGCGTGGTATTAATAATAATTTGGCCCATGGTATTTGACCCGTAGACTTCACCTAAATAAAACCTTTTTTTTTTAGTGTTAGTAAGTATAAAGAGGTTTATGGAGTAAATATAAAAAGAGGTTTTATTTATTTACGATGCCTCTAGTTTATTTATATTTATTTATTTATCATATCTCTTTTATTTACCATGGTATTTGACCCATAGGCTTAGTATATAATTAGATGTTGATTTCTAATCCTATTTGATATATTTTTATTTATTTACCATACCGCTTTATACCTCTTTTATAAATATGGTATTTGGCCCAAGGTATTAATAATTATTTGTCTCATGGTATTAAAAATTATGTCTCATGGTATTTGGCCCATAGGCTTCACCTAAATAAAACATTTTTTTTTAGTTTTCGTAAATATAAAGAGGTTTATGGAGTAAATATGAAAAACAAGGTTTTATTTATTTACCATATCTCTAGTTTATTTATATTTTTATTTATTTACCATACCTCTTTTCTAAGTGTTCATAAATCTCTTTATATTTTAAATTTATATTGTGTTTATACATAATAATAATTAGATTGATTTTTCATCTTAGATGGTAGAGATTGAGGGAATGTTAGAGGAAGGTTGGATAACAAGAAAGATGGAGCGGGAGGGTGTTGAAGGGTGGGCTCGGGTTTATAGGTTCTTGCAGGCTTCGATCCATTGATGGAGGTAGCCACGACAATTTTTTCCAGTGATAGTCTAAGCGCACTACCAGGGGGAACTTTTGTCCCTTCTTCCGAAGACTCCATTTGTTTTTCCCCTCCTGCTCACAGGCTTGGGATGCGGCCGGTACTTGCTTATAGTTTGGTAAGAGTCCTTTTTAACCATTAATCTCCTCCTTGGGGTTAATTTACTTGGTTTCACTGTCAGAGGTTGGGAACGGACACGATTTTCCTTGGGTCTTTCGGTTTGTGCTTTTCGTGGTAGTTATGGATTCTTACTATCGCAGCAGATAAGGTTTGTAATGATAGCCGTCTCTAGGAGCCTTGAAATAATTCAACAGGGGTCAGTGTCTATTGGGGGTCTCGCCTGGTTTTCTTGGAACAACAACCTGTTCTTCAATGGTGTTGGGTTTATGCATGGATGCAGAGCTGCTTGATTATTCCTCCGACACCTTGGTCCCATCAGATAGCTGGGTAGAAGAAAAACACATGTCAAGAGCGGGGAAGGAACCAGGATCAACCCTTCCATCGACTGTGTAGGTAGCCGAACTCTCGACGTTAATGGAAGACATGGAGGTATCCCTCCAAATTTTGGGCTTCTTGCAACCAGTCGCAGTGGTCTCGATTGGAATGTTATGTCTAGGTGAGGATTCTGACTCTCCTTTTCTTTCCATCCCATCACCCTTGGAGATCCAGACCTGGTTAAATTCTCAACTGAGTGCAGATATTCTTCAAGTTTGCATGGGTGTATCAAGGACAAGGTTTTGTGGAAAGGCTCCGAAAATGCGAAGCATTTCTCCTCCACCCTACAACGCTCTTGGAACTGCACCTATCGGCTATTCTCATCTGGTCCATGCCACAATGGCTCACTCCTCAGGTTTCTTTGATGACATCTCTAGACAAGACACAGGGCCTGAAGAAAATGAATTCTCGGACTCAGACGAAAACCCTTAGGTGGAGGGAGCACCCTCAAGCCCACAAAAAAGATTTGGGGGAGGAAAATGGACAAAACTATAAAAAAATTAGGGAACATGGCCGACTCCTTGTGTTCAGGGCAGAGATAAGCATGGCCCAAGCTGATCTAATTGAGAGCACGGTTTTGGTGGGCAGGGTTCATGGTAGGAATTACACCCCAGCTCGCCTTAGGAAATGGACTACGGAAGTTTGGGGGAACCTGATGGATCAACGACCAACATGCATCACATTGTCAAGAGGGTTTGTGCTCATATTCTCATAGCTGGAACCAGTGGATTGGGTATTGATGCAGTACTGGCACATTGAAATGACACCAATCCTACTAAAACGTTGTTCGTCGTTGTTTGATCCTGAGAAGGAAAACATGGGAGCGGTTCCAATCTAGGTTCGCCTCCTTGGCCTCCCTCTCCAATTCTTGGTGGAGGAAATTTTTGGGTGCTTTGGAGACAACATGGGGGTGTACCTGGACCATGACAGGGCTTACCAGGACACTGGTTACATGGCTATTGCAAGAATTTTGGTGCATTTAGACACCTGGGAAGGACTAGTGGAGAGTTATTGCTTACAGATGGGTGAGACCACTAGGTGGCAGATTTTAGACTATGAGGGCATCCCATTTCGCTGCAAGCAGTGTCACGAGGTTTGACACTTTTATAAAGACTGCCCCTTGCTTTCTTGGAAACATCCAGATCCTCTTAGGTCTCTAGTTTCGGCAAGCACCCAAACATTGGAGGTGGATTTCCCTTCGCAGACAGACCTTCCTGGTGTTTCGATGCCGAGTTAGGATATTTCAGGGGTGATACCTTCATGGCCGGACTCCGCTACCTTAGTGCCACCTTTCGCTAGATCATGAGCCAGAGAATCAAATCCTTTCTCAGTTACTCCTCCTCCCCCTCATATGTTTTCTTATGATTGTCTATTATCTAGTATTGCATCTATATCTATGTTATTATCTAGTTCAATATCTGGGGTTGGCAAACTGTGTTCCCTAAATTGTCCTGTGCTATCAACTCCTTCCCTACCCCTCAGTTCTACCCCCAACATTATACAGATTCCCCCTCCTCTGGCTCCTAGAGGCAACCCAAGCTCTAGTGGTTCTCACTACTACAACCTGCAATCCTTACCTATCACTCATACCTCTTCCTTCGTCATGGATGAGGATCCCCTCCCTTCCTTACACTCGAATCCCCCCATGGGAAGACAATCCCATTTATCTAAATCCATCAGGAGAACTGGCATCGAGGTGGCTTCAGGCAGTCAAAATCCCATTTACTGGATCCTTAGAGAAAATGGAAACCCTGCAAAGATTAACCCATGAAGTGCCTCTCTTTCAACTATAGGGGTTTGGCCATCCTGGACAAAAAACTGGCACTAAAAAGGTTATGAAACTCGGAGTGTTTAGACATTATTTTTCTGCAATAAACCCTAGGGGAAGGGAGTTTTTTAAACAAAGTGCTCATGAAAATTATTCTGGATTGGGTCTTTCATTACTTGGATATTCGAGGGCAATCGGGAGGTTGTGTCATGGGCTATAACAAAAGATCAATAAGTTTGGAAAATGTTTGGGGAGGTGAGGGTTACCTGGGTGCAGACATCATCTCTACCAATTTCAACCTCCCCCTCAAGCTCATCAACATCTACGGGCCCTACCATAACAGGGAGTCTTTCTGGGAAAGAATCCTAGATGCCCACATCATGCAATCAAAAAACTTGATCATTGGTGGGACCTAAACTTCTCTTTAGGGCTTGCGGAATCCTAGGGAAACAGGGCACAGACCGACCCCTTAACGACCTTTTTCAATTTTTTGTTGGATTCCCATGACCTTCTAAACATTGAAATGATAAATATTGTGCCGACTTGGAGGAATAGAAGGACTGGGGAGGATGCATTGGTGAGATGGTTGAATAATTTTCTTATTAAGGCTCCACTGTTAGCTAGATTGGACCACATTCATCAATGGGTGGGCTTAGATGGACTATTAGATCATAGCCCGATCTTATTGGAGATTCAGGATGACAACCATAAGCCCCATTCACCTTTCAAGTTAAACTCAACCTGGCTTTTCGAAGCTGAATTCCACAAAATAGTAAGAGAAACTTGGACTCACTGTAGCCCTGATGGTCATTCATCCCCAGCCAAAGTAATTGCAAATAACTTAGCATGTTTAAAATAAAAAACCATCAGGTGGGCAAGGAACAAACAACAAAAGGATGAGGAAGATATTCCAAGGATTGAAGGGGACCTAAAACAATTGGAAATCACAGGGCTTTCTAGTTATGCATCTACTGAAACAAAGGAACATCTAATCAAACTATAAACAAAGAAGATCAGACTTTTGAGATAGAAAGAGGAGACATGGCGCTTAAAGAGCAGAGCGATTTGGCTAAAAGCAGGCGATGGAAACTCCAATTTCTTTCAACAATATGCTCATGGGAGAAAGTCTATCAATACCATATGGGAGCTGCAAGATCATTTGGGCAGGGAAGCTAGCACATTCAATCAACTAGTTGTTAAGGGAATGCATCATTTTTCACATATTTACAAGGCTCCTAGGGGCGCCACCCTCCCTGAGATTCTCCACATTCCTTAGGTTCTCCCTAGGTTTGTTGAGCGGGATGAGGTGGAGGCTTTAAACGAGCCTGTTTCGCTAGGGGAATTGGAATCAGTGCTAAAATGCTTCAACAAGGACAAAAGCCCAAGACCAGACGGGTGGCCCATGGAATTCTACATCACTTTCATAGAGCTAATTGGGCCAGATTTACTATTGGCTATTGAGGATTACAGAATTATAGACAGAATGCACGAAGGTTTTAACTTGATCTTCCTAGATCTCATCCCAAAAGTTGAAAAACCCCTCACCTTTGATGATTATCGACCCATATCCCTCTGCATTTGCATCTATAAAATTATATCCAAAACTATCGCCATTCGTGTAAAACCAATATTATCCAGGATGATATCCATGGAGCAATTTGCTTTCCTCAGTCACCGTTAGATCCATGAAACCGTTGGGACTGCTCAGGAAGGCCTCCACTAGATCAAGAAACAAAACAAAAAGTCCATTATCCTTAAGATTGAACTTTCCAAAGCGTTTGATCAGGCTAGCTGGTCCTACCTGTAGCTCATTCTCACTCATATCGGTTTCCCTCACTCCTTCATTAACTAGATCATGTGTTTTTTCTCTTCCGCTTCCTATAATATTCTCATCAATGGGGCGAATTTTGTTTTTTTTCATGTTGAACGGGGGCTAAGACAAGGATGCCCTCTATACTCCCTACTTTTTTTGTTGATCATGGAAGGCTTAGTAGACTGATAAAAAATGCTAGCTCGATGGGAGCTCTGGGGGGTGGTCCTGATATCGGACATGACATCCCTCCCTCGTCTTTTGTTTGTAGACGATGTTCTTATTTTTTTAAATATTTTTTTTCGTGCTTCCTATTGTTTCAAGAACATTCTATCACTTTTTTGTAAAGCTACAGGTATGGTGCCAAATTATGACAAATCTACCATCATTTTTGTGTCATACCTTCAAAATGAGGAAAGGTATGCATATCAACAATTCACCTTTGTCAGACAAGAGATGGAATTAGGCCTAAAATACATAGGGTTCAGGCTAAAGTGAAACGGCTATTGCATCACTGACTGGGATTGGCTTATTAGAAAAATTGAAAGCCATATAAACATCTCGCAACAACATTGGCTCTCTAGAGCGGGTAGGCTCACTTTGATAAAATCGGTGCTAGAGGCCATTCTGGTTTATCGGATGACCCTTTCCTGGATCCCTAAAGGCATTCTCAACAGTGTTCAACAGATTTGTTGTAGATTCCTATGGAGGGGTCAAAATGTGGGGAGGACTTTTGCCTGGGTCCGTTGGGATAGTATTGGAAAGACAAACAACAGGGTGGATGGGGAATAAAAGATCTCTAGAACTTTCCAAAGGCTCTGGTGGCAAAGATGGGTTGGAAAATAATCAAATCTAAAAGCCTATGGAAAGAGGTAGTCTACTTTAAGTACATCCATCCCCTGTCAATAATTGATTGGATTCGTAGACCCAGTCAGTCTTTACCCGGAGAATCCATCATCTGGAAGGCCATCTCCCAATCTTTAAGTATAATCTAGGAAGGCTTAGCACGGAGAATTGATAATGGTGAGCAAGTTAGAATATGCATTGATGCTTGGACCGGATGTGACAATGCTCACATTCTCCGGAGGACTCTGAGAAAATTTCTTTCAGGGACTGGTATCACCCACCTTGCTCAAATTGCTGAGGTTGGAAATAGCCAATGGGCTTCTCAGCGATGGCTAGATTATAGATTCCTGGGTATCCTAGATAGATGGAGTAGAGTCTGGCACTGTTGAAAATGGCAACAAGAAATGCTAAAAATAGCACTACTATAAATAGCAATTCGGGTACCAGTGTTGGACATAGCAACAAGGAATGAAAAATGGAAGTGCTAAAAATAGCATTGCTATAAATAGCATTTCGGGATGGATTCCAATTTTAGTTAGTCCCTGAACTAAAATTGAGAAGTAAAATTCAAATTTGATCATAGCAACTATTTGTAAAATAATTAATCAATTCATCTTGAGTTAATTAGTTGTAGAAAATCAAACATGAAGTCTATGTGAAGACATGCAACAATTTCTCCATTGATTGAGGAATTTATCCATTAATTAAAGAGATAAGGATGAGTTGTAATATTGAGTTGTAATTAGTTGGCTCAGTTAACTGAGTCAAGTCCAGTTAGATTAATTCAAACAGTTTGTTAAATTAATTGTGAGTTCAGTTAGATAATGCTTGCATGCATGTAACTGCTGCACTTCAGATAATTGAATATTCTCTCATAAATAACTCTTGCATGTCAGTTTAGTCAGAGACTCAGTTGAGATCAGAGGAAGGGCTGAAATTAGATTAAAAATGTTAAACATTGCGTTTACGTTTACATGGTTATGTTTTTATGTGAGATCTACCCCATATTGGGTTGTAGAGTGCTCACAATAAAAATACATCAAATATATATATATATATATATATATATATATATATATATATATATATATATATATAGTTTTTCATTTTAAAGATTCATTTTACAAATATTTAATTAAAATAAATATTAAAAGATTTTGGAGCAGTATTTTGGATTCTTTGTATTGAATTAATCTTTTTTCTTTTGATTTAAGAAATGGTATTGGCTTGAGTAAAGAGTAAATATGTTTAAAATTTTATCTAATTTGGAAATTTAATGTGGTAATTTTTTTTGTTAAAGGTAAATTTATGATCCATTCAAATTCACGTATATGATAAAAGAGATATTAAACACCATTCAAATTCATGTATATGATAAAAGAGATATTAAACACATTAGCGATTTAAGATTCAAGTGATTGTTTTGGCCGACATTAGCGAAAATTATTTTTATTATCTTTTGAGGATGTGACATACTTACACACCAAGGTCATACTGTGGTGTAGAATGCGCCTCTCGGCACAATAAAAGTAAAATGTTTACATATTTAAATTAAATTATATAAATATTATTAACTAGATTAAAGAATTTGAAATTTTTATGATATTAAGAAAATTAAAAATGAAAAACTCTCTCGTGTGTGTGTATATTGTTCTTCATGTTTTAATCTGCTACAACCATGACAATATTTTAAAGAAATCTAAGTAGCATAACTAATCACTCATAAAACTAGAATTTGATCTTGTGTTGTTGTCCACACATTTTGGACATGTTATCATCTACAAAACTTGGTCTTACACATCAATTTCTTTCATTCTAACTTGAACTATCCTGAAATTAGATCCATTTTTAAAAAATAACAAATCCTTTACAAATGGTCCAACAAATTTTTGATGCAAGGAAATTGGTATTTTTTCTTAATGGTCACCAATCTAAAGTTAATGACTAGTTACCATTTATGGGTTTAGGGATAATAAAGACAAACAATCCATAAGGTAAGGAGCTAGGATAAACCCTTGGATTTTGCTTGCAATAATACTTGCTTGCGATAATACCTTGAGGCTTATGTCGTTGGATGGCCTCAAGTTCTCTACCAACTTACCTAAACCATATATCTACCATTGAGCGGGGCAATGGGTCACATATCACATGCATTGCAGAATAGAACAAGAGATTGATCTTTCTATAAATCCATTTCCTCAATGGTGTGTTGAATTCCAACATTGGAAATGAAGCTTAATAACAGATTAACCAGTAGACCTTCTTGGTTTAAAAATTTCAGTATCATCTAAAATTTCTTCGAAAGTCTTATTTACAGCATGTTTGTTATAAAGTTCACATTGATGTATTTATTAATAATGACATTCTATTTTATAATTTATTGTTCACATGGATGTATTTATTTAATATTTTTTATAGGATTGACAATGAATATTTTGGTTAGGTAGCTTACTTTCAAGTGATGATAAACCAGTTTCATCCACCTAAAGGCATTTGAGAGTTCTTTGTCACGCAATGTCTAACCTAGGTAAGGGTGATGGACCCATATGCTTGCACACTAGATCTCTTTATTGTGGAGTTATAATGTTGGAAGGAGATTGGACTTGCGTAGTGAAATGACACACTATCAAAGAGGATGCTACACTATAGGAACTTCATCATCAAAAGTTTGTGCACCAATTTTCTAATTTATTGTTCACATGAATATATTTATTAATAATGACATTCTATTTTATAATTTATTGTTCACATGGATGTATTTATTTGATATTTTTATAGGATTGACAATGAATATTTTGGTTAGGTAGCTTACTTTCAAGTGATGATAAACTAGTTTCATCCACCTAAAGGCATTTGAGAGTTCTTTGTCACACAATGTCTAACCTAGGTAGGGGTGATGGAACCATATGCTTGCACACTAGATCTCTATTGTGGAGTTATAATGTTGGAAGGAGATTGGACTTGTGTAGTGAAATGACACACTATCGAAGAGGATGCTACACCATAGGAACTTCATCATCAAGAGTTTGTGCACCAATTTTCTCTCTAATTTCATCAATAATATAATTAGCTTGAAGAAAATCCATCATCATCTGGTCATCCACAATAATTTTTTATGATGGAATATTCATTAGAGGTTCATCTATTGTTCTAAAATTTGGATTCTTCTTTTCTAAAAGCTTATATTTTTCTATACTACGCTAACCTTTTGTCTTGTTTCAATGACATTTTCCATCGGTTCTTTAAATAGGTTGCAATTACAAGGAGACAATAATTGTCTACAAATTACAAAATAAAAATAATTGTATTCAAATTACATAAGAAGAAAAAGATCATTTCCTAGTTTCATAAGAAAAAACAAAAATTGACATCCAATTTTACAATATGACAAGAAATACTTTCCAATTACACAAGAAGGAAATAAATGTCTTATAGTTACCGAAGAAGATAAAAAATTTCTTTAAATCACATAAATTGACTCTCAATTACAAAAAAGATATCTTCTAATTAGAAAACAAGACAAAAAATTGCTTCCCAGTAACACAAAAATATTATTTCCAAGTAATATTTCTCTTTGTGTATTCCTATATTGTTGTTTGGATGTTGAGTCAGTGGCAAGAATGAGTGGAAAAATAACTGGAAACAATGTGCATGCATTATGTTTAAGAATGTAATTTTTTTTGACAAAGCACACACATTCCTATGACCAATATTCATTTTCATTAATGCCTTACATTCCATCCATGCCCTTCCTCTCATCCTAGTCCTTGCCAAGAGCACACATGCATTTTTATTAAGAGTATGCACATGTTCCTAAGAACATGTGCACACTTTCTTCACTTATCCTTTCCTCTCTCTTATGCCATTCCACCCTACCTCTCTCTTCCCCTTCCCCCCCTCCCCTCTCTCCTTCGTCTCTCTCTTTCCCACCCCTCTCTCTCTTCCCCTCTACATCTCTATCCCTCACTCCCTACCTAAAAAATAACCTAGAAGTGGCCTCCACCCTAACTCTCTAGAACAACATCATCTCTCTCTCTCTCTCTCTCTCTCGCGTGACTCTCCCCTCTCCCTCTCATTCCAAAAACAACAACTCTCCTCCAACACTATCTTTCTCTCCCTCTCTCTCTCTTACGACCCTCCCTAGTCCCTCCTTCACAACTCCCCTATAATGTTATCTTTATCTCCCTCCCACTCTCTTTCTACTTCTATCTTTCTCTTTCTATCTTTCCCCCTCTCATTGTCCACCTCACTCTTCCCTTCTCTTTCTCTCTCCCCCCATCACTCTCTCTATCACTTTCTCACAACCCCTTATCTTTATCTTTTTCCATCTCTTTCTCTACCACTCACTTTCCCTTTGTTCCTTCTCTCTCCTTTTCTCCTTTCATCTCTCTTCTTCCTTTTATCATTCCCTATCTCTCCCTCCCCTTTAGCTATGTCCCTCTCAACCTCTCTCTCTCCTTCGCTCTCTCTCCCCCTCACTCCCTCTTTCCTTCTCTTTCCCTCTGCTCTTCTCTCTCTCTCTCTCTCCATCTCATGCTTTTCTTCTCTCTCTGTCTCTCTCTCTCCATCTCATGCTTTTCTTCTCTCTCTCTCTATCTTCTCTCATCTTACTTTTGTTCATCCCTCTCTCTCCCTCTTTAGCTTTGTCTCTCTCTTACTCCCTCTCTCCCACACTCGCATTTAATCTCTATCTCCTTCTCTCCCTCCCTCACTCTCCCTTCTCTCCTTCTTTGTCTCTCTTTTCTCCCTTTATTTATCCCTCTCCCCCCCCCCCCCCCCCCCCTCTAGCTATGTCTCTCTCTCCCTCCCTCTCTTCTTTTCTCTCTCCTTAAGTCCCTCTATCTTTCTCTTTCTCTCACACCCATCACTCCCTCCCTCTCTTCTTTTCTCTCTCCTTAAGTCCCTCTATCTTTCTCTTTCTCTCCCACCCATCACTCCCTCCCTCTCACACATACCCTCTTTCTCTCTTTTTATCTCCTTCTTATAGACCCTTTCTCTTTCTCTTTCTCTCTCTCCTTCTCTCCTTCACACACACACACACTCTTTCTCTCTTCTTCCCTATATCTATCCCTCTCTCTCCCCCATATAAATCAGCCCCTTCCTCCCTCCCTCCCTCCCACTCTTCTTCACTCTACCTCTTTCTCACACACACACACACACACTCTTCCTTGTTTTCCCCCCTCCTCTTTATGTTGGGTATGTATTATTTTCTTTGCACAACTATTCCCACATGTTATACATTGAGTCTGGCACAATGAGAGGGTCACAAGGGGAGCAAATAAACCCCTTGATAGTGGGTGGGGGGTGGGGGGTTGGGTTGTCGTAGGAGGGAAAAGATACTCTACCAAGGGGTTTCGTAAGGGGGAAAAGCCTCACTACATAGGGGGTTCATAGGGGGGAAATTCCCCCTTATGTGGAGGCTTGGGGAAGAGCCCCCTCAAATAAAAATTGGGCATTTTTTTGCATTTGTTTTTGGTAGTTTTCAACACACAATTCTCGCCTTTACTGGTTTTGTGGTACATGGTAGTTTTTCCCATGGTTTTGTAGTTTTGGTTAAGAAACTACAATTGTATTCTAATCCATTGTTAATGGATTGGAAATTTATGGATGTTGCAGGATGTGTGTGTATGTGTGCTTGGATGTATTTATTGTGTTAATATTGTAAATGAGAATATATATTAGAAAACATTTCCGGCATTAAGGTAATTTTGTGGTAAAAAATGGGTCTCAAAATAAAAAATAAAAAACGTATAAACAAAATTAACTTTAAATAAACTAGGGTGATTCAAGATGATGATGTCGTTGCTAGGGATAAATATTTTGAGGGAAAGAAGATAAATATTTTTTTAATTGCATTTTTTACTTATCTCTTTATAGGTTTACTCAAATGTCAAGTGCAAACACCTGCTGGATGTAGAATTAAATTTG
This sequence comes from Pinus tabuliformis, assembly GCA_031772625.1. NCBI lineage: Eukaryota > Viridiplantae > Streptophyta > Pinopsida > Pinales > Pinaceae > Pinus > Pinus tabuliformis. The sequence continues at coordinate 580,557,638 of CM062811.1, read as the reverse complement.
ACATATGATGAGTACTCACTAAACATACTTCTGAGTAGACCCACATCGAGAAAAAAATGAAAATACATGAAAAAAATGTGTTCAACACAATTTTTTCGTGTATTTTCATTTTTTTTTTATGTGGGCCTACTTAGAAGTAAGAAGAGTGCATAATCATTGGATGTGAAATTTAATTCAGCATCCAAGAGGTGTCTACACTTGACATTTTAGTAAACCTATAAGGAGTTAAGCCAAAAATATAATAAAGAAAAATAGTTTCCTTTACTTTTATTTAAAATTTCATAACTCTTATTTTATTTTTATAACTATCGTTTTATTAATTTACTTAGAAAGCCCATTTTAGACATCAATATTCCCCAAATGTTTTCCCAATTTTGTGTTTCCACGGTAAAAATATATTTGTTAATGTGTGTGTTTTATGTGACATCTATTCTGTTTTATTAATAATCAATTTTCATCAAATAATTATTGAGGGTCAAAACCAACATTTGGTGTTAGAGTAGTTTTGGCTTCAACGAAATGACTTTTTCGCTAAAGGGTTTTGTTTAGGCTTGTGGTAATCCTTGTTAAAGTGGGTTATCTGCGAAATTGATTCTTGTGAGTAGTTTAAAGATAGCGATTGAGCCTAATTTAATGGGCATAATTTTGAGTTGTGGAAGCTTAAAATGTAAGATTTGTTGGTGGAAAAAGATAAATGGATCATTGTGGATCGAAGAACTACACCAACAGGGATGTCAACAGAAAACTTGACCAAGTAGGATCGAAAGGAAAAGAGCATAATACACTTGTGTCTCTTAGATTTAGCATTACTAAATGTTTTATGTGAACCTACAATGAAGGAATTGTGAAACAATATAAAGACTTTATATTAGTCTAAGTTGTTGGTGAATAGATTGTTCCTAATAAAAAAGTCGTATAACATGAGGATGAATGATAAAAGTGCAATGTAAAAGCATCTGAATGCGTTCATTATTCTGGTAAGTCAACTATTATCTATTGATATTAATATGTGAAATGAAGATAAGTGTATGGGTTTGTTATGCTCTCTGTCAAACTTGTGAGATGGTTTGGTCATTGCCATAATAATGCAACTACTTTAAGTTTCAATGAAATAGTCTCATCCTTGTTATCGAAGGAATGTTGGAATGGAGATGTCTTTCCTATAAGAGGACACTCCTAGAATATAAATATAAAGAATTCCTTGAGTGGGGGAGATCTAAATCTTTAGGAAAATTTGTAAATGTATGTTAGAGATGTTGAAAAGAAGGGCATTAGAAGAAATATTGTAGATCCAAAATTGCTTAAAAAGGGAAGGGATCTGATGATGCTCCTTTTACAGAAACAAAAACCTCCTCAAATGGAGGAGGGGATGTATATTTGGTTTCTTCAAGTACATGTGGATCATGAGGCATGGTTAGTCAACTTAGGTGCATATTTTCATATGACGCATGATAGGGAGTGGTTCTTGAAGTATGAAAGGTGTAATCGTGGTGATTTTTTCTTTGGAGATGGATTAACAACTAGAATCATAGGAAGAGGAAAAATCAAGTTTAAACTCATGGGTGGAAGGATTAGAATTCTCTTTGGTGTTTTCCACATTCCAAAATTGACCAAAAATTTGAATTTTAAAAGAAATATGAGTGATGTAGGTGTAAAAACAATGTTCGAAAGGGACATTTGCAAGATGCTTTGAGGAGAAATGACATTTCTAAGGAGAGCTAATATAGGAACTCTATATAAGCTATTAGGAAGAAATATTAGTGATGGGTGAAATAACTTTTTTGTTCTTGAGAGTGGAACAAAAGAAGGAAAAACTCTTATAGCTTCTGGAGAAAAGACTATGATGTGGCATCAAAGATTGGAACATATCAGAGAGAAGGGCCTTCAAGTAATACATGGTAATGGTATGATAAAAGGTATGTCTAATTTCTCTATGGATTTTAATTTCCATTAACATTATGTATATGGAAATCAAAATCATGTAAGATTCTTCTATGGTTCTACGAGGTTAGAGGGAATATTAAAATTGGTGCATAGTGATGTGTTTGAACTTGTGTTGGTTCCATAATTGGGTAAATATGTGCACTCTATATCTTTTATAGATGACTTCTCAAGGAATACATGGATTTATTTCCTTAGGAAGGAATATGAATTATTTGAGAAATTCAAAGAGTTTAAGGCTCTTGTGGAAAATTAGAAAAAGATGAAAATTAAGTTGATGCTAAGGACTAATAAGGGTGGATATTTTTGGGGTAATTAATTTGAATAATTGTGTAATAAGTGTGGTATACCAAGGCAAAAGACTACTCCATGAACACTTCATTAAAATGGAGTTGCGGAAATGATGAACAAGACACTAATGGAGAAAGCAAGGAGCATGATCAATGGTGTTGAGTTGGGATAGGAATTATAGGCAAAGGTAGTAGACATTGTGTGTTACCTTGTAGATATATTACCTTTAGCAACATTGGACGATAAGACTCTACATGAGGTCTAGACTGGTAAGAAATTTTTTTATAAAAATATAGAGTATTTGACTGTGATATTTATGTACATGTTCCAAAGGAGAATAGGAGTAAGCTAGATAAGAAACCTAAAAAGTGTATATTTATTGAATATAAAGATACAAAGTTTGGGAAGTAATGCACAGAGGGTGCAATCTGGTAGTACAACCGTGATTCCACCACTCAAAAAGCGCACCCCCCTGAAATAGTTGCCAAACATGTCAAATTGGAGGTCGGCTAGGTTGTAGCAACAAACCGAGTTTGCAATTTGCATTTCCAGGTTCATGAAGGGGTGTTATAGACAATTTTGTGCCTTACAGCAACAAGCATGAATTGTCAATAATCCAAGGGATCCAAAGTTCCCTAAACATGATGTTCCTACCCCTAGAGGAACAAGGTCAGCAAACCAACAGCTCTCAGATCAGTTCTCCACCTGAAAACACTCAAAAGCAAGCAATCCTGAAATCAAAGCAGGTGCTCCACTAGGTTTCTGCGCTGAAACTTAGTTTCTCCATGGTGTACCTGCGTTGCAAAGCAAGTGGGACAAAGGCCACCTGCGCTGAGCGAGAAGAGACAAGTGGCACAGTGAGTCATTGCTTTGGAATCTTCCAAAAATGACACTTGGATCAGGTATTTCGCCTTGTGATGAGTCAGAGGCTCTGTTTCTCCAAGTGGAAGCAAAGTTCTCCAAGTGGACTCAAGAACTGAAGATCAACTAAAGATTAACTGAAGAGAGAGAGGACACAAGGCAGCTACACATCAGTTGCAAGCTGACTCATCCTTTCTCAATTCATCTATATATTGAGCTCTCTCCTATGAGCTCAGGAGGCTGGAATTTTGTGCAAAGTAATGATATGCTGTTGGTTTCACTATTGAGTTATTGGGTGATTGTTTGAGAGAGGTGAAGAAGAGCAATTCTTTCTGCTGGGAGGTGTTGCTGGGTTGGAGCCTTCAATGGTTGTAATACTCTCAGAACCTTTATTTCTTCATTAATAAAAGCTATTGAGGTTCTTCTATGTGCTCTTGTTTCAATTATATATTGTGATGATTGCATGTTTGGTTTACACTAATCCATGAACCAGTTATGATTGCATGCCTCTTGTAGTTTCCTTCTTTGTTATTTTGCAGGATCTCATCGTAGCTGGGCGAGCAGAAGAACAAAGAGCTAGGAGCAAGCGGCCAAAGAGAAGAGTTTGGATTTGACATTAAGCGCAAGGCAACGGTTAGTGCTTTCTCCATTCTCTTTTGCTTTCATAAAGAAGTAAAACCTTAAGTAGTTTGTTTTACAGTTGTTGCTAAGGAACTGTCACCCTTAGAGTGGGATAGGGTCATCCGAGTCGGATACTTTTCCCTACAACAAACTGGTGACTCCGCTGGGGATCGTATCCATTTGATTGTGTTTGTAGTATTTTGCTATTCATTTCCTGAACAAAAGAGTACCAAATCGAAAAGCTTTTGACTATATCAAAAGCGAAGTAGAGGGCAGCTACTCTTGCTCATTTTCTGAGCAAATTCATGATTTGAAGAGATGATATACAAGGATCCTTGTAAGCTCTTAGTGATAGCTTTGCACCTTCCTAATCATCCCTTTGAGTGTGCTTGACTGATTGCTTCTGATTTGAGCAAAAACCGTGCATTTTTGAGAAAATTATGACCCGGAAACTGTGAAAACGCAATTCTCGTTTTCCAAAGCAGGTAGTACACAGGCTACCTGCTTTGCAACGCAGGTCCCGAAGGGGCTACCTGCGCTGAGAGCCAGTTTGGCTGTGCAGAGCCTGCGTTGGCCCAAATTTGCCTAGTGCATTTGGGGTTTTCCTCCTTTCTCTTCCCTGTTTTCACTTAGTTTTGCTGCTAGGTGTCAGTCTTGTGCCTGTTTTGAAACCAATATTACTTGCCATCATTCTGCCTCTGTTATATAACGAAATTGTACTTGTTCTTTGTATTTCTTACTCATTTACAATTTCCCATAACGAAAAGTAAAATAGTCATGCTTTTGGCCTTTTAGATCTGAACCTGTGTTAGGCATTTCGCTGGTCTAAAGAGTTAGCTTGTTTGCTGTCCATAGCTGATTAGTCATTTTTACTTTCGTCAGTATGGTTTGATTTCATGTATTTCCAGTGATTAAGCAAGTGAATCTTAAGGTGTCTTTTGATTTTGGACAAACTTGTTTGTTTTCGCTCTAAATTGAAATCAAAGTTATATAACCACTTTCTTTTTGTAATCCATCAACATTAAGAAAAGGAAAAGAAAATACATGCATTGTGCATTTTGCATTTGAAAAAGTTTGCATGATGATTTAGGAGAAAGTGCATTAGTTTGTGCTGTATGAACTGTGTGAAAAGAATTTGCCTTTCTTCTCCCTCAGTAGTTAAGATTTTCATCAGTCAAAAAGATTTGAAAAAGCTTGCTTCTCATCTTAGGCTGCATTTAGGAATTTGTCATATACATCTCGTGGTGAACCTTGAAAGGCAAACTTTAAAAAGATCAACTTAAAATATACTGAATGAACCTAACAACGCATTTGAAACATAACGCAAACATCTAGAGGTCTAGGTAGAGACGTGTTCCGGCGTCGTTAAACATAGTGACTGTCGATCTCTACGAAGGTGGGTGATTCCTCCTGAGAGTCGGTGGCACTAATACGGACTTGTGCTCCCACGTACCGTCGCGTATATATTGGGAGACCCCTATAGGCAATTATCCTTTATCCATAGGAAGCCATGTCGGCCGCCCTACTGATCGCGATGCAGTGAACACAGCATTCACGAAGATCGACCACTCGTACCGTAAAACGTATTCTGTGGTTTCGCAAAAAGTCTGGAACACCCTCTGCCTAGATCTCCAGAGCAGTTTCTTTTGGCCCTTTTCAAACTCTATAACTGAAAAGGTCCAACCGAGCATTTGTCACTTCGGGCTCGTTAATACATCGAAGGAGACTAGAGTCATCTTTAGCTTTTTCTCGACTCTTAAAACATGAAAAATCAAAGTTATGTTTAAAAGCGTCTAATAAAATTCATTCAAATCGGAAACACAAATTTTCCCCTTTATATTTTAGTTGATCGAGTAATCCGCAATCGTGGAAGAAAGTCAATTGAATATCCGCCGTTCTCGGAGGCTTGCGAGTCAACCGTCTTTGTCTCCGGAATCGAAAACAATCCGGACAAAGCGAGCTCGTCGAACCAGTTCAAAATCTCCTTTAAAAGTTAGAACAAGTGTTCCAACAACATCTGAGATTCTGGTCACTCCAAACATTTCCGGAAACCCTGCCTCCATAGAAGAAGTTCAACCGCCACAGAGGGACAGTAACACTGATCCTAGTCTGGGGGCAAATACTTGTATGACTGAACCAGTTCCATCTGTAACCGGTCCAGAGAGTTTTGTTCCTCAAACATCTGTCGCTGTCGATACAACCCCTTCTTCGGCACCGGAAATCTTTTACGGACCTGACGGTCTTCCTCTTCCACCTGGTCTGATTGCGATAGAGGAAATTATAGAGGAACCGCAAGTATCCACTCCGATTCAATTTGGAGTAGGGGTCACTCTATTTCCTGCTACAACAGAAGTTTGTCCATCACCAGTGGAAGTTCCTGTAGAATCACTAAACGATCAATTGGATAGACTAAAAATGACTGAACAACCGTCGACATCTAGGACTGTGTCAAATGACACGGCGACGACAGAATTACCTGCTGCAAATCCAACAATGTTCGCCGGCATACCATCTGTCCCAACTAGCTCTCAGTCGCTAGAAGGAGTCCACCAAGAGACTATCTCGACAGTATGGTCTGTTCCTGTTTGTTCCAGAGTAATGTCTGGTAACTCTCATGGTGAGACTCATCAAATTGACCCTTTTGGGAATCTAATTAGGCCATCCAGTCCTCCAGGACAATCAATTGCCTTGAGTTCTGGATTGCTACCGTATGGGGGGCAGTATGCCCTTTCATTACCCCCTCCGGGAGGGTACCCATACGGGAGTTCTCAACCTTATTCAAGTTATGGCGGAATTGCAACGAGTAGTTGGGCACCTATACTATCCCAGCCACCGAGAGTTGTATATTCTATACAACAGTGTGTACCTGTGACAAACATCCCAACTACACCGGCTATTGTGACCGTGTCGCAAGTTCAAACAATGCCTGTTGTATGTCAACCTCAGATTTCTCAGGTTCTCATGCAACAGCCCCTTGACCCTGCAACCCAACCACAATCGCCTACTGGTGGGGCAACACAAGTACAGTCGGGTACAACTACCCCACATCTTGGTCCAATGGTTAGTGTAGCGCAACAACCCATGGTGTCGCAACCATGGATAGTGCAATACCAACAGCCGCAATTCCAACAAGTGTACCAAGGTTCTGAACAGCAAATATTTGCGAATACTGGACAACCATATATTCAAAATGGTCAAAATCAACCACTTTATAGTGGTCAAGTCCATCAACCATATTCATCATACCAACATCAACTCCATTATGCTGGTATGCAAAGACCGACTGTTCAGGCGATTCCATCGTATCCTGGTTACGCTTCACCTAACTTGAACCAGCAGTTACCATTCGTGGCGACTTTAGAGTTGCCTAATTTACATCGGTTAACCAACGATCCAATTGCTTACGCCCCTTGGTGGCTAGTGATTCCACACAAACTTCCATCCGACATTCCTAAATTCAATGGAAATCCAGGTGAGGACCCGTCGAATCATGTGATGACATTTCATCTATGGTGTTCGTCGAACACTTTAAATGACGATTCGATAAGGCTTCGCCTCTTTCAAAGGACATTGACAGGTCCAGCGGCAAAATGGTATATAGAATTGCCTAGAGCTTCGTTCGACAATTTTAGCTCCCTTGCCACGACATTCTTAACCCACTTTCAATTACCAATAAGGTATGAAACGGGAACAGAGATATTGACCAACTTCAAACAGACAACCGCAACTCATATATCAGATCATATACATGAGTGGCGACGTCGACGAAGAATGGTTAAAACATACGTTCCTGATCAGCTTTTAGCTGAGTGGTTTATAAAGTCGTTACTTCCGGCCATAACGGAAGATGTGGCAAAGGGAGGAGTCGTAACAGAAGAGCAGGTTATTGCTCGTGCACAATATTTGGACTTAGTATATACTCAGTCCGGCACGCTCTATGACAAAATACCAGACGCCCCTAGGCCAGAATTTTCAATCCCTCCTCCTCCTAAATCAAACAGTGACTCTCATGCCGGTGATGGCGTGATTGGCACGGCAAACACGAATCCGAAAAGGACCAATCAAAAGAAGGCCCGTAAGGATTCGAATCAAAATGCGCATGAAGAAGTTCTTGCCTCGGAAGTAAATGCCGTATCGACAGATAAGGGCAAAGAAACCAATCAACCAGGAAGCAAGAAGAATCAAAACAAAGGGAGGAAGAATAAACAAGGTGGGTCACCCCCTAAGAAAAATTCTTCAAACCCTCCTGGGAATAGGAAACAGTTTCCGTGTCAAATATGCGATGACAAAGATCACAACACTAAGGATTGCCCATTCAAAGCTGAGCTAAAGAGGTTCTTTAAAAGTCCTCATACCTCAACTGTGTCAAGTGATCAATTTCCTAACCCAGGTCAAAATCTGGTTGATAGTGGAAACGCTTCCCCGTCCCAAGTACTTATGTTGTCGATTTCGAAACAGCAAAATGATGCTTTGATTTCGACAAGGAGCAAAGATTATGGGAATCCACAGGTGTCGAACGATAAAGGGACAGATCAACCTAGCAGTTCGACAACAACTTCGGCAGAAGTTGTGCCCCCCATCACACATGAATTAACAATAAAACCGCCAAAGGGAGTAATACACAAGTCGACATTTAATCCTCGTGCCCGAGCGGCACAGCATTACAACATAGTAGAAGATTTAGCGCAATCGCCATCTGCTATGTCGACTCTTGAGGTATTACAGCATTGCCCATCCCAAAGGCAGGCATTGTTATCAGCAATTGGTGGGGTGGATCCTAAAGATTCCAATCTGGTATCCTTTGATCACAAAGGGTATGATCCTCAGTTGCCGGCTCAATTAGCTTTCCTCGTCCAAGTGAAAGCCCTCAACAAAACAGTTCACAGAACGATTATTGATGAGGGAGCATCGACGTGTATTATGTCGATGAGTTGCTGGAAAACTTTAGGATCTCCAACCTTGCCGTGATCATCGACAACATTGAAAGCATTCGACGGAAGGATATATACCCCTTACGGTATCCTTAGTAACCTGAAGGTTGAACTAGGGGGCAAAACAGTAGAAATAGATGTTGAAGTCATCGATGGCAATCTTGACTATAACATCCTACTAGGAAGGCCATGGATTTATGCCATGCAAGCTGTTGTGTCGACTTATTTTAGGAAGATCGCATTCCCCTTTGAAGGAGGGATTACGGTCGTCGATCAACAAAACTTCCTCCCTAATGGTTCACAAGTTACAGGAAGCGTTCCCATGATCCATGGCAGCGACCGGTCGATTCAAGACATTGGAGTAGTTCTGTTGAAAGACCCCACTATGATGGGAACTTTCGCGCTACCACCTCCTATTTGTATAGGAAATGTACCATTTGTAGCAACATGCAATATGGTATCCACCTTGAAAGTCACAGAAGGCAGAGTCGCTATGGATCATGCAATGGTTTTGCCACCAAGCCCCATTGAAATATTGTAGCAATCAATGTTTCATGCATGGGAGGCAAACCCAAATCAACACTCGTCGAGCGTTTGGGTAGATAGATCTAGAGAATATGGTACCCCATTAGATCCTTGGTCGAAAATACATGGGACTGACGAAGGAATCTTACAATCAATGATGATTGAGGGGGCACCATGGAATGATCACCACCATCGTTCCCTTCTTCCAGAATACGAAGAAGATACTCAAAAAGATCTTTACCACCCTTCAGTCTTTGAATTCCTAACAAATACTGTAAACACGGTGGATTCCGAGTGAAACTTATCAAATATTGAAGAGACTATAGCCATAAATATCTCGACAAAACCTGATGTTGTAGAGAATATTCATGTTGGCAAAGGTTGTTCCCCTTCAGAACTGGAAATATATAACACTCTCTTTCGCGAATTTAGAGATGTCTTTGCTTGGTCATATGATGAAATGCTAGGCATCGACTCGAGTATCGTTGAACGTGAAATTAAAATGTATCCTGATGTCAAACCAGTAAGACAACGGCTTCGATAGGTGCACCCTAAGAAAGCCGCTGCCATTAAAGCAGAAGTTGAGAAACTTCTCCATGCTGGATTCATCTACTCGGTTCCTCTAACCGATTGGGTATCGAATATTGTCCCTGTTATGAAAAAACAAGGGACGATAAGAGTGTGCGTCGATTATAGGGATGTAAACCAAGCTTGTCCGAAGGACAACTACCCTACGCCCTTCATCGACCAGATAATTGATGAATGCGCCGGATGTGAAATCTTTTCCTTTATGGATGGATTTTCCAGGTATAATCAAATAAATATCCGCCCACAGGACCAGTCAAAGACAGCATTTATATGTCCGTGGGGCACATTCGCTTATCGAAAATTACCCTTTGGCTTGAAGAACGCAGGGGCAACTTTTCAGAGGGCTATGAATTACGCCTTCCATGACATCAAGAGCATTGTTCAACCATATCTCGACGATCTTCCGGCTCATTCGCGAAAGCGGACTGATCATCCGCAGCATTTAAGAGCGATATTTCTACGTTGCCGACACTACAAGATAAGACTCAACCCTCACAAATGTGTGTTTTGCGTCGGTTCTGGTCGTTTACTTGGCTTTGTGGTCTCTAAAGATGGGATTCGTCTCGACCCCTGTAAGGTTCAGGCAATCATTAATTTGCCTCCACCTTCGAATTTGCTTCAGATTCAGGAACTCCAAGGGAAAGCAAACTTTCTGAGGAGGTTCATTCCAAATTACGCAGAACTTGCTAAAGGTTATACACGTCTTTTGAAAAAGGATGTACCCTTCGATTGGGACCAGGTTGCGCAAGCTTCCTTTGACGCTTTGAAAGAGTCTCTAGTAAAAGCATCATTAATGTACGCCCCAGATTATCTTAGGGATTTTAACCTGTATCTAGCTGCGGCAGATACAACCATTGCGATGGTTTTAGTACAAGAAGTCGATGGAGTTGAACATCCTGTATATTATTTAAGTAAAAACTTAAATGATACAGAAAGTAAATATTCTTACGTTGAAAAGCTAGCGCTCGCTGCTGTTCAAGTGGTACAGAGATTTCGACATTATATCCTCTTTAGGAAAACTACCATTCTGTCAGATTGCAACCCCATGACTTATATACTGTCGCGACAGTTGCTGGGGGGCAAATATTCCAAATGGATAGCGATCCTTCAAGAGTTTGATCTGGAATTTGTGAAATCCAAGTCAAAGAAAGCTCTGGTATTCGCAGAATTATTATGCGATCTCCCATCATCGTCCAACGACGAAACTTCCAAGGAGTCAATAGTGGACGAGACTTTATTTCTGATATCTACAAGCGATGAATGGTATGGAGATATAATTATCTATCTCCAAACCCAAAAGTTTCGGCCTGACACCTCACACTCCGAACAGAAACGTATACGATACCAAGCAAAAGACTACATGATCGTCGGTGATACTCTTTACCGTCGTGGTATCGATACCGTTCTGAGGAGGTGTCTCACCCATGAAGAAGCCGAAAAAGCCCTGAATGAGTGTCATTCAGGCGCGTGTGGGGGGCATCAATCAGGTTTCGCTACAGCCCAAAAGATATTAAGAGCAGGATATTTTTGGCCAACAATGTTCAAAGACTGCATAATCACAGTCCGAAGTTGTCATTCCTGCCAAATCTTTGATAGCAAAACCAGAAAACCACCCGCACCGCTGCAACCAATAGTTGCGGTTGGGCCTTTCGCCAAATGGGGCATCGATTTCATGCAATGTAACCCCACCTCAACCGGGGGGCATGGGTATATTATAGTCGCAGTTGACTATTTTACCAAATGGGCCGAGGCAATGCCTACATTGGACAATACTGGTGAAACAGCTGCCCTATTCTTTTTCAATCATGTAGTCGCCCGGTTCGGTGTACCCCAGGCTATAGTTACAGATCATGGATCGCACTTCCGCAATCACATGATGGTCGAATTAGCTGCCAAACTAGGGCTATCTCACGACAGCTCTACTCCGTATTATCCACAAGCCAACGGACAAGTTGAAGCAATCAACAAGGTCCTGAAGCGTATGTTGCAGAGGATGATCGGAGTTCATAAAAGAAGATGGCACCTAATCCTGTATGCAGCCTTGTGGGCCTACCGAACCTCGGTAAGAAACGCGACCGGTTTCACACCTTTCCAATTGGTGTACGGTCTAGAAGCAGTCTTACCGATCCAGTGTGAAATTTCGTCGCTTAAACTCGCAATTGATCTCCTCCCCGGAACTTCGGAAGAAGAGGCTCGTTTCTTGGAATTAGTCCAATTGGATGAAACCCGTCGTGATGCCGCTTTGGCTAACGAAGCCCATAAGAAACGAGTCAAGGCTCAGTTCGACAAAAATGTCAAACCCCGTGTCTTCTCAGAAGGTGATTTGGTCTTGCTTTATGACCAAGAATCCGATAAATTAGGAGCAGGTAAATTCAATTCCTTATGGATGGGCCCCTATATTGTTAAAAGAGTGTTAGCAAAAGGAGCCTACGAGTTAATAGATTACGACGGAATTCCACTGGCGCAGCCCCGGAACAGGCTGTACCTCAAGCGTTACTATGCTTAAATAGTAACCTGCATGATTTTGTTGTATTTTCTTTTCGCCAAAGTTCTTGTTCTGGTTGAGTGATTCCCTTTTTCATTCGTTGCAGATGTCAAACCTTATGGAGACATGTGTTGGATATGCCGACGGAGCGAGTCGTAGTTCGCGGAACCTATCCTCCGCAGCATGGGCCATTTTTGATCCAAGTGGCGAGTTAGTAAGTTTCAGAGGTGTATGTATTGGGCAATCAACGAATAACATCGCTGAATATAGCGCGTTGATAGAACTACTCTCTGATGCCATCACACGAGGCATACGCCGACTAATTGTCAGGCTAGACTCACAGCTCGTAGTACTACAACTCAATGGTATATATTCTGTTCGTAATCCAGCTATTTATCGCATGTTCCTAAGAGTAAAGATCTTGGAGAGATGATTTGATTCAATTCAATATCAACATATTTCAAGAAATCAAAACACATTAACTGACTCATTGGCAAACTATGTGTTAGATAGACATTTGCAACATTTATAAAGGACACATCATAAAAAGTGTACATATGAATCATCCAAATCAACCAGAATAAGACTCGAAAATCAAAATATATATATAAGCTGTTCATAAAGTTCATACATAATGTTCTGTAACCAAGACAAAATTGGTCATATGACCTAAAAACTCAAAATGCTAGGGGGCACCCTAGCCTAGTGATGCTCCTGATAGTAAGCCACAGTATGTGCGATCATGCGCAGAAGACGGGTCCATCGTCTAGGTACACCGATAGTATGCTGCTGCATCGGTAAAGGTAACTCGTCAATCTGTACATCCGGAAGACCACGGGTAAGGTTCTCGACCTGCCCCTGCACAGCTGTAAGGGTCTCTGTGTCGCTAAGATCACGGATAATAACTCTCCGAGCAGGTTCCTCTGCCGGAACAGTAACAGGTGGTCTCGAACGAAATGCCGGACGAACAGGACCGACATCTGCAAGCGCACATGAGTTCAATTAAAGTCTTGAAAGAATAAAGCACAAGAACATTATGAATGAAAACAATGAACGGTAATATGGTTGAAGTTCTTACTAGTAGCATCCCACTGAGCACTGTCTGGCAGTACCATATCTGGATCGCCCCGGAAATCCATACCAACATATGGGTACTCGGAAAAAGCCATCTCCTGGCGATCGAACCACCTAAAGAAAGCAGCATTGAAAGAAATCTGGGATTGACCGGCATGCCTGGACATGTGATCAACCCATCGCTGCATACGTGGCTCGGTAGGAGAAGGCACTCCGAGATCAATGTACTGAGGTTGCATCAGAGGGATCTTCTCCAAGGCGAAGGTAGTCAGAATCAAACCAAAACCAAAGTTCTTCAGCTTCCCGTCCTTCACCTTGTTCAATTGATTTTTCATCTGACTAAGCACTGCATCACTCCAGTTGAAGATTTTCAGTTGGAGACATTCCAAGGCGTGCTGCATATGAGACCTGTTGGCAACATGTAAAGATGCGCTACCGGCCATCCTACCAAGAGTATACAGAATGGACCTGAGAGGCCTGCTAGTAACATCACGGATAACCACCTTGCCGTCTCTGCTCGGCTGGGACCCCTCCCTGCAATACTGGCGAACATAATCTCTCACGGAATCATTCCCCCGAACTGTACCTGATAAAGAAATGGGGGCACCCCGCCTTGACAGGCCAGTCAAGAAGTAAATATCTGTCACAGCCAATGGAATAGGTTTGTTCCTGATCTGGAATACTTGGTTAACAGGATCCCAAGCATCAAGAAAATACTGCAGTAGTGAAATCTGTGCTCTCATGCTAGAGATACGGAAAAACTTCAGTAAACCACAGTCTCGCAATGCGCCCACCGTAACAGGATCATGAAGGGCAATCATATCTTCTTCTTCATGTTCTCGTTCTCGCCATGTTAGGGCCATCATGTTCAAGAATCCCTGCAAAACAAACAAGAGGATGAGTCAGCTCCTGAAATTGATGAAAAACTGGCGAAAATTTCATCAAAATCTGTGAAAAATTGTTGCTTTTATGCCCCAAAGCAGGTGCCCAGTGTACTATCTGCGTTGGGGGACAAGCTGCCTTCAAGCAGCTTGGATCCCAATGCAGTTTTCGAATGGGGAACCTGCGTTGATCAGAGGGCGCCCTGGCAAAACCCCAGAGGCTCAATAGAGCAACAAAACAGGCATAAAACAGGAAAATGAAACCATGAAAATGAAGAGCTAAGGTTTAGCTCCTACCTGGTCCAAACGGCGCCGAAAATCGTCCGCAGAATCTCCCGGAATCAGCTGATGAAAATCGAGGGGAAAGAGGCTCCTCCAAAGCTCCAACAAGCAAAATGCAAATGAAATGGTAAAATGAGAGGTAGAACCCTTTTTATTTTCTTTCTTACGTAATTCAAGGTAAATATTGATGTGTTAATCTCATTTTCAAGTAAATATTACCCATTTCTAACTAGTTTGTTGCAGCAAATTGAAAATGCGGTGCTATCAATGAAAAAGAGAAGCTAATTATGGTAAAAAATCAAAAGTAAACCATATAATCGAGCAGTTTTAGCAATGTTCATGCTCGTTAAAAAATAAACGCAAGAATCGAGCAGTTTTGTACAGAGTTCATGCTCGTTAAAAAATAAACACAAGTTGTGAGCAATCTTTCCCTACAGTTCAAGCTCATCCAGAAAAAATGAACCGGTAAACAACCTCGAGAAATGTAACCTTTGAAAGCCATATTAAAAGCCCTTGGTCGTGTTTATATGCCATCACCTCCATCCGTTCATTTTGGCCAATCGTTCACCTCCATATGTTTGTTTACCCATTTTGAGGAACAGCTGCGAAGAGTGATTTCACTTAGCCATCCTTGTGACACTGCCGTGATTGGAGAATTCCAACCTGTACCTGGAATCTGCTGCTATCCCTGTTCATCACTCGTTCCTCAAAAGACGAGTCTTCTTTGAGCTCTTTTCACTGACTCGTAAAATATGAAAAGTTTGCCGAGTTTTGGCCTTCCAGCTCGTTAAAGGACAAGAAGAGCTATCCCTCCTCTAGATTTTAATCTTATTGGACCTGAGGGATTATTACACAAAAAGATCGAGCGCTTGTTTTGTTCGGCTCGTTAAAGAAATCGAAAATTCATCCCTTCTATATTGTTTTATACTTTTTCGGACTTAAGGGATTAGAAGACGAAAAAGGAATTTTGGAGTTAACTTTTCGTACCTTTTCAGACTCTCTAAAAATGAAAAGGACCGAGTTTTCTTTGTCGTTAGACTCGTTAAAATGATTAAATAGTGACAAACTTGTCTTTAGACGAGAACGAGTTTCCCTATCGCTAGGCTCGTTAAAACACAGCGATGGGCTTGCCCGAAGGGCAGGTTATAGAACAAGCATATGTTATCCTCCTCAAGCTTGACAAAAATAAAGAGGTACTGGTCAGCAATGACTGGGGAAAAATTGGGAGAACCTCACAGCATTAATGGTAGCAAGTCGCTCTTGAACATGACACTTTGTCCTCCGTATCACATCGGGTTGGGTTGTTTCATTCACCGGTCTCATAACCATGGTCTTCGCCACACCATCCACAATTGGGGTAATGCTACCAATCCATCACATCAGTGTCGTTATATGTTCAAGAGATGTGGTTCTGTAAAGAGTCAACCGTGTTCCACCCACTGCCATACATTATCCTTCATCCACTTCATGACCGCCACCCTGAATCATACATCACAGTTTGTTTTCACCTCATCACAATCACTAGCTCCGTTCCGTGTCACTGATGTGGGATTCATTAAGGCCCTCCTTTGACGGATCGCTCCTTGTCGACATCAGCTCATTATCCAAGGAGTTGATCTAGGAACACCCCCCTCAGTACTTTGAAGCTTGCATGCCTCAATGGCAAGTTTCTCACTTCCGGCGACAGGTATACATCAATGACCTTCGACCAGAAGATTTTGCATGGTGGTCGACGCCAAGTCCTTTATTCCCACCATGTGGATTGTACTGCCGTACCTTGAGGGTCATCATCCTTATCGGTGACTCCTCTCGCGCTTGTTAACGGTTTACATCATTGACCGGTAATCAAGCGATGTCTTTCCATGTTCGACTTCAAGAAATTCTCACATGGATCGACTTGTACATCGAGTGAAGATCGGAAGAGATTGAAGACCCCGGATCTAGTTTCATCCATCCGGGTTGCGATATATATTCATGACATAAAGACATTTGATATGTACACCATTACAGCAGATGATCATCCTTCTCAAAGGATGATAATTTCAGCAGAGAATTATCAGTCTACAATCAGACGATCGTCTGTTCTATGTACCAAAATGTATTTATAAAGTTGAGCATGGGAATGCCCGCCTCAGCTAGATCATGAAAAACGTATGAAAAATAATGTATTGTATT
Source organism: Pinus tabuliformis (assembly GCA_031772625.1). Classification (NCBI taxonomy): domain Eukaryota; kingdom Viridiplantae; phylum Streptophyta; class Pinopsida; order Pinales; family Pinaceae; genus Pinus; species Pinus tabuliformis. The sequence goes on along the minus strand of CM062811.1, from coordinate 580,540,983 downwards.
GTATCTTATTACAGGACACTTCTCAGCAGATTGAATGAACTTCGGATCCTCTCAATAAAGCATTTCACCCGATAAACGACCTCATACTTTAGGGGGCATCTGTTATAGACAATTTTGTGCCTTACAGCAACAAGCATGAATTGTCAATAATCCAAGGGATCCAAAATTCCCTAAACATGATGTTCCTACCCCTAGAGGAACAAGGTCAGCAAACCAACAGCTCTCAGATCAGTTCTCCACCTGAAAACACTCAAAAACAAGCAATCCTGAAATCAAAGCAGGTGCTCCACTAGGTTTCTGCGCTGAAACTCAGTTGCTCCATGGTGTACATGCGTTGCAAAGCAAGTGGGACAAAGGCCACCTGCGCTGAGCGAGAAGAGACAAGTGGCACAGTGAGTCATTGCTTTGGAATCTTCCAAAAATGACACTTGGATCAGGTATTTCGCCTTGTGATGAGTCAGAGGCTCTGTTTCTCCAAGTGGAAGCAAAGTTCTCCAAGTGGACTCAAGAACTGAAGATCAACTAAAGATTAACTGAAGAGAGAGAGGACACAAGGCAGCTACACATCAGTTGCAAGCTGACTCATCCTTTCTCAATTCATCTATATATTGAGCTCTCTCCTATGAGCTCAGGAGGCTGGAATTTTGTGCAAAGTAATGATATGCTGTTGGTTTCACTATTGAGTTATTGGGTGATTGTTTGAGAGAGGTGAAGAAGAGCAATTCTTTCTGCTGGGAGGTGTTGCTGGGTTGGAGCTTTCAATGGTTGTAATACTCTCAGAACCTTTATTTCTTCATTAATAAAAGCTATTGAGGTTCTTCTATGTGCTCTTGTTTCAATTATATATTGTGATGATTGCATGTTTGGTTTACACTAATCCATGAACCAGTTATGATTGCATGCCTCTTGTAGTTTCCTTCTTTGTTATTTTGCAGGATCTCATCGTAGCTGGGCGAGCAGAAGAACAAAGAGCTAGGAGCAAGCGGCCAAAGAGAAGAGTTTGGATTCGACATTAAGCGCAAGGCAATGGTTAGTGCTTTCTCCATTCTCTTTTGCTTTCATAAAGAAGTAAACCTTAAGTAGTTTGTTTTACAGTTGTTGCTAAGGAACTGTCACCCTTAGAGTGGGATAGGGTCATCCGAGTCGGATACTTTTCCCTACAACAAGGGGTCAAGGTTTGATGAAGCCTTGGGATCGTGGGTTTTTGGAGCCCTTGGGGTTTTTGAGGGATTTGAGGCTATCATTTTCCGATTTAAACTGCTAACTTGTGAAAATCACGGAGCATAGGTGAGCAGGTTAGCTAGTCACCATAGAGGAGGCTGAAAATGACACTAGGATGAGATTTCAGAACTATGGGGTGCGCAAATGGCATTCTTTGCAGGTTATAGGCAGGAGGAGCACCGAGAAGTGGCGAAGAAATTATAAAAATTTGAGCGGGGGAAGCCTTTTTATAAATAGTTTGGTCAACGGTCAGGTGATGTCATGACAACGTCACGGAGGATGGACACGTGTCATGATGAGATTAAGTGATGGCGTGTGGAGTGGTGGATAGAAGATGGGGGGGGAAGCACATGATTTACTATTGAAAATTTGGAATTCTTCCTTTCTTCATGAATCATAGCGCCGATGGATGAAATTCACTCGTTAGCGTGGTCCCCACCCTGCTCCGGAGGTCGAATAACAGGAAGACAAACATCTCCTCTACCCCTCCCCCCGGAATTAATCTCCACCGTTGGATTAAATTTTGAATAGTCAACTCTGGAGAGGTGGAGAAGCTTAACGTTAGGGCAAGTTACTCCTCCAGATTACTTCCGGAAGGCGGCAAGGCGAAGATTAGTGGAGATCTGCTCAGAAGATGCACGATCCATAAATAGTAGGTCCCTCGTCAGTACTCTGGCTCCTTTCTCTTATCCTTTATCTTTTTTGTTTCATGGGACTGGGGGCTATGACTGCGCGCCAATATATCAGAATCCCCTGACCTTGTAACTTCTTAAGGGACTTGCCATGAAAACTTTCAATATCCGATTCCCGATATGGGTCCCACAAATTTCTTATTTCCCCGATATCGTTCCTCGACATTTTAGCATAAGGTGGTCATTCCTTTAAATTTCTCGATATTCTGAGGTTTCGAGGTCCAATATGAAACCTCAAAGCTTCTCATTTTCTGCCACGTCTCGCAGGGGGAAGAGAGAGAAAAAAGACTTTTTAGCCTCTGAAATCTCTCATTTTCCTTTGATTTGAAGTATGCTCCCTTGTCTTATTGTACATAAGCTCTTCTTAGGTCCCCCCTTTTCAAAAATGAAATATGATGCCTTGTCTCATGAAAAATAGGGCCTCTCTAGCATGAATGCAAGAGGGGTAGAGTAGGTGACAACACCAAGCAAGGTTCCAAATAAAATTCTCCTCCACTAGTACTCTTTCGAACCTCAATATTACCTACCCAATTTGCATCTGTGTAAGCATGAAGTGAAAAATATGCAACTTTGGGATACCATAGACCAATGAGTTCCTTGTAAGTACTTGAATATTATCTTAATCTTGCAAACAAGATTTTTATCATTTCTTAGAATGAATCCTTCACGTTGTTCAATATAAACTTCTTCTTCTAGATCCCCATTTAAAAATGCAGATTTAACATCCATTTGAAATACTTTGAAGTTATGAAAGCTTGAAAGTGCAAGAAACATTCTTATGGCTTCAAGTCTAGCTATTGGTACAAATGTTTGTTTAAAGTCTATTCCTTCCTATTGAGCACAGCCTTTACATACGAGTCTTGCTTTGTTTTTAATTACCTCTCCATTTTCATTCAGTTTATTTTTGAATACCCATTTTGTCCGAATAACATTTTTATCATGAGGTCTTGGTACTAATTCCCATGTATGGTTATTTTCTATTTGATCAAGTTCTTCATCCATTGCCTTAACCCAACATTCATATTTGCTTTCTTGATTTACATTTTGAGGTTAAATTGTGGATAGTAAGGTCAGGTAACTAGAAGTTCCAACAATATTTCTTCTAGTTTGTACTCCAGCTTCTTTTTCACCTAGAATTTGAGATTCGAGATGATTTTTATGAACATTCCTTGAAGGAGTCTTTTCTGATTCTACTATTATTTGAATTCTTTCTTCTGGTGATTCATTAATTCCCTCTCCTACAAACCTTTGGCTTGTTGTAGTAACAAGTTCGTCATTTGTTGGTGCTTCCTTTTTGGTACCTGTGGATGCTTCATCAATTACAACATCAATGCATTCAACTATAGTTTGAAGCCTTTTATTATAAAATTTATATCCTTTTCTTTTGGATGAGTATCCAAGGAGAATTCCTTCATCAACTCTAGATTAAAAATTTCCAAACTTATCGTCATTATTCTTTATGTAACATTTTCTTCCAAAAAATCTAAAATGTTTGATAATTGGAGGCTTACCAAACCATAATTCATAAAGAGTTTAATCATTGTTTACCCGAATATGAGCCTTTTTGAGGATATTCATGGTTGTATGTGTTTCTTCCCCCCATAAACTATGAGGCACTCCAGACTCATCAAACATGGCACGTGTCATTTATTGGATTGTTCTATTCATTCTTTCTGCCACTCCATTTTGTTGAGTAGTTTTAACAATAGAAAATTGCCTCTTGATGCGATGTTGTTCACAAAAGTAAAAAACCTCATCTGATATAAACTCTCCTCCTCTATAAGATATAAGACATTTGATTTTCAAATCTAACTAATTTTATACTAGATATTTGAAGACTTTAAATTTATCAAATGCTTCATTTTTATGTTTCAATAAGCCAATCCAACACATTCTAGTAAAATTGTCAATGAATAATATGAAGTATTTTTCACCTTGAGGAGACTTCTTTCTCAAAGGACTGCACAAATAAGTTTGAATAAGTTCAAGTGGCTATCTTGAAGTACCTTCCTTAGCATTAAACTGAACTTTGGGTTGCTTACCAAATTGACAGGATTTGCATATGTTGTTTTCTGGCAGAGAGATGTTAGGCAAGTCACATACTACTCCCATTTTGCTTGACTTGTGTAATTGAGTGAAGCTTAGATGTCCCAATATTTTTTTCCAAAGCCAACTTTCTTCTGACTTTCTCAAGTAACAATGCTCTTAGCATCCTTCCAAGACATATACATTACCTAAAGTTCTTGTTCCCTTGATTATGATCTTACCTGTATCGAGATTCCATACCACGTAATTTTTTGATCTAAAAACAACCTCATGCCCTTTGTCACACATTTGACCAACACTCAACAAGTTATGTCTTAATCCATCAACAAACAAACATTTCCAGCCTTAACCTTATCCTTTAGCAATACAATTCCTTTCCCTTTGATAACAACATGTGAGTTATTTCCAAAGGTTATGCTCTTTTCTTTCTTTATTTCATTAAAGGACATAAAGTTATCTTTATCACCTGTCATATGCTTTGAGCATCCACTTCTAATGGATTACAAATTTTCTTGATCTCCTGCATACAAGGCTAAACCACAATTTTCATATTCTATGGTTTTCTTTTTCCATACCTTGGATGTTGTTGCCTTTTGTTCATTTTGAAGAGTTGGTCTCATTCTTCTTCTACATTCAGTCTCTCTATGCCCAAATTTATTGCAAAAGGAACATTATGTTTGATCTTGGAGAGGTGAGAAAGTATTGTAAGAGTATTTATTTAATCCAATCTCATTCTTTTGTTTTCTTGCTTCTCTAGTCATGATAATTTTATAAGCGACACATTGAGCAGCCTTATGACCAAAATTATGACAAGTGAAGCATTTGCCATTGAAGTAGAAGTTCATGGGAGTATAATATCTTTTTTGTGTAGTTTCCCTTTATATTGTGGTAAGGATGTTTTACCTGAGAGACATTTGATCCATCATTCCTTTGATGAGAGTTGTAATTTTGTTGACTTCTTCCCTTTACTGCATTGAGATAGCTTCCTGTACATGTTTAAGAATATTTTACAATCTTTGATGATTATCCATTGTATCCAAGGATTTTTTATTAGCGAAGAGTGTTGTACTTTGATGATTTCTTCTAGGGTATTCGATCCTTTAGCAAATATAAGGTTTATACCTTTTGCTTTCTCAAGTTAATTTCTTAGACTTACTATTTATAGTTCTAACTTTTCATTATGCTGCTCCTTTCTAGAATTTGTTTCTTTAGTGCCTCTTTTGCTAATTTAGCTTTCGCTGGATGAATTTTAAATGAGTTATTTCTTCAATGAGATTATCCTTTTCTTCTAGGGAATCCATAAAAACATCATCAGACTCATCAATACATTTATCTTAAAATGCAATAAGTAATTGATATTCTTGATCAAACTCACCTTCTTCACCATTTGAAAGACCATCACTATCTTTGTGTGTGTAGAAATTTTTCTTGTTTTCAAACCTTCCTCTAATATTTACTTTTGTATATTTCTTCCCGTTTTCATGGTTTCCTTTATAAGCGCATTTAGTAGCATAATGACCAACTTTTCCACAAGAAAAGCATTTGAAAGGAATCTTACCTCTAAATCTGCCAGTTCCTATTTGGAGTTTCTTTACGAAGTTCACCTCTTCTTCATCTGATACGTAACTTGATTCCTTAAGCTCCTCATTTTCTTTTCTTTTAAAAGTAGCTTTGAATGTTGCTTCTCTGATATCTGAAGGGGCCCCCTTTCATTAGGGGAGTTTTGAGGTCTAAAATGGGCCTCCCAAGGAAATTATAAAATAATAGTGGAAATAATAAAATAAGATTTGATTACATCATCAAATTTTAGAGGGAAAAAAAAGAAGAAAAAACTATTTTTTCAACTTGTATTTTCAACTTATCTCCCTATGGGTTTACTCAGATTTCAAGTGGAAACACTTGTTGGATGTGGAATTTGATTCCTCATCCAATGAGTACCCATGTTGCATATTTTTAATGAACACTACTACATGAAAAATGAGAAAGACATGAAAAACATTATTACAATCGCATTTTTTCATGTATTTCTCATTTTTCTTGTAGCAGGGTCCATCGAAGTATGCAACATGGGTACTCCTTGGATGAGGAATTAAATTTTGCATCCAACGAGTACTCCTGCTTGAAATTTGAGTAAAACCTTAGAGAGATAAGTTGAAAATATGAGTTGAAAAAATAGTTTTATTATTTTATTATTTTTTAATCTTTTTACATTTTAAATCCAAAAATGGTGAATCACCCCCCATGGTTGACATCATCATCTTGAATCCTATTGGTTCTTATAAAGTTTATTTTGGTTTTACATTTTTCTTAGGAGGCCCATTTTAGACCTCAAAATTCCCCTAATGTCTCATTTCATAAGCTATTAAGATCCCATGAAGTTGTTCAATAGTAAGGTTCTTCAAATGCTACATTTATTCAATGGAAAATACTTTCAAATCGAAATTTGGGGTTAGATATCTAAGGATTTTCTCAACAATCATTGAATTGTTTACTTCATCACCAAGATTTATCATTGAATTAACGATATCATCTACCCTGAGAAAGAAACTTGCAATACTTTCATCACCATGCATTCAGAGAGTTTCATATTGAACTCTAAATGTTTGAAGTTTGGCACTCTTTACCTTAGTGTCACCTTCATAACATTGGATGATCTTGTCCCATGTAGCCTTTGTTGTATTCAGTTGCATAAGCTTCATAAATTCTAGTTCTACTAAGCTTCCCAATAGAGTTTTGATAGCCTTTGCATTGGTCTCATATTTTTTCTTTTCCACTTCATCTGTGGGAATGGGGGATGGATATTGATAGCCTCCTTTAACGATTTTCCAAACATCAACTCCAAGTGACCGTAGATAATCTCTTGTTCTAACTTTCCAGAAAACCAAGTTGGTCCCATTAAAAAATGGTGGCCTGATAGATGTTACTCCCTCTTGATTTCTCATCTTGATGAATCTTCCTTCAAAAGATCAAGCTTCTTCTGAAGGACCTGATCTAATACCAATTGTTAGGAAAAATACTGAGATGGGTGAGGGTGAATCAATCTTTTACACACTTTAATTTCAATTTCTTATTCTAATTTTTATACGCAATGTTGTAAAGGGAACTAGCTTATGTATGCAACTATTTCTACAGAAACTGGCGTATATCTAGATAATTTTTTTGATCACCTATGCAAGATTAATCAGTGCATTATTATTCCATTATTCATCAATTAAATAGTAATTATGAGCAGTTAAGAAGCAGATAGAACATTAACATACACAACCATATGAACACCAGGTTTTTTAGGTGGAAACCCAATGTGGGAAAAAACCACCAGTGCTATCATCTCTATATTTTTCTTTATTAAAAGTAATCTTCTTACAATCTTGTACTGGTGTAGGCTTTAACCAGTACGCAGGCTCCTACCTGCAGAAGGCTACAACCTTCTCTCATTTTCTATCTCCTACTGGAAGGGAGCTACAAATCCTTCTCTGAAGACTATTATCCTCAACTCTTTTTGGATCACTTTTCAGAATGTTTCAAACTAGATCCACTCCAAACAATTATAAAATAAACTACTCAAATAATGAATCATCAAATATACTAATGTAACCAATGCAACTAGATCAAACTAGATCATAACAAATCATATCAATGCATATCCACTCATCAATATACCATGTCAAACATTGTAACCCTTCACAGAAGCCAATTTTTGCTGCTACAAACCCTGATCAAGCATGCATCAGATTATATACACTATTGTTCTTAATCATACCTGCGTATATACATGCTTCTTCTGAAGAATACCCATGTATAGATGTCAAAACAATGATACCTAAATTTGAATCACTGCCACATTGAATCAATCACTAAATCACATGCTGAACCAACCACATATTATTGAACCAAATACAGATCATCCCATAGTAGCATCATCCTGAGTCAACATCCTTTACAACATGCACAATATTGATAAAAACAATTCCCAACATATCCAAGGAATCTGAAACCTCAAATCCATTTACTTTACCTTTCTGGTTACCTTTCTCATGCCCGTATTGCCACCATCCATTTACCACAATGGGCCAACTAGTCCAACCTATTGTCATAGTCTTATATTTCGTTGTGCTTACTCATGCATAGAGCTTCATCTAAGTCTTACAATACCTATTCGATACCACACAAATCTCCCCGAGTTCCATTAACTTTCCTCTTTCCCAAACATTTCCTAAGACTCAAAACATAAAAGGCAATGCCAAGAAACAACCAAGAAGAAAACCATGAAAACCAATAACAATATGAAACCACAATCAAAGTGGTAAGGCCTTGCACCAAACATAAAAAAAACCACAAATTAAGCTCAACAAATCATAAAAGACCAAAATAAAAAGACTAACAATAGACACCATGACTCAATCCCCATAGTTCCCAAGGAAAGCTCAACCTAAGCCTTCTTCAATATTTCATGGAAACCTCTCTTGCCATGCAACTCCCTGCATCATACTACCATAAATACATAATTTTCAATGCATAAATAAACATAACAATACATGAGTTACCTTATCTTGTTGTGCCACGTTCATTGCCTTGTAGCTGAACACGCCCATGCCATCTCTCAAGGGACTCCAATTCCCTTGAGAAATCCACCTGTAACTAGAGACTAGCTAATATACTTGTCAAATACATGTCCATGAATATAGCACATATCCACATAATGTCAAACAAAATCAAGGCTAAGAAGACTCCCTATATGAAAATCACTCATTTGTTTGGAATTAGGGTTTCCAAACATAGCCAAATAAATTCTTTCCCAATTCCTTTCTTTTACCTTTATACCTTGCTGCAATCAAGGCTTACTATGTGTTGTCACATCACCCAAATGTTAGTTATATAAACACGTCAACAATTACCTTGTCTCACTACTACCAAGCATGTTTCCTGCAACTGCTCACACATGTTAATCATATGTTCCAAATATCAATGCAATCATATCTATCAATTTGAAATAAACCTTTACTAAGGCTAACAATCATGTCATAATCCATAGTCAACTCATAGTCATAAGACATAATGTTACAACTATCACCTATTACGCTCAAGTACATATCAATTGTCTCAACACATATGTTAGTACAATCATCTTAAAACAAGATCATTTCTTCATGAAATCCTATAGGCTCATACTCATATCATGCGATTAGTCAAACATTCAACCACATATAGATGACATAATCAAACATTCAAGCACAAAGTAGATGACATAAGCAAGTTCATACCTTAATGTATCTCAGGGGAGGCAATATTGTCTGCACAATCACTCTAGTTAGCAGGATATAACTTCTCAACACATCAGCTTAAACATAAATAATATCATGCTATCCATAACAATCACTAACTAACATGTTCACATCCTAACTCGTAAATAATTATCATTTATGCATAACAATCACATATGTACAATCAGTCTAGACTAGTACAACACAATGTAACACAATAAGTCGACTCATACCTAAATGTCATAACCCTAACAATATGCGTAGGCCAGTCCAATTTAGCATGATACATATGACATCAAGATTTTAATGAAATAACCTTAATCATCAAGTTACTAGCATATAACAACCATAACCTACATATCATGCTCATCAATAGCATATAACCTAACCATCAAGCTAATTGTCATATAACAACAAGAAGTTAACCTATAACATACTCATCAACAACATATAACATAATCATTAGGTTATCTAATACAAAACAACAGTAGCCATGCATACAACTACATGTTACTATCATTCTTGACTATCTGACACATGTGAATATAACTACACTAATCAACTAACATCTATCATGAACGTCAAAAGACATGTACATAAACCCAATGTATGACAAACATACAATACATGTATGACGATCTACTCTTATCCCAAGGTCCAATGTTGCGACCTCATTATGATGATCTACATCTCCTACTCTATCTCATCCAACACAATAGCATCATAACATACCAATATCACCCTAATGACCTAAATTGCATACCATGACTTCACAAGTCATGTTTGACCTACTATTCATGCATAACTATAGCCAAGACCATACATGCATAACAATTGCATATAGAAATATAACACATGAGTACCAAACCATATACATATCATTCTAGCTAAAGTCCAATCATCAATGCATGACCATGTCAACCACACAAACCATGACCTCATGCATGACAACAACCAGTACTCCATTGTACACATTGCCACATGCAACTATCAACATGCATAAGCAATGCCTAATCAAATACACATACGCATGAATGTATGTAGTCGAGCACAAGCGATCAAATCTTGTAACCAACCTACAAGACTGAACCTACAAGACTGATACATGTAATCAAACAACCAAGAATGTAACCTAACATACAAGGATTTAAGTAGGTGACATAAAATCAACATGTAAGCGACATATAACCATATGCAACCAGTCATATACTCATGATGATGCATTCCACAAAATCAACATCAAGTTCCTCATGAAAACCTTACTACAATCACGATCAATCATTATGCAATGCAACAAGCACATGGAATGCAAGTGTAAGAGACACACATGTAACTGACATGCATGCATGACCAACACCTTCACCCAAGGAGAGCATAACAATGCTCTGATACCAACCTATAACAACCCCTCCTCCCAGGTCCACCCAAGAAACCAACCAGTCGGGAAAACGTGTGATGAGAGAGTTTACTATAAGGGATTCAATCTCCTTGGTGACCTTAAGGAAATGGAATCGATGGAACTCATCAAACAAATCCATCCACATCAGGAACAACACCCCCAGGAGACATGACATCCACTCATACATCTTTTCCTTGGGTCCCACTAATGTTTTAAGCCTTTTAACTCAAAGTCATTCTCATGCTATAGGCAAGGCAATTACCAACAACCCAAAGTCACTCGCATAGGCCTATGTGCCAGCAACTGTGGACTTTTCTCAGTAGACCTATGCCAATGACCCTGAGATTTGAGCCACTTTACTAGCCTAGAATCTCGGTCTTTGCCCAGAACTTGTTACAACTTCCAGAATAAATCCAAGGCATGATGACAAGATAAACAAACCGAAAATCAAGCTCAGGACTAAGCCTGAGAATCTCCATCCGGGACTGACATTTTGTCAAACATTTGGCATCAATACAACTTACATGTCTAAGATACAAGACAAAGCATAAATGACTGGAAGAACTTATGAAACATAACCAGAAGGATCACTACCTTCTCCCTTGAACTATTATATCATCCATTAGGTCTTGCATCCATCCATTTAATAGTTACAAGTAAATACATGAAATAACCATGACATAAACCAGTCATATAACCATACTTGTAACCAACATAAAACCATATAAATATCAGAGATATGACAACCATTAAATCCACATATAAACAAGTGCAAAAGTAAGAGAACTTAGCTTTTATTATTCATAGGAAAATTCGACCAGGTTCGGTACTTCCACGTACCACCCAACTATAGACATGGCTGAACCAAATCTCTCTTTCATCCAGTCACCCCTGTTCCATATTCCAAGCATGAATGCGAGATCTCATAGAACAACCAATCCAAGAACAACCAATGGAATCTAGAGGTTAAACCACCTCCACCCTCATCAAACCGTGATCACACCACAACCAGTGCTCTAATCGCAACTGAACTGAACTTGGAATGCCATCCGGAATCTATCACTATCCTTGAGGGATTCCTAGGCCTTTGGCAATGGAAATTGAAACCACCTCCGCCCAGGATTCCGAAATCCATCCAGCAAACCAAAGCTCAAAAACCGAAATAAACATCCCAACGTACCATGGCATATGGAAAAGCGAAAGGCTAGGCTAAAAAACCATTGTCACAACCTGACAAAACCATGCCACCAACAACGAGAGAACCATACACCAACATGAAAATCCATGCATGCACAAACTAGCTAGGAAATCACACATGCAAAAGGTTACTTGCAAATATTTCTGCTGAAGTTGCTTGAATCCTGCTTTCCTTTCCTTGATCCTTGCTTTCCTTCCTTTCCTTTTCTTGCTTTTCCTTTCTTGATCCAAAGCTCAAGTGCTCCAAGAAACTCTAAGTGACCAAGAGTGAGAGAGAGAGAGAATAATGAGAGAGCTCCAAACTTGAACTAACAATTTAATGCTAGAAAAATATTTCACTGACAAAAACTTTCCATCTGATCCTCAGAATCCTTTATATGAATGAGGCCTCTAATTTCTTCATTTTCCATTATTTTCATTCATTTTCCTCCTCACATGCAACTTGCGACCTTTCACCTTACTTTTCTCTTAATTTGCTTTATTTTCATAAATAAATGTGCCAAAATTCCTTTTTGTCTTTTAATGCCTTTGCCTTGGGCTTTGCCAATTTTCCTTAGCCAAACACAAATCCAGTGATGCCCACTAGGATATCTTTGCTCAACATTCTGCTTGGAATAAGTGTCCCTTACTTGTGGTCTTATTTTGCTTTTATTAACTTTATTACATGAACTTTTCACCAAGGCTGTTACAAACACATTCCATTATGTTGTTGTAGATGTCATGAATATAGACATCTCTACATAAATTTCCCCATGATGGTTCTTGAGACCACTCCAAATCAAGGTCAAGCTACATATCAGGATGACTTCTCTAGATATATTAATTACAGTCATGAACCCAAGCCTCCACTCCCATAGACACAATCTAGAAAAACTCTTGTTACTAGCAACAACTTTGAACTGCTTACAAATATTGAATTCCAACACCTCCTCTAAACCCTTCCCCAAAAAATCCTAAAAAATCCCAAAACCCAAAAAATCCTCTAAGGTTTCTCCTTTTGCCTCCTCAAAACCCTCAAATATGGATCCTCAAGAAACCTCATAAAAAGATTCTATGTTTCTGCAAAATAATGAAGGCATTTATTCTATGTTTCTGCAAAATAATGAAGGCATTGAATAAATATATTTGGACGCTCTTAACCTCCTAAGCGTTGATAAAGCATGCAAAAATAAAAATTTGAATTTTTTTAATATTTTATAATATTCGTTAGTTTTTATGAATAACATGTTATTTAAAAAAGTGATTTTTGCCTCACCATTTTTATAAAATGAGTTTAAAACCCTCCAAATATGAGAAAAGGTTAATTTAAATGACACAAACTATTTGGAGTGAGATCATATTTTTTTATTATTAAAAAATTATATAATTTTAATATATAAATTAATTAAGAGTTACGAGAAATTTAAATTTTACAAATTACATAAATTGAAAATATCTATTAATTTGAGTACACTAATTTTAATAACTACTTATAAAGATAAATAAAAAGATTACACTAATTTTAACACTACTTATAAAATAGGCAAAATTGTAGGAAATGTCCAGTTCTCACTACCGTGAAGAAACAAACACAAGAATAGGCCATGGTAATGGGGTCGTTGTGCATTAACTAGAGTAAAAATTAGATAGAAAAACTGACATGGACGCATCAGTGGGAACCAATGTACATAGACAGTGGAGGATGTAGTCAGTGAGGACGGATGTGACTTTGAACACAAGAAGATACAATAATGAGGGGAGTAAGTTTGAAATTTCAAATTTATTTGTTCAATAGTGGAAAATTGATGTAGGGAGGGGATTAGGTTTGGAATCACTGAGGATGTAGTCAGTGAGGACGCATGTGACTTTGAACACAAGAAGATACAATAATGAGGGGAGTAAGTTTGAAATTTCAAATTTATTTGTTCAAGAGTGGAAAATTGATGTAGGGAGGGGATTAGGTTTGGAATTTCAAATTTATCTGGTTTGTAGTGGAAATTTGATGACGACTATTTGTCTTTTTATACATGTTATTTCATATTTTAAGTAGATTTGTGAGGGTTAATTTTTTTGTTTTGTTATATGCAATTATTGAGAGTTAAGTTTGAAGATAATTATTTTAAAGAAAATAATAACTTATTAATCTAACTCTATAATACTGATTTTTTATTTTATTTTATAAAATGTATATTAATAATGTTTAATAAAAGAATGCCATTACTTCAATCTTTCTCTGAAATTATTTGTCTTTCTATAATAATCTCATTTTTAGCCAAGCCAACCCAATATTGGTGACAAGAAGTAAGTTTTAATTTGACCCCTCATTAAAGTTTACCACAAGGGACTTAAATATTTAATTTATGGTTTGCAAGTTTTTTGGATAATCATCAGATATGCTTAGAAAACAAAAAACCATAATGTATAGGTGGACCAATTATAATGGGTTGATGGAGGGCAAACAAAGTCAACAAATAGAGATAGCATAAACATGTATCAAAAATAATAAAATTACTTGAGGAATGGCCTTCACAATATTCACTGTGAAGTGAAAAGCATGATACGTTATTGTATCTGCCTCCAAACTAAAAAGAATTCAAAAACGGGTCATTAGACAGAAAAAGTAGATTTCAAGTGGTATGCAAGCCTACGTTTTCTGAAGAACCTCTCCCTACATAGTGTAGAGACACATTTGGAATAAGTATACATTTGGATATGGGTCCACAGTTTATACATGCATTTAGTTTTTCAGATTTGATTTCCAAATATTTTCGTTATAAATTTATAGGTAAAGAAAGGTCAAACTTGATAAGAGGACTTTTGAAAAACTCATCACCCTTAAGCTAAAGTTTAAATATCATATTTAAAGGTTAGGGAAAAAGGATATCGAGAGACCATGATGAGACCCTAGAGGCATTTTCGGGTGTGGAAGAAGCTGGAATAGGAGATGAAATTAGCCCAGGAAACTAAGAGGCAAACCCATTGGTTCTTGAAAGGAGACCACATGCCATGCGGTAGCTCCCATAGTGGCAGATGACTAGGCGTTGGTGTTCTGCAATGTCGTGAGTGGTTGGTCATCTCACCACCACGACCACTACCCATTCCTCCCTACTTCGTCGCCACAACCACTACCAGTTCCTCTCTACTCCGCTGAGCCCGATGGCATACATGCACTCCCACCACACAACTAATCAAACACGTGTCATTTCACAATAGGCTCTAGATAGACAACGAAACTCCTTAGAGCACCTTCCCCTTAAAATACACCTTCAGTATAACTAGCAATTGCCCCAAAAGGTGCAAAGACATGGCGATAAGATTTTTAAATGGAAAAAATTGTAAATTTGATGCAGGAGCATCAAGCTCAGGCACCATGACCGGGTGTTGGTCTCTGCCAGGTCGAAAAAGTTGAGTTAATTTTTTTTATTTGTCTTTTATGTTAGTTTGACAGAGTAGGAGGTAGGATTTTTATTTTTATCTTAATCTCTAAATTAGTCAAAGGTAGTTTGGTCAGTTAGGGTTATTCACTTGACTGTTACTAATAAATCATGAATTAATAATTGTCCTATTATTTTAAAAGGAAAAGACAAATGTGTCTGAAAGGAAAATCTTGTTATAAGGACATAACTGAATGACTAGTAACCATGTAACTGTAAAGTCTACAATTGAAAAGAAACTGTACAGTTTCATTAACTAGAACAAGAAACATATAAATGGAACAACAAAAGTCATGTACAAGGTTTAGTACCTCTTGCACTCGAATAATATCAATAATAGAGAAACTAATTCTATCCATCTGTATGTCCTACCGTATTTTATTGTATTTTCAAATTTATGAACATCTAAACAAACAACCTACTGTACACAGATTATCGAATTTAATTCTTTTTGTTTTCCTGAGAAAAAGAACCAGTCCTAATATCAAGACAGAGGAAGAGATACCATATGAGGGCGTATATCTCATTTGGAGCAAACAACGAAGATAGACAAAGAGTGACACAAACAGATTCGGCACAGGCCAAGCACCCACAGGCTGGACAAAAACTTCCACCATTAATTTAAATTGACAGTCATACAAAATTACCAGCGCATCTACAGCGTTCACGCACATTCGTATAAAACATCACAAGCAAACTGAATAATTATAATTGCAGTTCAGGCTAGGAATTCGGAGTAAACTAAAAGCACGACGGTATGATTACATCCATGTCATTCAGGTAAACCAAACCAAATTTTAGTTTTTTTCCTGAAGAATTTCTCTTTCGAAATTTCCAAGACAAGTGTATATCAATTACAAAGTAGCACTGCAAGATAAAGCCATAAACGCACAAGCCGTGAACGATGAACCCTAGGTGAGGGTTTCAAACAACGACTCATACATAGCTATAGACACACAAACCCTAGGTGAGGGTTTCAGAAGGAAAATGCGTTCATATACAGAAAATTACAGTCAAAGAAATCCCAAATAGTGGAAGCCCAGACCTCCAAAGTGACAAAACATCACTCACAGCGTGAGACAATCGACAAGCATCGAGGGTGATAAACCCACATGACCAGAAGGCCTAAACTAAAACCAAAACGAGGACTGAAGGAAATACAAGAAGCAGAGCCTACCGGACAAAACCGAACCATACATTGCTAAGACCTCCAACTGCAAACCCTCAACACCTGCACAGCAAACGACACCCAGGTGTTAGAAATATATGATGTTACAGAAGTGAAACCAAAGAGCCTAGAAAGAAGAAAATAATGAAAGTTGAGTTCAATTTACCTGAGAATTTGCAGCGAGAGCCGAGGGCCAACATTTCACCCACGATTTTCGACTAATTGCGGAGACGAAGGAGCGAACAAGGTTAGAAGCTGAGGAAAGAGAACCACAAATTGAATCAAGGAAGGAGGACTACCTACATTTGAAGCCAAGGATGAAAGAATGCCATCGATTCGAGCCTGGAGACAAGCCAATCACTAAGTTTCCAACAAGAACGAGAAATACCAGCACAAAACTTGGAATACGGTGGCCTTTTGAACCAACAGCAGAAGGAAAACAAACAATAACAGAAGAATCACTTACCCAGACGGCGACAGGGCAAACCACACCTACCCAACGAACCAGGTTTAAGAGCAACCACGCACACATCAAGGAACCAGAATAGAAAATCACCAGGAGGCGTGCCCAGACCCGCAGCAAAGCTGCATACTCAAACTTTCAGAGCACAACAGAACAAACCCTTGGCAAGCCCAATGACAAATGGCCAAGTGAACGATGAGCAAAGAGCTTTGGCTTAGCAAGGAGTAGGAAAAACACAACCTGAGGCAAGTACTCAGTCATAACTGTGTAATTGAATGCCACCTAACATGATACCACAATATCCGATGGTGTACTCCTCACACATGTAATCACAACCGAAGATCTAACCAATCATACAATCACCACATAATCAATTTAAATTGCCTAAAGTCTGTAAAGTATTGGGCTGGTCCCATCATAGTGGTATCAGAGCAGGTGAAATTGATTGAAGAAATGGAAAGGGGAAGGTGAGGTCGTGGCAGAGGTGCTCGAAGGATAGCGGAGGAAGGACTGAGAGAGGAGATCAAAATTCTTGCTGCCCGTTTGGAGGCAATAGAGGCAGGGAGAAGAAGAGACCCAGAGGTAGGCGATGACAGCAAAGAGGAAACTGAAGCAGCAACAGATGGACCGCAAGGTGAGACCCCAAAAGTGAGATTGTTGAGGTCTGTTTTAGTGGCAAGCAGTAAACCCAAGCCAGAACTCCCAACCTATGACGACAGCCTATCTATCGAGGTTTTATTGGATTGGATTAGCGAGATGGATAAGTATTTCGAGTGTGAGGAAGTCAGCAAAGACTGCAGAGTTAGGTTCACTGCGACGAAATTGAAGGGAAACGCACCCATGTGGTGGGATAGTGTCCAGACGGAGAGAAATAGATTGAACAAGTTGCTAATTAAGCCCTGGTCAAGGATGGTGGCCAAGTTGAAGGGCATATTTCTGCCAAAATATTATCAGATTGCACTACACAGGCAAGTGCAAAATCTGAGATAGAAAGGAATGACTGTAAGGGAGTACACGGAGGAGTTCTATCGAGTGAACTTAAGAGCTGGATATACAGAGGATACCGCGGAAAGAACAACCAAGTATGTAAATGGGTTAAGATTAGAAATTTTAGATGAAATCAATATTTTATCTCCAAAGAACATTGAAGAAGCGTATCAGAGTGCGATGAAAGTTGAAGAGAAAATTTCTAGAAGGTAGAATGCCCGGAGAGGAAGAGGTGCCGGCAGGGGAAAGTGCCAGTCATATGGCAGAGGGCGGACTGCTAATAGTAATGAGGAAGGTAGCAATTCCAGAGCTTCTGGATCAGCGGACAGAGGTGATAATGCGAGAGGCAGTAGGTCATTCCAGCGAGGCAGGGGAAATGGCCGAGGAAGAGGGGCTGGTTATCAATGCTACAGGTGTCATAAATGGGGACACAGATCATTTGAATGTCAAGAGGCAGATCAAGCTGGACAGAGGGGTGCATATGTTGCACAACCAGAGGAAGCAACGGCATGTCCCCAAGAAGCAAAAAATACTCCAGAGACAAGGGAAGCCCTAGTGCTACACAAGGTGTTGTTAAAACCAGTCAAGGAGGTCACCGAACAGACACAGCGGAAGGCTTTGTTTAGAATAGTTTGTAAGTCACGTGGGAAGTGTTGTAAGTTGATTATTGACAGCAGTAGTACCGATAATTTGGTATCCACGGAGATGGTGGAAAAGTTGGAGTTGAAGCGCTTGAAACATCCCACCCCTTACAAAGTCTCATGGCTGCAAAAAGGCCATCAGTTGCTGGTGGATGAACAGTGCGAGGTGGAGTTTCAAATAGGCAGATATAAGGATAAAGTCATTTGTGACATCATGTCGATGGATGTATGTCACATACTGCTAGGCAGGCCTTGGCAGTACGACAGGAAAGTGGTACACGATGGATTGACGAACTGTTATAAGTTTGTCAAGGATGGAATCAAGCATACGCTTGTGCCCATCAAAGAGGAAGGGACAGTAGGGACAAGTGAACCAAGAGCATTGTTGGTTAGCGGAAAACAGTTTCTGAAACAAGTTGAGGATAGTGAGATGGGTTATGCAGTTGTAAAGAAAGCAAGAACAGTGTTGTTGCATACAGAGGTATCAGATTTACCTACAGAAATCCAGCAAATGTTGCAGGAATTTATGGATATAGTGGTGGATGACTTGCCAGACAAATTACCCCCCAAAAGAAGCATAAGTCATCATATTGACTTCATACCCGGAGCCAGTTTGCCGAACAAAGCGGCATACCGAATGAGCCCCAAGGACAATGAAGAGATTAGGAAGCAGGTGCAAGAATTGCTAGACAAGGGATTGATAAGGGAAAGTTTGAGCCCTTGCGCAGTCCCAATGGTTCTCGCTCCCAAGAAGGGAGGAGAGTGGCGGATGTGCACAGACTCGAGGGCCATCAACAAAATCACCATCCAGTACAGGTTTCCACTACCACGGATGGATGACATGATGGATTGCTTAAGTGGGGCAGCATATTTCTCTAAGATAGACTTGAAGAGCGGGTATCATCAGATTCGGATATGAGAGGGGGACAAATGGAAGACAACCTTTAAGATGAATGAGGGACTGTACGAATGGCTGGTCATGCCATTTGGACTGAGAAATGCACCCAGTACATTTATGAGGTTAATGAATGAGATGCTGAAGGAGTACATCGGGAAATTTGTAATAGTATACTTGGACGACATACTATTTTTCAGTAGGACAAGGGAAGAACACCTTCAACATGTACGGAAAGTGCTGGAAAAATTACAGTAGAATAAACTGCTAATAAACTTGAAGAAATGTACCTTTTTGCAAAAGGAATTGATTTATTTGGGCTTTGTAATAGCAGAAAACGAACTGAAGATGGATCTGGAGAAGGTTGCAGGGATAGTTAATTGGCCATCTCCGAAAAGTTTATTCAAGGTACGTAGCTTTCATGGACTAGCGAGTTTTTACCGGAAATTCATAAGGAATTTTAGCGAAATTTGTGCACCTATGTTGGACACCATTAAAAAGGTCAGTCAACCTTTTCGATGGATGGATGAAGTTTCCAGCTATTAAAGAGAAAGATCACTGAGAGGCCGATCCTGAGATTGCCAGATTTCAAGAAGCTTTTTCAAGTTCACTGTGATGCTAGCGGTACGGCTATTGGAGCTGTGCTCAGCTAGGAGGATAAGCCTATGGCGTTCTTCAGCGAGAAACTAAATGAAAGCAGACAGAAATATTCGTCTTATGACAAGGAGTTCTATGCTATTATACAACGATTAAAACACTGGAGGCATTATCTGCTGGGAAACGAATTTGTGTTGTTTTTAGATAATTCTGCACTACAGTATGTAATGCAACAGCACAAGTTGAACCACAAACATGCCAAATGGGTGGATTATTTGCAGAGTTTCAACTTCATGTTGAAACATATCAGTGGGCAGGCCAATAAGGTGGCGGATGCACTAAGTAGGAGAGCTTTGATTCTGCAAGAAAGAATTGTGCAAGTGCTGGGTTTTTAGCACTTAAGAGACTTGTACCAAACTGATATAGATTTTAAGGAGGCCTATGAGGCATGTCAGAATCCCTTTGTGAGAGATAACAACCCATGGTTGGACTACAACCTACAGGAGAAACTGTTGTTTAAGGGAGGACAGCTATGCATACCTGACTGCTCGATGAGAGAGAATATTATTCGGGAGAAGCATAGTGGAGGTCTGGCCAGACATTTCGGCATGGACAAGACACTCGAGTAGCTCAGTCATTTCTACTTTTGGCCAAAGATGCGGAGGGATGTACAGCGATTTGTGGCCAGATGTAAAGTGTGCCAGTTGGCAAAGGGTCATAGTCAAAACACGGGACTGTACACACCGTTACCTGTTCCAAGCAGACCATGGGACTCAGTCAGCTTGGACTTTGTCTTAGGTCTACCTAAGACACAACGAGGTTACGACTCGGTGATGGTAGTAGTGGACAGATTCTCGAAAATGGCGCATTTTATTCCTTGGAGAAAAACCGGTGATGCCACTCACATGGCCCACTTGTTTTTCACAGAGATTGTTAGGTTACATGGGTTGTCTAAGTCTAGCCTATCGGACAGGGATGTGAAGTTTACAAGACACTTTTGGCGTACCCTGTGGAAGAAAATGGACACACAGCTGAGTTACAGTTCTGCTTATCATCCGCAAACCAACAGACAAACAGAGGTTGTAAACAAGAGTCTAGGAAACTTGCTACAAAGCTTGGTTGGAGAGAATTCGTGGATGTGGGATTGAGTGCTTGCATAGGCAGAGTTTGCTTATAACGACTCGCCTAACCACAGCACAGGTTTCAGTCCATTTCAGATCTTGTACGGTATGCATCCTTGTGGAGTGCATGAGTTGTGGGATCTTGGATTGCAAGAAAGACGAAGCATAGATGGAGAAGATTTCGCTAACGCGATGAGAGATTTGCATGAGCAGGTAAAAATTAAATTGCAGGACAGCAGCCTAAAGTATAAACAACAAGCAGATTTGAAGAGAAGGGAAGTACAGTTTAACGTGGGGGATGAAGTCCTCGCGCATTTGCGCAAAGAACACTTCCCTAAGGGTACATACAATAAGTTAAAGTACAAGAAGATAGGACCCTACAAAGTCCTCCGGAAATTTTCGGCGAATGCCTATGAGATACAGTTGCCACCCGGAATAGGCATTTCACCTATCTTTAATGTAGCAGACCTGTTCCCCTACACGGCTGACCCAGAAGAAAAGGAAGAAGATGGAACCACGCAGCCTACACAGAATACCCAGGATGGAGGAGAAGCTTGGATGAGACAGATGCCTTACGTTCAGCCTCCCGAGATTGAGCGCATTCTCGACACTCAGGTGGCCAAACGAACTCAGCGGAAGGAGTATCTGCAATACTTGGTCAAGTGGAAGAACAGTCGTATTGAGGACAGTTTATGGCTTGATGCCAGGCAGATTGAGCAGACAGGTTCTTTAGTCAAGGAGCTCATGGATCGGAGTCATGATTTTCTTTTGCCCGAGAGCCTGATGCAGGAGCATCCAGCTCAAGCACCATGACCGGGTGTCGGTCTCTGCCAGGTTGAAAAAGTTGAGTTAATTTTTTTTATTTGTCTTTTATAGTAGTTTGACAGAGTAGAAGGTAGGATTTTTATTTTTATCTTAATCTCTAAATTAGTCAAAGGTAGCTTGGTCAGTTAGGGTTATTTACTTGACTGTTACTAATAAATCATGAATTAATAATTGTCCTGTTATTTTAAAAGGAAAAGACAAATGTGTCTAAAAGGAAAATCTTGTCATAAGGACAGAACTGGATGACTAGTAACCATGTAACTGTAAAGTCTACAACTGAAAAGCAACTGTACAGTTTCATTAACTGGAACAAGAAACATATAAATGGAACAACAAAAGTCATGTACAAGGTTCAATACCTCTCGCACTCGAATAATATCAATAATAGAGAAACCAATTCTGTCCATCTGTATGTCCTACTATATTTTATTGTATTTTCAAATTTATGAACATCTGAATAGACAACCTACTGTACACAGATTATCGAATTTAATTCTTTTTGTTTTCCTGAGAAAAAGAACCAATCCTAATAGCAAGATACAGGAACATATACCATACGAGGGCGTATATCTCATTTGGAGCAAACAACGAAGATAGAAAAAGAGTGACACAAACATATTCGGCACAGGCCAAGGACCCACCGACCGGACGAAAACTTCCACCATTCATTTAAATTGACAGTCATACAAAATTACCAGCACATCTACAGTGTTCACTTACGTTCGTATAAAACATCACAAGCAAATTGAAGAATTATAATTGCAGTTCAGGGTAGGAATTCAGAGTAAACCAAAAGCACGAAGGTATGATTACATCCATGTCACTCAGGTAAACCAAACCAAATTTTATTTTTTTTCCTGAAGAATTTCTCTTTCGAAATTGCCAAGACAAGTGTATATCAATTGCAAAGTAGCACTGCAAGATAAATCCATAGACGCACAAGCCGTGAACGACGAACCCTAGGTGAGGGTTTCAAACACCGACTCATACATAGCTATAGATGCATAAACCCTTGGACGACAAACCCTAGGTGAGGGTTTTGGAAGAAAATTGCGTTCATATACAGAAAATTACAGTCAAAGAAATCCCAAATAGTGGAAGCCCAGACCTCCAAAGTGATAGAACATCACTCACAGCGTGAGTCAATCGACAAGCATTGAGGGTGATAAACCCACATGACCAGAAGGCCTAAATTAAAACCAGAATGAGGACTGAAGAAAATACAAGAAGCAGAGCCTACCGGACAAAACCGAAGCATACATTGCTAAGACCTCCAACCGCAAACCCTCAACACCTGCACAACAAACAACACCCAGGTGTTAGAAATATATGATGTTACGAAAGTGAAACTACAGAGCCTGAAAAGAAGCAAATAATGGAAGTTGAGTTCAATTTACCTGAGAATTTGCAGTGAGAGCCGAGGACCAACATTTCACCCACGATTTTTGACTAACTGTGGAGACGAAGGAGTAAACAAGGTTAGAAGTTGAGGAAAGAGAACCACAAATTGAATCAAGGAAGGAGGAATACCTGCATTTGAAGCTGAGGATGAAAGGATGCCATCGATTTGAGCCTGGATACAAGCCAATCACTAAGTTGCCAACAAGAACGAGAAATACCAGCACATAACTCGGAACACGGCGACCTGTTGAACCAACAACAGAAGGAAAACAAACAATAACAGAAGAACCACTTACCCAGGCGGCGACAGGGAAAACCACACCTGCCCAACGAACCAGGTTTAAGAGCAACCACGCATACATCAAGGAACCAGTACAGAAAATCACCAGGAGGCGCGCCCAGACCTGCAACAAAGCTGCATACTCAAACTTGCAGAGCACAGTAGAACAAACCCTCGGCAAGCCCAACGCAAATGACCAAGTGAACGACGAGAAAAGAGCTTTGGCATAGCAAGGAGCGGGAAAAACACAACCCGAGGCAAGTACTCAGTCATAACTGTGTAATTGAATGCCACCTAACACGGTACCACAATATCCGATGGTGTACTCCTCACACATGTAATCACAACCGAAGGTCTAACCAATCATACAATCACCACCTAATCAAATTAAATTGCCTAAAGTCCGTAGAGTATTGGGTTGGTCCCATCAAAATTGATTTCCATAATCAAGTAAATAATATTTGATACATTAAATTTATGTTTTTAAGTGTAAGGTTTGCACTTGGAGAGATTTGATCCCTCTCAAGGCTTGTTAGATTTGGACTTAAGATGCTTGGTATATTAAAAATAAAGATTTATCTTTATAAATATTGTGTATATATTCAAAATAATGTTTTCTATTATTATTGTTTCATAAAAAATGTAATTAAATTTATTAAGTTCTTTGTATTTTATAAATGATAATTTTTATTATTTTTATTGTTGACAATTTTTTTTAGTTAAGTAGTTGATCTTCAATGTTAAAAAGCAAATTCTTACCAACCCTATTGTCACAATGGTCCTTATTTGAATCTATTTCCTAAGCTTATAAACATTCAACAATCATATATATATATATATATATATATATTCTCCTGGTGCCTATTAAAATAAAGCTAAGTACATTTTTCTCTATTCTATGAAGTTAAATTTTTCATCATAAAAGAAGAAGATGATGGTATTAATGAAATATGGCACTAGAGGTAATCAATCATAAATCCCTACCCATTATAGGTATATCTTGTTAACATCATATCAATAACCACCACAAACCAATGGTGGTTTATCCTATGAAGTTAAAATTTTCATCATAAAAGAAGAAGATGATGGTATTAATGAAATATGACAGTAGAGGTAATGAACCATATATCCCTACCCATTATAAGGGTATCCCATTAACATCATATCAATAATCACCATAAGCCAAAGGTGGTTTAAAATTCACGATAACAATACCTAAATATAAAGAAAAGGTCCATGTGTTATCCTTGTGACCAGACTATAGAGTCAACTTGCTAATGCTACCTCCATGTCCAATATTGACATCTAATAGTTGAAGATAGAAAGTTGATGTGTGGTAGCATAAATAACAAGTGACTAAGAGTCATTATGTTAACTTCAAGGAATATTTCAATGTTAAGATAAACAGTTGATGCATGGTAGCCTAACTAACAAGCGACTAAGAGTCATTATGCTATATTTAAGAAATCTTTCAAGTTTTAGCAAAAACCCTCATACCAACTAATATATATACTAATTGTGTTAATAATGAGTGAATACCTCCTAATAACTTGAATGTTCTAGGAAAGAAGAAACCATCATTAGTGCACTTGTAAATTATTTGTTGTGTTTTCTTGAACAATTGGAATGCCTCCAAACATTCTTCTACTACAAATAATTTATTATTATTAATTATACTCCAAGAGTCCCATTGATTCATTATCCATGATTAAACTATCGACAATATTTAGATTACTTCTACGTGCCTTTAATTTCCAGTGACTAGGTGTGGATTTTTTTTATACACAGTTTTAGTTTTAGGTCAAGTCAAGTTCATGAGCAGCCGATCAAATACTAGAATAGATCTATATTACTCTTGTAAGCCTTTATTTATAAGTACAAAGAGATAAAAATTAAACCTCGAAAAATATCGAAATTTGTATCTTAAATTTTTTAATCATTTATAAATCTAGGGTTGACACAAGTAATTTGTAGAGCACTATGAAAAAAAATGTGATTCGGTTGTCTATTATTAATGTATTTTTTCTGAAAATAACACGATTGTGTATAATCAATTTCCTAGACATTACTTGACTTCTAGTTTCATTTTGGAAATTAACTTTCCTTCTTTTTGTAGGACATTTTGAAAATGAGATGTGCTTGTATATGATTTGACATTTTTCCCCAATTAAAAGTAACACTATCTCTGTAATTGTTGAAAGTTACCTCATTAGTGTTTTCTTTCTTGCGCTAAAAGTGCATCCTCTCTTGCACATTGTTTTGGCCTCATGAGGAATGATATGGACTTAAATATTTTCTACCTTGACAAACAGGATTTGGGTGGAAGTCCCTAGGTTGATGGAATGACATCTTTCTTCTCTTCGGTAGTAACAACGCCTGATGGTTTTTCTTGTTAAGTGGATCAATTTGGTGTAGTGGTTAGTTTAATTGTATGATAGAATGTTTTTCTAGCATCAAATCTCACTGTTGTGTGTCCCCTTATAGAATGTAAGGTTACTAAATTCATGTCGATCATTTCTTCTGCAAATATGTATATTTTTCCCACTCCAAAATAAATTGTGTTTTCCCTTTTCTTATTAACATATATGATGTATTTAAATCAAATTACCAACATGCTTGCTGAAATACAATTTTTTTTAATAGATAATTATTGGAACAGTAAGGAAGGGGATAGTTAGAAAGTTAGGCAAGTGCATGGAGGACATTGGGTTCATCACCACATAAGCATGAAATAGCAATGCAATTATATTTCATGGAAAAACTATATACATAATGGAGACAATTGTTGGGGAAGTGTATATGATTTTATAGTTTGCTTATGCCAAACGTAAGATCAGAGAGAAGTCGTGGGTACCCAATAATGCCTTTTTGCCTTTAGTCTTGCTTATTTCAGGTACCCATAATGCAATATTAACTCCAAATAATGTTAGAACAGTTATGGGAAACAATGAGGCTTTCATATTTATGCCTAAAACCACCAAGATTTTGTGTCCATTTACTCGTGTAGAACAAAATTTAAGTTTGTTTAGCTGGAAAAATTTATCCATAAACTGCAAAGAAAAGGATGGTTATAGAACCTGTAGCTATGGATTTTATTCTACAACTATATATTCTAGAGTAATTTTTGAGTACTTTGATTTAGAGGTTAGGGGAACTAGTTTGGGAGCACTTGTAAGTGATGATAAGGAGAAAGTTGTGACTATCTTAAGCGGGTCTCTATTATACTATTGTGTTGTGTGTTATATTCTTTCCTTGACTAGCCCCACGCACCAAGCCAGGGGGTTAGAGGGGGGTGATCGTCCCCCCCTTCGTTGCGCCAGGTGGTTCACAGGGGGGCAGCAGCCCCCCCTTTCAGGGGGTTTGAGGGGGGCAGTAGCCCCCCCTCTATGGGTTTCTCCTGGGAATTTGTTTTTTTACCCTATATTAGGTTGGCGGACCTACCTATGGTTTTGTGCATGGGTTTTGCACATGGTTTTGGGCATGATGGTTTTTTTCCCATGGTATCTTGTAGATCTGGTCAAGGGAACTACGGTTATGTTCTTATCTAGGGTTAGTGGATTGGGGTTTATGGATGCTTTGACATGTATATATATGTATTGTAACATTGAAAGGAAAATAATGAAAAATCAATCTGGTAGTCCCAGTTTTGCGATCCATGGGAAAATCTCTATGTATATTTATTTTATGTTTTATGCTCTCACCATTGTTTATTTTCTATTTTTAAGAATTTGTTTACAGGTAATTTTTGTACAGGGTTAAAATCTACATTTGGTATGGGATTTGTTTTGCCTTCAAAGGAACACCTTTGCTGTTGAGTGGTTTTTCTCGGGCCTGTGGTAGACCTTGTTCAGTGGGATATTTGGGGGATCGATTCTCCCAGTGAAAGAAGATGGCGAGTAGTGGAAAGATAGAGATTGAGAAATTTAATAGTCAGATTTTTGAGTTGTAGAAACTCAAGATGGAGGATCTGCTGGTGGATAGATTAGTGGATCATGGTAGATCTGAGTACTAAACCAACGACAATGTCAAATGAAGACTGGATGAAGTTGGATCAGAAAGAAAACAACACAATACAATTGTGCATCTCAGATGCAGTATGGTTGAATGTAGCAGGGGAAGCTACAACAAAGGCTTTGTGGGAAAAGTTAGGGAATTTGTACCAATCTAAGTCTCTCATGAACAAATTGTTCCTACATAAAAAGATGTATAACCTAAGGATGAAGGATGGAGACTCGGTGACAAAGCATTTGAACGCATTTAATACTGTGCTAAGTCAGTTGTTGTATGTAGATATTAAAATTTCAGATGAAGATAAGTGCATCAGTTTGTTGTGTTCTCTACCAAATTCATGGGATAGCCTAGTTGTTGCAATAGGTAGTAATACAACTACCTTGAAGTTTGATGAAATAGTCTCATCCTTCCTATCAGAGGAGATGAGATGGAAAAATACAGAAGGAAAAAAATGGAGATGCCTTATTTGTACGAGGACAGTCCCAGAAGAAAAATAAAAATAAGTCCTCAGGTGGGAGATCTAAATCTAGAGGAAGATCTAAATCTCCAGGAAAACCTATAGAGAAGTGCTGGAAATGTGGAAAGGAAGGGTACTTCAAAAAGGATTGTACATCTAAAGCTCTTGTGAAAGGAAAGGGATCTGATGATACCGCTTCTGCAGAGGCGAAAACAACCTCAGATGAAGATGGGGATGTGTACTTGGCTTCTTCTTCAAGTACATATGTAGATCATGAGGCATGGTTGATTGACTCTGGTGCATCTTTTCACTTCACTCCCCATAGGTATTTGTTCTACGAATATGAGAAATATGATGGTGGTGATTTCTTATTAGGGGATGACAAGAAGGCTAGAATCATCAGTAGTGGAAAAGTCAAGTTGAAGTTGCAAGGTGGAAGGATTAGAACACTTCTGGGTGTTCTGCATATTCTTGCATTGGCCAGAAATTTGATTTATGTAAGAAAGATGGATGATGCAAGTGTAAAAATAAGGTTCGCGAAAGATACCTGCAAGATGGTTCGGGGAGCACTAGTATTGATGCGAGGAGTTCAGATTGGAACTATGTACAAGCTTCTGGGTAGCACTGGTATTGATGGGTGCAACAGTTCTGTGGTTCCTAAAAGTGGAGCAGAAAACCTTGTGGTCTTTAGAGAAAAGACCATGCTATGGCATCGAAGGCTTGGAAATATTGAAGATAAGGGCCTCTAAATACTTCATGGTATGGTATGGTAGAATTTGTGTCTAATTTCTTTCTAGATTTCAATTTCTGTGAACATTGTGTATATGGGAAGCAAAATCAGGTGAGTTTCCCCTCTAGTGCTAAGAGGGCGAAAGGGATATTAGAGCTTGTGCATAGTGATGTGTTTGGACATGTGTCAGTTGCATCACTAGGTAAGTCTGTGTACTGTATGTCATTTATAGATGACTTCTCAAGGAACACATGGATATATTTCCTCAGGAAGAAATCTGAATTCTTTGATAGGTTCAAAGAATTTAAGGCTCTGGTGAAAACTAGACAAAGAATAAGATAAAGGTGTTGAGGACAGATAATGGTGGAGAGTTCTGCAAGAAGGAATTTGAAGAGTTTTGTAAGAAGTGTGGTATAGCACGACATAAGACTACTCCATACACACCTCGGCAAAGTGAAGTTGTGGAAAGAATGAACTAGACGTTGATGGAAAAGGAAAAAAGCATGTTCAGTGGTGTCGGGTTAAGACAAGAATTCTGGGCAGAGGCAACAGAGACTGCATGTTACCTAGTAAATAGATCACCTTCCTCGACATTGGAGGATAAGTCTCCACAATAGATATGGACTGGTAAGAAACCCTCTCTTTCACATATGAGGGTATTTAGCTGGGATGCATATGTACATGTTCCAAAGGAGAAAAGAACCAATTTGGATAGTAAATCTGAAAGGTACATTTTTATTGGGTATAAGGATGGTTTAAAAGGTTATAAGCTTTGGAACCTAGAAACAAGGAATTTCATGTACAACGGAGATGTGGTGTTTAGAGAGGTGAAAGATGTTATTAAACATGAAGTCATACCAAAGGAACCTGAAAAGATAGATTTTGAGCTAAAGGAGGAAGAATCAGACTCTACAGCTAAAGAGGAATCAAAAGATGAAGAGCCACAAACTCTAGCTATGAGAAGATCAGTTCGAGAAAGAAGCCAACCAAAAAGGTATAGTCCATTTGTTTTTTGTTCAAATTTTGCTTTATTTATTACTGATGATGATCCTAGAACTATCTAGGAAGAAGTAGATTCAGAGATGGAAAGCTTTGGAAAGAGGCCATGGTCGATGAAATGACATCTTTGCACAAAAATGAGGCTCGGGATTTGATGGATTTGTCAGCTGGAAAGAAACCCATTGGAAGCAAATTGGTGTTTAAGAAGGAGATGAATTCAAAAGGAAAGGTGGAGAAATACAAAGATTGGTTGGTAGAAAAAGGTTATTCCCAGGTGTCAGGAATCGATTTTAGTGATATCTTTTTTCCTGTTGCTAAGGTAGCTTCTATTAGATTACTTTTATCTATTGTTGTTTCTTTTTATTTTGAGGTAGAACAGATGGATGTGAAGACAACATTTCTTCACAAGGATCTGCAAGAAGAGATCTACATGAAGCAACCTGAAGGCTTTGCGGTGAAGGGTAAGAAAGAACTAGTATGTAGGTTTAAAAAAGTATTTGTATGGGTTAAAATAGTCACCAAGGATGTGGTATCAGAAATTTGATACATTTATACAGGGACTTGGCTTCACCAGAAGCAAAGAGGATCACTATGTGTATTTTAAATTAATTGGTAACTGTGTTAGTTATTTGGTCTTGTATGCGGATGATATGTTGTTGATTGTAAATGACAAAGAAATTATCTAGGATTTGAAGACCCAATTGTCCTCCAAATTCGACATGAAGGATCTCAGTGTTGCAAAATATATTTTGGGCATGGAAATTAAACGAGATCAGGCAAAGAGGAAGCTTTGGTTAAACTAGAGGAAGTATGTAAAGACAATATTGCAGAGGTTTAATGCACGATAGTAAACCGATGAAGGTTCCTATTCTTGTAGGTGTAAAGTTATCTACTGAACAATGTCCCAAGACATAGGAAGAGGAAGAGGACATGTCCCGTGTTCCATACGCAAGTGCAGTCGGTAGCTTGATGTATGTAATGGTTTTTACTAGACCAGACATTGCACATGCAGTGAGAGTATTGAGCAAGTTTATGTCAAAACCAGGAAAGGAGCATTGGGCAATAGTAAAGCGGGGTTTCATGTATTTGAGTGGAACTAGTGATTATGGTTTGTACTACAAAGGTAGACCAAGATTAGACATAGTTTTGGACATTCGTGGCTTTGTTGATGCAGACTGCATTGGAGATTTCGATCAAAGAAGATCTACAAGTGGGTATGTGTTTAACCTATTTGGAGGTGCAGTCAGTTGTATGAGTAAGAAACAATATGTAGTGGCATTATCAACTACAGAGGCAGAATACATGGCAGCCACTCATGCAAGCAAGGAAGCAGTTTGGTTGCAGAGATTGTGTTCAAATATGGGGTTAGTACAGGGAGCTATAAGGATAGACTGTGACAGCCAAAGTGCAATTTTCTTGGCAAAGAACCTTGCTTATCATTCAAAGACAAAGCACGTTGATGTTCAGTATCACTTTGTGAGGGATATGGTTGAGGACAAAAAGGTGTTGTTGGTAAAGGTGGACACTTTGAAGAAAACTGCAGATGCATTGACGTATTTTGTGAGTACTGAGAAATTTTCTTGGGTAGAGAAATAATGGGCACTACAGAGCTAGAATAATGACTAAGCTCTCCTGTGATCCCTTGTGTGGAAAAGAAAACAACAAGTGGGAGAATGTTGGGTGTGTGTTATATACTTTCCACAACTAGCATCATGCACAAAGCCCGGGCGTTAGAGGGGACGTGACCAACCCCCCCTTCGTTGCTTTGGGCGTAACCGGGGGGTCGTAGGAGGGGCGGAAACCCCCCTATCAAGGGGTTTGAGGGGGGCGGTAACCCCCCTCTATAGGGTTCACGGCAACGCCCGAGAATTTTTTTTTGGACCCTATATTAGGTGGGCGGACCTACCTATGGTTTTGCGCATGAGTTTTGCACATGGTTATGGGCGTGATGGTTTTCCGCCCATGCTATCTTGTAGATCTGATCAAGGGAACTATGGTTATGTTCTAATCCAGGGTTAATGGATTGGGGTTTATGGATGCTTCGACATGTATATGTATGTATTGTAACATTGAAAGGAATATAATGAAAAATCAATCTGGTAGTCTCAGTTTTGGGATCTAGGGGAAATTCTCTGTGTATATATGTTTTATGCTTTATGCTCTTGCCATTATTAATTTTATGTTTTTAAGAATTCGTTTGTAGGTAATTTCTATACAGGGTTAAAACCTACATTGCGGAAGTGCCAAGATATCGAGAAATGAGTGAGATGGATATTCATGACTCAATATACATTCTTGTTGGTGCTTGGTATGCACCTGTTCCTACTTATCCATACACTAAAGCATTTATTTATGTTTGTTGGAGGAGAAAGAAGATGGTAACCAAAAAGAATTTCTGGTAATTAGGGGACTTTTTAGGTTCCAAATGATTGTTTTGCAAAGAGAGCAGGCATACGATCCCTCCAATGAAAATAACTATGATGTAACTTTAGTTAATTCTTCATGGAAATTCTTTGCAAATACTTCCTTCCGAGATATTTCTGGAGAAATCCGAGAGTTTATAGAATTAAAAAAGTGAACCATGTCTCCTGTGGAATATTGGAAAGGCCCCAATGGCTTTTGTTGCAATAGATGTGTGTGGGTATGATGAGCAGATTAATTGGTTGTTCAATGGAGACCCAAATGCTTCATCATACTATATTGCTGGAGGCAGAACCATGAGGAAGAGTTGAATTATCTGGTGAGCTTTTGGGTTCAAATCAGTGGATTTGACAACATTTTTCTCTTTTTTTAAACCTTGTTTATGTTGTGAAAAAATATTCTTCTCATGGGGTTTCAAGTCTAGAGTTGTACAAGCAATGTCGGTTGGGAATCAATTCAAAAGCTTAATATTTATCTTAGTGGTCACCAATTCCTGTGAAGATGCAATTTTAAAAGCTCCATCTCAATCATAATTGTATTACTCATAACCAAATTGTGCTACACCATATTTCATTTTTGGGAAGGGGAGATTATGGCTATCAGGTTGCTAACATGATACAACATTAATAAAATCATTGAATTTTGACTCCATTTATTCGCCTTTCATGCAAAAATTCATGTAATCCATTTATGTATAAGGGATGTCTCAATAGTAACTGAAATAAAGCAATTTGGCCACTTTTGGATAGGGTTTAGTTATAGTAAAAGTCAAACAGATCATTCTCTGAGTCAAGTTGTTAATAAACTGATTTGCATATATGCATACATTTTTCTGCCTTCACAGGATCTTTTTTATTTCTCTATGGGAGTTGAATGATACTACCCTGAGGTGAGAATCAACAACAATTTCTCCTGAGAACTATATGATTTTGATATGGAATTTCCAGGAAGAAGCAGAGAATTCTTCAGCCAAAAAAAGGTTGTGTTTTGGAAGAAGTCTGGATTCAGGAAACTGATATTAGCATTCATGGGACAAGAAAAAGGGGGACCCGTTGTGTCATGTTGGAGAATTTCTCAATTTGATTAAAAGGTCAGAAGATGGACTGCTCTATTCTTTGAGGAGTGTAGACTCACCATCTCCTTTTCATCGATGGCTTCCATTGGTACAACCATGGAGCTTTCATTCTGATCTAGTGCTAACTTCTCAACACTTGTGTCTAAACTTCTTCTACTGTCTAAACTAACAGAAAATTGACTGTAAATGTCTTACTCTTGCTACAATTTTCACTCCATCAGATAACACATTGTTGAAATTTCCATTGCATATACTCGATGTTAATGTATCATTGTCGCACCCATCATGTATCATGTATCGACGTAAAATGGAGCCACCCTCCAACAAGTGTAACAGTAACAAGGCGAACGGTGTAACACAGTTTGACAGAGGTCACTGATTGTAACAAAATGGAAGTTGAAGCACCACTGCGTAGAACCAGACATATGGCAAACAGTTCCGAGGTGGAAAATTGGCTGAAACCTGTGATGCATAACAATGGTTGAAACCCTGCGTTACGTAATAATGGGCTGCAAAATCGGTATCGAAACCAACCATTTCATATCAACAGCTGGAAGTGTCAGACATGATCGGACGGGTCATGGTAAAAGGGTCGACAAAGGTTAGCCTAGCCATTTTAAAAAAGGAACGCCTATCGGCGTAATTAAAATATATATGTGTGTGTGTGTGTTTATTGTAATGTAATTATTTAATTTGTAAGGGATGAGAGAAATATTGGATAAAACATATTATAATTTCTCCAATATTTTTCTCCACCTCATCATGAATAATAAAAAAATTTATTCATGTTAATATTGTTATATTAGATTAATGTGGTTATGGTGGTCTTGAGACTTAGAACTGAGCATTTACATGGTGTATGAGCCCATGATTGTGAATACACGTCAAACTTGGATAATAACGGACAAAAATGGTAGAGAGAGAGAAATGATATTTTCATGGAAAATAAACAAAAAATAACAGGGGTGTCAATAGAGGGGTGCTATAAAGTTATTAGGGAAGTGTTACACTTAGTTCTTCCCTAGATATTCAATTAATTATGCCCATTTATATCAAAGTTCTAATCACCCATTTAAATATTATATAATATAATTTGTCATATACTAGTGTGTGAGTTGCAATTGTTGGATCATATTCATGAAAAAATAGCAGTTTCCATTTGCAAGTGAGAGTTGAGAAGAATTTTCCATCCACACTCATAATAAGTAATGCATGTTATATGTTTTTTTCATATGAAAATTATACATTACATGTTTGTTTTTATATGATAAATGATGCATTACCAACCTTTTTTATTTCATATGAAAAATGATGCTTTTGTTGCATAGCTTCATTTATAATATCACACTTATGAAGCTAATAAAATAAACATTAATATACCCCCGATCGGGGTGGCGGAGTGGGTAATCAAAACAATTATGGAAGTCAGAGGCCAGGAGGTGAAAGGACTGCCTAACACTGCCCACACGATTATACCGCAGGGCGTGGTGGAGTTCCGTATGTCTGCAGCAACAAAGGGAGAAGTGGCGTTAGGTACGTAGGTAAGAGGAGAGGTGGTGAGGACGGCAGCGTAAGGTGGATTGGACGGCAGGTACGTAAGGCAAAGTATGAGAGGAAGCGTAGAGAAGGGAGGATAGCTAGATTGCAGGGTAGCGGGAGAACGAGAGCGGAGGACCAGCCATACTCACATTCAGCAAGTAAGCATAGCAACCACGGGTACGTTAACTGTTTTATTTCTGTAATTCGTGAAGGAAAGTCCAGTATGCCAGGTGAGAGAAGAAATTTGTGCCAGGTGGGGAAAGAAATACCACGGGGAGAGGTTATGCTGCACAAAAAGGGCAAAAGAAGTGAGGAAGAGTGGCCCTGTAGCTTTGCGTTGATGCTGGCCAGGCTTGAGGGCATAGAAGCTAATAGGGAGTGGCGCATTTTGCTCAGGGCTAAGGCTAGCAAGGCTAGAGAGGATTTTATCCAGGTGGAATGGAGGACTAAGGGTCCAGAGAATTTCCTCAAGCTGAATTTCTAGGTAGATAGGGGGAGCTATGACAGCAGAGAAGAGCAAGCCTGGGAGGGGAAGTTGGGTAAGAAGCTAAGCAAGGAATGGGTGACATGCAGAGGAGGTAGCGCTGTGAGGAGAGGAAGTGTCGATGCCAAGCAAGGCAAGGGGAGGGAGGAGAGTCTCAGCGCGAAGCTCCCTTCATTTGCTCTATCGGGGTCACACAGAGAATGGGTTAATCTTAGGGACCTCAACGCAGGAGGAAGGGACAGTGGAGGAGAGACGGAGACTAAGGGTCTGACCGAGAGGCAGGTTAGGGTGAGCAGGGAAAATGTGAAGCCCACCCCTGGTCCACTAAAATTCCTGGGAGCAACGGAGTGTGGGCAGAGGCGAGGCAGTGACGGAGAACAGAAACCCCACGGGGCAATTGGCATTTGGAGTGGTAATGGTTGTTTTATCCTGACATTGAATTGTGATCACTGTGAACAGGTAGCAGACATCGGCGACATGGTGCGTCCAGCCAGAGGAAGAGGTTGCGGAGGACGAGGAAAATCTGGTCCTCGTTCAAAGGACATGGGAACCTCGGAACAGAGGCAAGGAAGAAGACCCATGGACGAGACTGTCAGGGCGGCAACAAAAGCATACAAGGAAGGGACGGATGCAGGGATCTGAAAAATTATAGAAGAAATGGAGGAAAGTGTTAGAGCCTGGATCAA
Source organism: Pinus tabuliformis (assembly GCA_031772625.1). Classification (NCBI taxonomy): domain Eukaryota; kingdom Viridiplantae; phylum Streptophyta; class Pinopsida; order Pinales; family Pinaceae; genus Pinus; species Pinus tabuliformis. The sequence continues at coordinate 580,504,974 of CM062811.1, read as the reverse complement.
CCTCAGGCTGAAGGGAGGCAATTCTAGGGTAACTACAAACCACTCTTAACCTGGTAGCTAGCCCTACCAGGTCGGGAGAGGGCTCCCCCCTTGTCAATCTCAGTGAGGACGGTTGCAATTATGTCTTGAGATGATTGAAATGAATGCTGATTTTAGGCTAGGTATAGTAGATTAGGGTTTTTGGTTTGATTTTTAGGTTTTGGTTGCTGGATCAATTAGAGAAGGGAGATTGGGTCCGGGAAATCATCTCAGGGATACAGTCATGTTCTGTGGGGCAAGGTAGACAAGGGTTTATGTACTAAAAATGGATTTGAGATGGTAGTTTAAGACAACTGAGGAGTTGAGGAGGGCATAAAGAAACTATGAGTCCTCTTCAAACAGTTGAAAACATTGAAAACCAAATGCATTCCCAAGACAAATCACAGCAGTGTATTTTGCCTATTCACCTTGATTCATTCAGTTTTAGAAGAGAAAGATAGATTTGGATACATATAAAACATAAGAAAAACTCATTAAAAAGAAGAAATAATATATAAACTCACTGTCACAAGAATCCCACAAAAATAGCTGTGAAACCTGGTTTTATTCCTTGCCAAACTGCTGTAGAGATATACAATAGACTTCAGAGCTTCCACAAGAGTCCAACCTTTACAAATGACTGAAAAAGTACATAATATAGGCAAGCAAACAACTCATGCTAGCTATCAGGGGTTGAAACCATGAGAAGAGGAGTGGTTTCAACCATATCTAAACTAGGAACACAAAAGTAGGCAGTGGAACAACTTGCCTCTAAAACTTAAGAAACCAATTCATTCATCATCAAAACCACTTGAAACTTGATGTATATACCCTATGAGGTATTTTTCATCCATATTTACATCAAATTCATCATTTACCATGCATACATTTACCAAGGAATGAGGAAAAAGTCGATTTCCAAGAAAGCTAGGAAGAAACTGGAAATTTAGGCAAAACTGGCAAAATCAGTTTAATTTGCAGCGCCAAAAATTTAATGCGCAGCGCCTTTTTAGGGCCAGTTTTGGAGACCTTCCCGGTGTCCAAATTAGGTGCAAGTTGGCTTGTTGGAAAGCCCTACCTATCTAGTTTCTGGAACAATTTTATTTTTCTGATTTGGAGCTCATTTGCCCCTCCAAAATTTGATTCTCCCAAGACTCCTTCCTGTGTGGCAAAAAAGTGGCAGAGAGGGCACTTTTTGGGTGTTTTTTGCCCTTTTGGTGACCAAGACCTTTTCCAAAATTTCTCAATATTTCTGAGTTGACTTATTTTTCCATGCTGATTCCAAATATGTAAGCCATTTTGCAAGAGGATGTCCCCATCAAAAGCACAGCGCTAGTGGCACTGCGCACCTATTGGAAAAACCTGCTTTTCTAATTTCAAAATTCATAAATGACAAAAATTGCTCAAAATTTCTTGAAATTTGGCATGAGGATCCTTATTAGGTGCTTTGTTGAGCCAATGATGCTTCAGCCAAGATTTTGAGTTTATCTTGCTCTTTCTTGTTCCTCAAAACTCTTCTTAGTTTGGCTTTTAGCCTCTTTGTCCTTGCATTGCAAATCTTGTTCCAGGTTAGGTTGTGGTAGGCCATGTGGCGAAGCATCTTTTTCTCTTTGTTTTCCTTTTCAATCAGCCTCTCCAAGTGCATATTCACCTTCTCCAACAAATATTCTCGGTCATTCTCTTGTTCAATGGAGGTCAACTTGCCCTTTGCCCTCTTAGACATTTGCCAGTTTTCTTTGATGATTTGCAGCTCCATGAGTTCTTGTTTGTCAGTAAGTTGCTTGTTTTCTTGCTCAAGGTATTTAATGATCCATTTAGCTCTCTCAAGGTTAACTGATAAGTCTTGTATTTCAGCCTCATTCTCTTTGATAATCATGTCCTTGATTCTTGAGCCTTGAGAGCCCAAGTCAATGTCATCCTCCTTGGATTTTTTTTAATGCTATAAGTGATGTAAGATGAAGGATGATAGTGATAACAAGATGAGTGTGAAGAGATTTTAGAAATACAAGGTAAGTGAGGTGTATGAGGATGTGAATGCTTGAGGAAGTAGGAATTTGGGGTTCTTTAGGGGAATGAGGGGAGTGAATTTTGATGACTGAGGGATAGGGTTTGGGATTTGGAAAACTCAATATGGATGGAGTAAGAGAGAAGAGAAAATGACCTTTGATAACTTGTGAGAGGTGATTTAGCAATTAGTTAGGGTTTGTGTTTAACATTTAGCTAGGGTTTGCTCTAAGGAAGCCAAACACACTCAAGCAACCAAGCATAACTCTTCTTAGCAAGGAGTAATGATATACTTACTTGAAACAAGCATCAATTGGCTTTTTAGGAAGTTTGGAGGCGATTTGAGGCGATTCGGGCTTCTCCAACAGGTGCGCAGCGCCATTTTAATGCGTAGCGCCAAACCAAATTAACACTGCGAAACTGCAATAGGTGCGCAACACACTTTTAATGCACAGCGCTAGCAAATCGTTGCCAAATTTCCTCTATTTTCCTCCCTTGGCTCAAAATCGCGTTTTCAATTCTCCTTAGCTCTCCAATTCAACAAGGAATGAATAAAACATATGAATTGGCCTTTTATGCTTTTCCTCTTTTGATTTTTCATAAACCAAAACCCACTTTTCTATAGTTTTGATAGCTTTTTCAAAATGCTTTGTTTTGCTAATATCTGAGTTTTTGCCTATTTGTAGGTGGACTAATTTTCATCATATTGACTTTTTGCAGTGGTAGGAGTTGGCATTGTTGCCAGGTCACCAGGAACGGCTTGTGAAAAAATTATTACATATAGGAACTATAAAATTACATAATATACATGAAATGAAACCATTAAGTACAAATGCTCTATTTCACCTCAAAACAGAGTTTTGAGGTGAAAGAGCTTTATTTCAGCATATCAGAAGTAAACTCATGACTATATGAACCTTTTTATCCTCCTCATGTGCCTGCTGACCCTTTTATTCATTTCTGAATGACCATGATGACAAACCCTAAGACCTAGTGAAACTAAACCCTAAGACTGGTTTTTATAAATGAAATGAACTGAAATGACTATGAATGACTGAAAAGAGGTTTGAACAAGCCAGCAGGTATATGACATGAGGGAAACTGAAATGAAACCACTACCATCAGTTGATCCATGACCTAATGGAATGCAGTTGATTGAATGAGACACCTAACATGCATGCAAAAAGAGCAAATTTTGATCGCTGATGGCAGTGTGAAGATACTAACACTAACAAAAAGAATTATGGAAGAGGATTTCGAGGACGAAATGGAGGAATGGAAAGACCACATTCTAGATCCTGGGAACACCAGAGGGAGACTATCCCAATTCAAACAGACCCTGCATTTGTATTGGCTCATGAAAAGACTGGTAGGAAAAGCAATGGAACAAGTGTCCATGGGGATGGCTCTGATCATCAGAGACATGCTAGATTATAAAAAGGACCTGCAAACTATCAAGTTCCAGCTCTGCAAGTAGGAAATAAGATTGGACCATATACAGCGATGCATTCCATGTATTATTGAAATGACACCAGCACCTGGAGATTCAGCTGAAGATCCAGCGATAGAACCGGAAGACCTCAAAGAATAGTTGAGCACAATGATAGCTCAGGTTTTTGTTTTTTTAGCGGCTAGCTTTCTTTTACATGCATGCTTATGGGTTCTAAGACTATAGACTGGTTTTTAAATAGTTATGTATACATTGCTTGGGTAGAAAGACTGATAATTTATCGTTTTTGGACGGCTTACAATATGCATAGGTGGCCAACAAACTTGGTTTCCCAATGGGCAAGTTGAGGCCACCTATTAACTGTATGTGGTTTCAGTTTGCTTTCATATAAATAGAAAAGGAGGCTCTACCTAAGTTTACAAAAAAAAAAAAAAAAAACATTAATATAATCATTTTATTGATCTCGTACTCTTGTAATACTACTTAGAGAAATGCAGTTAGCTAGATTTTTCTCTCGAATGAATTCTTTAACAAAATTGGGTTAGTGAATATGATATATATCTGTTCTTCCCTACTTATATAATTGTCCACCAACATGAATCATTAATGTTATAGTCTAAGCAATGACAAATTTTCTAATAGGAATTATAATTATTAAATTTGATCAATTTTATTAGATCTTCATTTTAAATTACAAGTTAAACCAATTATAATTGCCTAAACTTTATCAATCCTATTAGATCTTGGTGTTGAATTCATAGTCAAGCTTAATATAGCTAAATGTGTCTCTTTCCACATAGATTTCTAGCATTCAACAACTCTCTAAACCATTTTTGCTTTCATTCTTATAACTAACTATTATGTTTTGGTAATTTCTGATGTTATATAATGATTTCTTCGATATATAAATTTTGTAACACGGTGATGGTTTCCTTGTTAAATTACATAAATTTTGATGATTTCCTTGTAACATGATGATGATTTCCTCATTAGTTTTTTTCCTCAAACAATTTATATTACATAAATTTTGAAATCTAAAATGGGCCTCCAAAAGAATATTATAAAATAATAGTGGAAATAATAAAATAAGATTAGATTACCTCATCAAGTTTTGGAGGGAAAAAAGAAAAAGGCTACTTTTTCAACTCGTATTTTCAACTTATCTCCCTATGATTTAACTCAAATTTTGAGCAGGAGCACTCATTGGATAGAAAATTTAGCGTAGCCATTTTGCATACTTTTGATAGACCCTATTACACGGAAAATGTGAAATACATGAGAAAATGTGATTGAAATCACATTTTTCATGTATTTCACACTTTTCGTATAGTATCGTCCATCGAAAGTATGCAACATGGGTACTCCTTGGATGAAAAATTAAAATTTTCATCCAACAAGCGTTCTCACTTAACATTTGAGTAAAATCGTAAGGAGATAAGCTGAAAATATGAACTGAAAAAATAGTTTATTTTTTTATTTTTTAAATATTTTTATCATTTTACTCTGAAAATGGTGAATCATCCCTCATGGTTGACATCATCATATTGAATCTTATTGGTTCTTATAAAGTTAATTTTTGTTGTACATTTTTTAGGCCCGTTTTTTGCCTCAAAATTTCTCAAATGACAGATTGAGTGCCTGAATCCTGTTTTTTTAATGGTGTAAATGGCTTCAACGCCATCAAAACTCCCTAGGGGCACCCAAAATATTGACACTTATCTTACCAAAATTTCTATTGTTTTTTGGGCAAATTTGAAGCCTCACTAAACTCTACATGTGTTCGCTCACACATATATTTTATATTCATAGAAAAAAAAATTGATTAATTAAAATTTTCAAACTTATTAAATTAAATTTGTATATTCATTTTACATTCGACTTTAAAATTGTCAAACTTATTAATTTAAATTTGTATATTCATTTTACATTTCAACTTGTTCGATGGTGTTATATAATTTTTTTAGCTTTTTAAAAAAATATATTAATTTTCATTTGAGAAAAAGAATTGCATTTTTTTATCATACATTGCAACATTCAATATTTTGTCCATGTGACACAAAACTTATGTTGTATGACTTTGTCTTTTTCACACATTTAATATTAGTTGATATAGATTAGAAAGAGGGTTGTTATGAGATGGTAGTGTTATAATATAATATTGCATTTAATAAATAGTTAATTTTTATTATTAAAATAAATAAAATGATAGGGTCAAAGTTAATCACTTTATTTTGGATTTATCTATAAAACCATCTTCCCCATTTATTTAGCTTTTGGAGTTAATAGAAGTATTCCAGTCTGCATTATTTTTCTATTTATATATAAGAAAGCTAATACTCATTAAACCTCTTCACCTCCTTTATCATTCAAATCTCTCATTTTTTTAGCTACTAGAATGTTGTCATTACCACTTCCATAACATATTGAACATATTATTAATATTACGCTGAACACCACCCTTCCCAATGGCTAATCCTATAATCTTATCCTTGCTAAAGCATCTAAGAATAACAAACAAATTTAAACATTATTACAAACCATAAATATTTTCTTTAGCTGTTCACCTTATAGATTACCTGACTTATGTTACTATTCCTCATTTTGTTTTAACTAAAAAAACTAAATAGCTTGTCACCTAAATCACTCAATAATAATAAAAACAAAAATATAAAAATTAATCTTAAATTTATTATCCCAAAACTACAAAAACCTGCAAATGGCATCAAACCCAAAAAGCAGTTAAAAATATTTCAAATTCTACATCTCGTAAAAAAAGACCCCAATCTTCCCAACTAAAATTGTTACCGTAAATATTATCATTAATGCTCGACATGCTTACTCAATTCTATTCCATAAAATCTAGATATTTAAATTACTTATAGCATTTATATCAAAATTTTAATCACCCATTTAAATATTATATAATATAATTCGTTATATACTACTATGTGAGTTGTCATTGTTGGATCATATCTATGAAACATAGTAGTTTCCATTCGCAATTGAGAGTTGAGAAGAAGGGGCTATCCACACTCATAATAAGTTATGGGCGTTACATTTTTTTATTGTATGAAGGGTGATACATTACGGAAAGAGCTAATCAGTCATCCCCAGGGTATTTAATGCTTGGGGATATGTACGCCGCTTAGCCCGATAACACGCGAAAGCCAAAATATTAGTTAATGCTGAAACTTGGCTTTCGCGTGTTATCGCGTTAACCGGCGTGCATATCCCCGGACATTAAATACCCTGGGGATGGCTGGTTAGCTCTTTCCATACATTACATGCTTTCTTTTTATAAGATAAATGATGCATTATTTGCCTTTTCTGTTTACATATGATACATCATAGCCTCATTTGTAATATTGTATTTATGAAGTTAATAAATTAATAAATCTGCTTAATACTCGCTTTTTATAATAAAATTAAAATGTAATTGAAAATCAAAATTATTGATAGTAGAATTTGTCCATTTCAATTGTTGTATTGTTCATTCATGAAGGTATAATAGTTTATTTATATATACATGAAATTAGAATTTAAAATATTTTTTAGAATTTTATTAACAGAAAATTAATAAAGAAATGAATAGATTTTATTAAAATTATAAAAATATAAAAAGTTTATAGTTATTAACGTTTTATTATGTGAGGGTTTTAATATATTTTGAAATTTCTTTGCCACTAGTAAAGATATAGTGAAAATAAATGTAATTAAAATTTCTTTTAAAATTATAAAAAAAAAAAGAAATAAACTAAAAAAAAACAAGAAATACATTAATTACCAATGAAAAAACATTAATTACCCATGAAAAGCAATTTTTTTTTCTACTTGAAATTTACAATCTTATATTTTTTTTTGCATTATTCCATGCTAACTTTTATTCATGCTAACTTAGAATAGCTTTAGATCAGCCATTTTATGTTTAAATTTATTTACACAATCAAAACGAAAATCGATTTGATAGAAGCCGGTGGAGATGTGGAAGAGAAAAATGACAATGTTGCCATATAAACAGAACTTTTGAACAAATCTCATTACTTCACATCAATTAACGACTACATTCTCCAATTCCATTTCATATACCTTTGGACAACCATCGAATATATAGCTGTACACAGTTTCCCTTAACCCGCGAACACATACCTTCCGGTGAGGTCCATAAGATTTCAACGAACCCGAACCATTCTTTGCTATTGACCAAACCAATGTGAGGGTGAACAAAAAACCAAACCGATTGCCAACCCCCACAGAAATCTCGTCAAACGTGGTGGCCCATATGAAGCAGATTCTGTTGGCTGCGTCAAACCTGCACTGTATTTTAATGTTGTCATAATGGAAAGTGGCTTCTGTTGCTTCTTCTTCCAAGGCAAACAAAGGAACCAAAGTTAATGCACCCTCTGTATGAACTTTGGCACCTCCCGCAATGGTAGCAGTTATATTGCCCTTCGTAACCTTCAGCTTTATGTCGTTCGTCGGCTTTAAGTTGTCCACCAACTTCCCTAGAGCATATATGTGGCTTCTCATTGAGCGGGGCAGTGGGTCACATATCACATGCATCGCGCAACAGAACAACAAATTGATCTTTTCGTAAATCCATATCCTCAATGGTGTGCTGAATTCCAACACTGTGGAAGTAAAGCTTAGTAACAGAGGAATTAGCCAATAGACCTTCTTAGTTTGTAGGAAGAACCCAGCCAAGTTTAACATTTTCAGTACCTTTTCCTCAGAAACTGACAAGTCCACAGGCAGAACTTAGAAGCATAGAACTACCCTCTATCTGCCTCAGTGTGTGGCGGTCGAGTATGATATGATCTAAAACTTGTTCGAAAGTCATGTCCCTACCGGTGGCGACGTGTTCCCAAATTTCTTTATAATTCTCCAGAAACACTGCACTGGGGACCTCGGCGTTGGCGGAGCCGTAGGCGAGGTAGTCAGTTGTGTCCACCAGTTCATTCCAGATGCGTCGTGTGATGTAATAACACATTTTGCCATTGACAAACAACATGTTTTTGTCGGTTCCCCTTCTCTGCAGATGGAAATCTGCGCCCAAGTACCTCAATCGGATCTCATCAATATCCCCCCCTCGTTCCCAGGTGGTGGTATAAGCGGCTCTTCGAACACAAGAAAGTACGGCACTCTCTTGAAGAGACGTCCTGGCAAACATTGAAGGCGGGTGTAAGATGGGGAGAGGCCCAAAGGGCGCAACAAGCAGCCCACTACCCCTTGTAGCAGAGCCCCTAGCGGTGTTAACTTCAAAAACTGCCAGAGGCCCAAGCAGAGTTGGAATGCCAATAGGACGTTACCCAAAATTGCCTTCTTCCTTTGACATCTTGACCATGAAAGATTATCCACTCTCCTTACTCACTCACTCCACTGATCTTCCACCTTGGATAGCCTACTCTCTCAGCTCACTGCTCACTGATCTGTGTCCTCTTATTATTATTATTATTAATATTCATCCTTCTTTCCCAAAGGCATCTTCTTTTTCTTCATGACTTCGTCTTCGGGCAAAGCCATCTTTGTGGTCCTCCTCTTCTTATTATTCATCAACCTTTTTCTTTATTAGGGCATCTTCTCCTTTTTCTTCGTTAACTTCATCTTCGGGCAAAGCCATCACATATTCCCTACCACACTAGTACAACATCAGTGTTTTTCATTAGGCCATTTCACATGCAAGTACGGCCTTCTACTATTCGCTTCGGAATAAGAATTCACTTTCATAATGAAGAAAAGAAAGGGGCAAAATACTATATATCATATACCAGTTTTATTTATAATACATATATAATAGATTATAAATTTTATCTATGTAAAAATAGGTCATAAATTGGAAGGTTATTAAAAAAGTTTAGTGAATTAATTTTTTCAAATTTTTAATTAATTTTTCCCTTTTATATTTATCTTTCATATAAATTTGTATAATGATGTTTTAGGTTTTTAATTTTTTTAAGAAATATATTAATTTGTTTTGTTAAGAGCATTTTCTTTTATATATAATAAAGTATTTTTGTTTCATGATTTTTTTTTAATATATTTGAGAATAATTAATATGAATTTAGAGAGATATTGAACATAGCAATGTTCCATTATAATAGTACAATTAATAAGGGGTTGGTTTTTATTATTAATAGCACAACATATTTAATTAATTAAATGTAGTTGATATACGATGAAACCTTCATTTATATTTATTACACAAATTATTGATAAATATATAATAATAAAAATAATATTAAAAAAAACTATTACCATAAAAATATTATTATTATAATTAATAAAAATAATAATAAATCATTTAAATAATTAAACAATAAAAATAATTTAAATAAAAATAAAAATAATTAATAATTAATAAATATTTATAAATGTTTATTTATTAACAATAATTATTTAATAATAACAATAACCACTATTAATAAATATTTATTATTTATAAATAAATAAATATTAATAATTATTACTCTGAATATTAAATTATTAATAATAATGATTAGTTATTATTAATTAATTAATTAATTATTATTATTTAATAAATAATAATAATAATAATAATAATTTAAGTAATAATAAATAATAATATTAAAAAATAAATAATGTAAAAATATCAAATAATTAAATAATATTAAATAACTAAATAATATTACATAATTTAATTAAACAATAATACTAACAATAATATTGTTTTTTTATTTGATCTAAGGCTTTTGTGATCCATAATAATTTTTGTAAAAGTTATCGGATAAATCACATAGGCGATAATTGATGGCCAACGTTTCGAACCTAAAAATATTAATAATAAATAATTAATATTATAAACCCTATAATAAACATGGTTCACTAAGGTTGACCATGGATGACCATGATTGTCACAATGTGACGTTAGACCAAGGGATTGATAAACCCAAGGGATATGAACGCTTCGATTGATAAACCTAAGGGATTGATAGTATAAACCCAAAGGTATTATAAACCAAAGGGAATAATATTAAACCCAAGTGATCAATATTATAAACCCAAGGGAATAATACTAAACCAAAGGGATAAATATTATAAACCTATATAAACCCAAAAATAAACATGGTTGACCATGATTAACCACAAATGATTTTCATATTGACACAATCTTTGTCACAATGTGACATTGGCCATGGTTGATTTACATATTGAGACAATCTTTGTCACAATGCATTGTTGGACCATGCTTGACCATGGTTATCACAATGTGATGTTACCAAGATACAATCTTTGTCACAATGTGACCATGGTTGATCATGATTGATTGTAATGTAGAGACAATCTTTGTCACAATGCAATGTTGGACCGTGATTGATTTTCATATTGAGACAATCTTTGCCACAATGTGATATTAGAATATGGTTGACCATGATTGATTTTCATATTGAGAAAAGCCTATTATAAACCCAAGGTATATAAACCCTAAGATAAATATTATAAACCCTAAAATAAACATGATTGACCGTGGTTGACCACGAATGATTTTCATATTGACATAATCTTTGTCACAATGCGATATTGGACTATGGTTGACAATAATTGATTTTCATATTGAGAAAATCTTTGGAACAATGCAACGTTGGACAATGCTTGGCCACAGTTGACCATGGTTGATTTTCATATTGAGAGAATATTTGTCGTAATGTGACGTTGGACCATGGTTGACCATGGTTGTCACAATGTGATGTTGGACCAAGAGACAAACTTTGTCACAATGTGACCATGGTTATTGACCATGGCTGACCATACTTGATTCTATTGTTGAGACAATATTTGTTGTAATTTGACATTGGACCATGGTTAATCATTGTTGATTTTCATTTGAGACAATCTTTATCACAATCTTATTTCTTATTACCTAAATTTCATATATTTTCCTATACGATGCCATCAGATGATGATCATACATTCATTCTGATGATGAGTTTCATCTCTTTTTACCATAAATTAGGGTGGAGTCTGCACTAAAGCAACTCCATTGTCACTACAAGATGCGACGCGAACAACATCATTTGAATAAGAAGAAGCGGAGTGAGAACTAAGTGGAGATATGGGTGGAAAAACGACATATATGGCTAATGACCTCAAAGAAGGAAGCAACATCAACTCTTCATTGGGATTTATGAGAACCTGTAGAACTTGTCTTATTGAAGGACGCAGTTTGGGAACAAGATGCGAGCAAACAAGTCCCAAAATGAGTGCTTATTTCATCTTCTCTTCATCAAAATAACCATTCAATCTCTGATCTTCCACCTCGATAACTTGTCCCTGACAATAAATACCCCATATCCAATCTACCAAATTCTCCTTTTCTAATAACAGATGTCGCTCCACCACCCGCATGTCACTTGCCACCTCCCACATGATGACCCTGAAACTGTAAACATCTAACTCTGAAGTGGCCTTACCTATGTAACCACATTGGGGCGCTTAGTTTCAAGGTGTCCCTACTAGCTTGGTATTGACAACCGAAGATGTCTTGTCTTGCTCAATGAGGTAGGTGGGGCTGAAATCACTGAGACGAGCATTGAAGTCTTTGTCAAGCATAATGTTGTTGGCCTTAATGTCCCGATGTACAACTTTTTGCTCCCATTTTTCATGAAGGTACAACAACGACAAAGCTAGCTCGCATAAGATTCGGTGCATCAACGCCCAACTCAGAGGGTGATGATTATGATTCTAATGTTGTTCCCCAGGTTTCCAGAAGATGAACTTGTCGAGGCTTCCATTGGGCATGTAGTTGTAGATGAGCAACAACCCATCACGCTCATGGAACCACCCCTGGTACCGCACCTAGTTGTATTCCATTCAAACTGTCATAACACCAAGCACAATTTTCTAAAAAATTACCCAATACCCGATCCATTACCCGATGCACTTATATATTTATCTATTACCAGATGTGTTGTGGTTGTGCTAGTTGTAGATAAAGATTCACGCGAAGCATATTCCCAGCATATCGAATCTTCACCATTAATTAAAAAGTAAACAAGCCTCCTTCCGCCGGTTGAAATAGGAAGCCTTCAACTAAAAATAAAGGAGATAATATGGTGAAAATTAACCTCCCCATCTTGGATTTTCCTATAAAAGGATTCTTTTTGGAGTGAATAAAAAATTCTCAACTCTTATTTCTTCTATTTAGATATCCAAGGTGTTATTTATCATCAAACCTTTTCACCCCCACATTATTGGAATCTCTCCTCTCCAACCACTAAGATGTTTTCATTAAACCCTCCACTTTGTCACCCCCTCAACATATTCACCATACCATCAAATTTGTGCTTGACACCCATCTTCCTAATACCTAGCCATATTGTCTTACTCCTACCAAGACAATTGACATTGACATAAAAATCTAGCCATTGTTGCAAATATGCATGATTCACCCCACCACCTTACCCTATGGATCAATAGCTTGGTAATCCCTAAGAAGCAAACCCATGAATGGAATCTAGTCACTAACTATAGAGTTTTGAATAAATTTATCATAAAAAGAAAATGTTCATTTCATTGTATCCAGGATTTGTTGGATCATTATACTTTGAAGCATACTTTGGCTAGTAGAGGCCACACGGAGGTTGATGTGAGCCTCATGCATGTACCAATTGTAGACAAACTTGCTATGGGAAAATGAAGGGTAGTAAAAAATAATTTTTTATGTAGGTGGTTATTATCTTGACCACCTTAACATTCTTGATTAATGTCATGTTTGCATCAAACATACAACACTCAAAATATTTAAAAGAAAATTATTTCCGTTTTCTCGCGACTGCGTCTAATTCCATCATTATTGAATTTTTGTGCATGTGTCATTATAATATTTTATGCATCATTACATCAAAATAGCCTCTTTTTCATAAATATATTGCATCATGTTAGCATTGTGATATTGAATTCATAAAAAAATATATTATGAATTTTTTGTCGTATTCACACAATTTCGTTTCCATTCTTCTAAAGAGTTGTCATTTTTCATTGACCAAAGAAAAAACCAACCTTTACCAATCAACAAAAAATTCATTTGTATAAACCGATGCACCTGTCCATAATTTCAATACAATTGGATGGTTAGGTGGCTCATGGTATTTGATAAACCTCCCTATAATAATAGTGAGGTACCTTTATATTTCTTGAGGAAGTTGTGGGTAGAGTTCAAGTTAGGACTCCATGTCAACTACTTTGACACGGGAGATTCCCACGGGGTGTGTGTTGGGTTTGCACAAGATAGACAATAATGTTAGGCGCAACCTAGCACTAGGCCCTCATCCACATGGACAAAGGCCTAACCACGTGCCCAACATCCTCTAGTAATGGATAACATTGTTGCAACAAGAGAAACCAACAACTCATGTTACATGAGGGTTGGACCATTAGAATTTGAAGCATACTTTGGCCAAGAGAGGCCACATGGAGGCTCATGTGAGCGTCATAGATGTACCAATCATAGGCGAACTTGCTATGGGCCAACGGAGGGTAGTCGAAAATAAAGTTTTATGGATGAGGTTATTATATTAACCATATTTACATTATTTATTAATTTCATGTTTGCATCAAACATATGACACTCAAAATTTTAGAAGAAAATTAATTTTCTTATCTCGTGACTACGTCTATTTGCATCAATATTGAATATTTGTGCATGCATCACTATAATCGTTGACTTGTCGATTGTGTCAAAATAACCTCTTATTCATAAATATATTGCATCATGTTAGCATTGTGATATTGAATTCATAAAAAACTATGTTATGAATTGTTTTCATATTCACAGATAATTTCATTGTCATTATTTTAGAGAGTTTTGATGGATCATAATGAGTGAAATTTGCAAAACTTGGTGTGAGGAATAATAAGGTCATTGTTAATACAAGAATAAAACTTAATGTAAATAATCATATGGTATTTGTGAAAGGAAGGATATAGAACAAGAGGTTACAAACTTGTATTTATATATTTAGGCAAACATATAGCCCCCCTTAATCTTATCTCTTCTTTTCAAAGATCTCAGTAATGGGTGACTGAATGAAGATGGGTTGCACTTTTGGGCCACATGTGCGATGAAATTTCAAGATTTTACTCTTTTATCGAATTGAAACCCTCAAAATTCATATAAGCATTGTGAATTTTGATTCGAAGTAAACAGACAATTTGTGAATAATTATGTTGTTCTTCTAATAGCATTTTTTGCAAAAAAAATTAGTGTCGTATAATATGTCAATTTTCCATTAAATCAAATGCTTGTACTTGCAAATTTTCATACACCTTGAGAGGCATGGAATATTTTAGGGGCGAATTTTCGCCCTTAGGCGAAATTAAGGGGTTTTAAATTTTTAGTGGGCAAATATTTTGTATTATAGTACATTTTTACAAATAGCCTCAAATAGCCCACCTTATTTTAAGGGAGAGGGTAAAAAAGTTAAATTTAGCCCTTGAAATTAGGAGTTACAACCTTCCATTCGCCCTAATTTTCAAGAATAGGTTTTATTTAAGTGAATCTTATGGGCCAAATACAATATTTATAAAAGAGGTATGGTAAATTAATAAAAATATAATTTTCAAGAATAGGTTTTATTTAAGTGAATCTTATGGGCCAAATACAATATTTATAAAAGAGGTATGGTAAATTAATAAAAATATAAATACATGAGAGGTATGGTAAATAAATAAAACATTTTTTATATTTACTCCATAAGTCACCTTATATACATGCAAGGGTGTAAACAAATAAAAATATAACTAAAGTGGAGGTATGATAAATAAATAAAACCTCTTTTTATACTTACTCAAAAGGTATGGTAAATAAATAAAAATATAAATAAACTAGACGTATGGTAAATACATAAAACCTATTTTTATATTTAGTCCATAACCCTCTTTCTATTTATGAAGGCTCAAAAAAGAGGTTTTATTTAAGTGAATCCTATGGGCCAAATACCATATTTGTAAAAGAGGTATGGTAAATTAATAAAAATATAAATAAACGAGGGGTATGGTAAGCAAATAAAATATTTTTTTATATTTACTCCATAAGTCACCTTATATTTACGAACACTCAAAAAATGCGTTATATTTAGGTGAAACCTATGGGCAAAATACTATGGGCCAAATACCATGGGCTAGATTATTATTAATACCATGCAAAAAAACATTACTAACCCTAATATTAGTATTAATAAAAATGGCACATGATATTGAACCATGGTATTCACGTGGAATGTAGCCTATTTAAATGGGGGAATTAAACCAGCATAGATCCATCTTTACTCTGGATCTACTAAGCCCCCAGAGGGATCAAATATCGTGATATGCAAACTAGCATAGAGTGAAAAAATATTTGATCCCTCTCGGGGCTTGGTGGATCAAGAGTAAAAATGGATGTTGTAATTTAATGTATGTTAAACATTTTAACTTGGTTAAAATAAAAAATAAAATAAAAATCAATTATTAATTTTATTAATTTTTATAAATTACTAATAGTAATTTTTAAGCTCCAAGGTTATGATAACCCATGGTAATACCATGGTATTCATGTGAGCATAGACTATTTAAAGGGGAAATTCTATCATCTTAGATCCATGTTAATTCTAGGTCTACCAAGTGCTCAGAGGGATAAATAGATTTCATCCGCTAAGAGTGGTAGTTGTGGAGTTAAGATGGATATAGGTTGGTTTTTATGATAATGAAGATATTAAATAGACTTAGGAAATTATATTGTAAAAACATCTTAAGGTGAATGGTTAAAGCTACATTTAGTCACTTCACAAAATTTAGTAAAAAATACCAATATCTCCATTAATATTGGTTTTTAACTTTTTTCTGATTTAACAAAAAAAATTCAAAACAATGAAACCTTATCACTCTTTCCGCATCACCCTCATAGAAGATTTCTCACCATTTTTCAAACATTCTCAATATGATATCTTCATGAAAAAGTTTAGGTACTGATGTTGGATTAGTTGTTTGAAAATAAGCTGGTTTGTACAACCTTTCATCTTATGTTTTCTTTCTATTCTTAGTTTGTCCTAATGATCTATAGGGGTTGGAGCCACTGCACCATATTTTCCTAAAAGGTGGAGATTGTTCACCAAAAAGGAAATTAATATACATGTTACAATGTTGTTAAAAAATGACCTATGAGGGTAGTGAATTATGCTAATAAGCAATTTAGATTAGGAGAGACATAACTAAATTTTATTATTTAATTGAAGATTTCCAATTAAAATAATAATAAATCTACATTTATATATTCATATATTGATTGAAAGGATTCTCACAATGTTCACTTCTTTCAATTAGATCCGCTTCAAGCCTTTGGGATACCTAATACTTTCTTATATAATATAGTTGGGGCTTGCTACTTGTTAGCGTGTTGGGGTAAACAAACTTGATGGGTTTTTTTTTTTATCTTGCAGTTGGAGTCTATGGAATAAGAAAGAAATTTGATAACTTGAAAAAAGTGGTAGCTTGACAAAAGTTGTAGAGAAAAGATTAATCTCTCCTACCTTAACAGAAGTCATTGTGAATATCAACATCAACATCTACAAGATCTTTGTTGTGGAATATTATCAAAACTAATAGAAGGATATGAAAGAGTGTATTGTAAGAACCTTGACAAACACGGCCACTGAAACTTGGAACATTGTTTGTAGGAAGAGAAAATTATGTTTCTTTTTTCCAAACATGTATGTTAGTATATTACAGTTTAATGAATATGTTTTCTTATTATCATATATGGTTTCATACTTTAACAAAACATTCGCCAAGACTTCACAATGTTTTATTATTCAGTAAAATATTTGCCAAGATCTTACAATATTTTATAATTCAGTGAAAGATTCTCCATCACTGTACAAGATAATATAATTTGGTGAGAGATTCGCCAAAAAAATTATATATACATATTATATTATTGATAAAATCGCCTCCCATTTCTCCTATGTATCATGAGGATTAGCCCATTTATTATACATATAAATTTAGGGTGGTTCTTAAAGTTTTCCCTGATAGGGGGTCTTGTGTTTTAAGGAAGTTGGTTTCCTAGGTGTTAAATTAATGTAATTATTTAGGATTTTGAGTGATTTTACTGAAAATAGGAATTAATTAAGTATTCTGAGGCATATTTGTAAATGTTCTTGAATGTTGGAGAACATGAGAGATTTAGGATAGTTGAAAGATTTGGGAATCAGTTGTAAATCCTAGAATAGGAGTTGGTTTCATGATTTGAGGAACTAGGGACGATCCTTAGGGATAAAGAAGAGATTTTAGGATTTTGTTGAGAAGGTTATGGATCTAAACCAGGAATTGGTTATAGAATCCTTTTGTATAAATGTAAGCCTAAAAGGCATAGAAAGGGGTTAGATGGTTAGCTAGTTAGGAATCAGAGGTTTGATTATAATCCTATGAGCAGGTAGGAAAACAGAGGCCACTGATTAGAAAATCAGGCCAGAGAGACAGAGAGTCTCATTATGTAATCATTTGTATATATATATATATATATATATATATATATATATATATATATAGAGAGAGAGAGAGAGAGAGAGAGATTCAATTCTTGAATTGTTTGAGGGTGTGTATTGATAAATCAAAGGGTAAATTGTGTGTGAATTAGAGTTTCTACATAGTATATGTATGCAGGTGGAGTTCGAGCAGAACACAGAGTAGTGTGAGGATGAAGGATCGTGTTGGATCGCTTGAATCAATTTGAAGGATCACAGTTGAGGTTCAGGAGTGACAGTGATTAAAGTATGTAGAGTAATTCCTAGAGGGAGTTGTGTTGCAAAACAACCAAAGGCCAAAAAGCCTGGAGAAGCCCGAAACTAGAGAAGAACCTTGAGAAACCACATTAAAAAAGAGTAAAGAGAAGGATAAATAAATGAAATGACGATGCGCAAGAGCCATTGGATCTATAAGATCAACGAACGAGGTTGAAGGCGATGGGTGACCAAGATTAAGTCGCATAACATAAAGTAAAAGAGATGAACGGTAGAGATTAAACCCAAGTGCTAGCGGAATAGAGGAGTGGTTTCCTTAGGTGGAAGTGGTTTTCGCGTGGCATCAAAACTGTAAGTGGTAAGTGAAAAATGGACCCGATAAAGTTAATGAACCATATCTTAATTCAATTGAAGTCCAGATGTGATCGGACCATCCGTTGAATCCGTGATTGAACGGGTATTGCATGCTAAGCAAGTGCGGAGGAATCTCTGAAAAATGGACGCGATGAGAGTTTATGCAGCGAGGTTAAATCTTGTTGAGATCTGGTGATCAGGACCGTCTGTTGTTGGTCTGATCGAACGGATATCGCATGGAGAAGGTGTGTGCATGTTAATATGTTGAGTGGACCTGATATGGTTATGGACGTGAGTTAAATTTGTTTGAGTTCCGGAAGATGAATGGAGATGTCGCGACAACCATTGATCTGGTGGAGTGAAATCAATGGTGGAGGTTGAACGCGATAAAGGTAAGCATTGAATGTGCAAACACCGTGGAAAAGTGGAGTATTTCTATTATACGAAGGTTATAATAGAAATAAAGTGGATTAATGAATTGGGGTTAAGTTGAGTTTAACCAAAATCTTAGACCATGGTATGAATAAGAGTGAGCGGATAGGTGGAAATCAACTAGAAGGCTAAGTAATAACGTTTAAGGATTAACTGAAGTTTATGAAGGTTGAGTAAAGTTCCGCTCAAATGTTAATGAAGGTTTAGACTATTAAATAGTCAAATATAATGTTTCCGCATGAGGTTTAATTAAGAAGCCTAAAGCCTTAATTTGTGAAGGTTTGACTAGGTAGGGAAATTGTAATTCCTAGGATAGAATAGATTACGTAATTTATATGCATACTGTGGGTTGAGCCAGCTTAGGCTGACATAACTTTACCTTGTAAAGTCATCTAGAACTCACCACTAACTTGTCTTCTGGTCTTGGGACCACTTCCCAAACAATGTTTCTGATAATGAGGACATACCCCTCAACCATGGAATCAACCCATATTGTTTGTTGCATTTCTTCCTCAAATGAGGATGGCTCAATCTCTACACTCTCGCTCATCAGAGCCATGAAACTAGTGTATCGATATGGTGACCTCCTCTTCCTTCACTGTGATGTGGGTGCTCCCACATTCTCTCTTGCATCATGCATCAATTTATCATCCTCTCTAGTGTGCTTCATTCCATCTTTGGAAGTCTTTGCATGAGTGGGTGCTTCCACTCTCTGTTCCTCTGCATGTGGCTTCTCCACATCATCACGAGGTTCCTCCTTTGGAGCTAAAAGTTCCACTTCTACATGTAACTGAAGCTCCCTCTCAAGGGAACATCTCATGGCCTTCTCTTAATCGAAATTCACATCTCTACAAACCATTGTCATCATGTTGGATGGCAGGTACACCCGATAGTTGTGAGGTGTATCAGTATACCCCACAAAAATTCCCAAATCAGCTATTGGATATAGATTTTTCTATGCATGCTTGGTAACATGAAAGTAGAATGGTGAACCAAAGATCCTGAAGTGCTCCACATCTAGTTTCTTACCTGAAAAAGCTTCTTCTGGTGTACTCATCCTGAGTATTCGGCGAGGGATTTTGTTCTGCAAATAAACAATTGTGTTGCATGCTTTAGCCCACAAGTGCAAAGGTATATCCTGAACATGTAAGATTTCTTGTTCTGCTCCCAAAATACTTATTTTCTTCCTTTCAGCCACCCCATTCTGTTATGGGTTACAAGGTGCTATTAGCTCCTATTGAATGCCTTTTGATGGACATAAGTTCTTGAATTCATTTGACACATATTATTCATCATTATTTATTCTGGGAGCTTTAACTTTCACGCCAATATCTTTCTCGACAAGTGCTTTAAATTCACAAAATTTATCAAAAGTATAATATTTCTTTTGCATGAAGAAAATCCAAAACTTATGGGAAAAATCATCAACAAATATTATATAATACTTGTACTTGGTTGTGGATGATGTCAAGAATAGTCCACACACATTTGAGTGAACTCGATAAAGGATCACTTCTGCTCAACTGTCTTTATCATGAAAGGAACCTTTGGTGTACTTCTCCAATTTACACCCTTTTCCTGTGTCTCTCTGCTCTAGTGTACCCTTGGTAAGTCCTGTAGAAATTTGTTGCATGATCTTCAAAACTCTGTGGTACAAGTGACCCAATATTCTATACCACAAATCACCAATGTATCAGCTCTGTGCCTTCTCTACTTTTTTTCTCAAAGCAATGGAATCTTCTACATCCAATTTGTAGAGGTTCTTCACTCAAACCCTGATCCGCTTCACCTGTCCTAAGGCTATGTGTCAAATGAAATCCTTTCCCTTACTAAATATCAAATCGTAGCCACGGTCCTCCAACATGGCAACTAAAACCAAATTCTCCTTTAAACCTGGAAAATACATGACATCCTTTAATTTGAGGGGAGAACTAGACTCCCTCTGAAAGGTAACAATATTGATGTCGATCGTGCTATACCTCCTATCATCTCCCATCTCGATGTGCTTCTGGAGGTCCTTCTCCTCTAAGTCATTGAAGAACTCTTTGTTGTCAATCATATGGAATGAGGCTCCACTATTCCGTTACCACACACTATCCATCATTGATGTCACCATGCAAGTGATGAGGGTGAAATCTGGCTTGAATTGTGAAGCAAGGGCTTCACCTGCCGCTCCTCCTGCACGGGGGCTTCACTAGCAGAGCAATATCATACCACGTGCATTCATATTGGGGGATATATATTGCGGAAAAAATGACATAATATATTGAGCATATAATAGGGGGTAAAGGGTTTTTATATTAGGAGGTACAAAAAATGGAGCTCAAAGTTAATGAAAAAATATAAAGGGGTATAAAAAATGTTAACGAAAATATGGATACCTACAATATCTAGTGATAGTAGGGGTTTTTTAATTTGGAAGGTGTATTGGGTTCATATTGGTAGGGGGTTAGATAATGTGATTTTTAGAGGTATTTTCCAATATGTAGTCAAATTAAGGGTATTTTTTAGTATACTATGAATGCACACGCTATGTCATAGGTTCATTCAGTGAAGCCCTCATGTCCTCCTGAGGGCTTCTTACTAGACTTATTTTGTGGACAGTTTGTGGCATTGTCCCATCTTGTGACAGTGAAAACATTTAATATTCAACATGTCCTTATTCTTTCTGCCTTGACTGGAATATGAATTTAAATGGGATGAATTCCCCTTCCCTTTCTTCATCTCCCCAGCTAAGGCACAGTTCTCCTCATCATCATGCTTGAATGAGGATCCATCTCTAATATTCCATCAGATCTCTTCTTGTACCAAGTTGGACCACAATCGTTCCCACTTTGGTAGCTTCTCTCTCCCATTAACTGAGTCTTAGTAGTTGTACCAGCTATTGGGAAGTCCTAGAAGTGCTAGGCTCTCCATATTTTCTTCAGCAACTGTAACACCGACACTTCCAAGCTCATCCCGACATTGGGTGAACTTGGTCAAGTACTTTGGTATTGTATCGTCCTTCTCCATCTTGATATTTCTGAGCTTTTCCTTCAGTGCCAACTTCCTATGGTCACTATTGTTTTGAAACAGCTCGGTCGAGGCCTTCCACATTACAAATGGAGTTTCCTTACCGTGGAGGTTCTAGAAAATATGATCTTGAACTCCTTCTAGGATAATCCTTCTCGCCTTTGCCACACACTTTCTCCACTCTGCCAGATCTTGAGCATCAGTTGTTGGAGGCTTAGGAATATCATTGTCTATGAATTTCTTAAGCCCGTTGTCTTCAAACACTACCTCCATCTTGTCCTGCCAAGAAATATAGTTCAAATTTCCCTCAAGGGCATATTCGAGCCTCAATCCATAGAACAACATCTTGCTGACTCTTTAGTATGACAATGAAAATTTGATTTCTCCTGCAAAACACAAAAGCATATTCTCCTCTTCTATAGTGATTTCATCTTTGATACCATGTATTAATTCCTTATAGATTCAAATTTCAGATTGTAATATGCTAAAACAATTTACTTGAATCTACTTTGCCCATCAGCGGAAACAATAATTGATTGATAAAATCACGAAGCAGAAAAAGGAAGAATTTAATCATGCATAACACAATACTTTTCTGGGGAAATCAACAACTAAAAACCCCTTTTATCTGTATATTTCATTAATCAGAAAATTTGAAAAGATTACAATGTTTTTCTCAAGCTCGAGAAAACTCTGCACTATCACAATCTATCTCACTGCTTCACAAGCAAGCTCCCGCCAATACTTATCCAAATCTGCTGCATTCCAAGCTCTTATTCCCTTGCATAGTTTCCTAGGGAATTAACCCATATTTAATTGGGAAACTACTCATCCATAACTGCATAATCCATCATTAGGCCTTCCTCTGATTGCATGCATCATCGGTTTAATTTGGATGATTTTACCACTGATAATACACTGTCCCTGAACTTTAATCTCAATTGGGTCTTTCTTTGATCTGACGTGCATGAGTTAATTTTGAGTGAATCTTCAGTTTACTGATTGAGAAGTGTTTGTCACACCCCACTACTGGATGTCCCACTAATTCATCCATCATTTGGAACTAGTTTAACGAAATTTAACTCAGTTAAACTGAATTAAATGAGTACAAGTCAAAAGAACTCAACCTGGGCTCCTAAAATTTAGGAACCACTCTACATGACATTAGATAGACTCCCAAATTGAATTAACTAAGTCAACTAAGTCAAATTAACTTAGTTAACTATTACAAGTTGCTATGAGAATTAGAATTACAATTTAATTCAAGGAAAAAATTAAATTAGGATTTTCTTGTTGCATTTTTCAATAAAGAATAGGATATGGGTAATAGCTTTGACCATTTTGGGATCAAAATTAATTCCACTCTTTGCAATTATTTACCCCAAGAGAGTCCCTTCTAACACACCAAATATTGTTTTCATGGGATTGAGAGAAATACCCCATTTTGACACCACTCAAATATTTGCTTCAGATGATGTACATGATCTAATCTTCTCTTGGAAAACACAATAACATCATCCAAATAAACAACTACACTTTTGCCAATCGAGCCATGGAAAGTGATGTCCATCTCTCTTTGAAATGTAGCAACAACATTGATATGCCCAAATGGCATACACTTAAAAGCAAATTTTCCCCACTTGGTCCTGAAGGTAGTCTTGAGATGATATCGTTCTGCTACTAGCACTTGATTTTAACCAAAAAAACCATCTAGTAGAGAGAACATCTTAGACCCAAATACTGTTTGGAGGATTTTTTCCTTGGATGGCACTAGGTAACTATCTTTATCAGATGCCCGGTTGAGATTGTGAAAATAAACAAATAAACTTATCTCACCAAACTTCTTTCTGAGTGGGACCAAATTTGAAACCCAAGTGGAATATTTAACTTTAAAACTGATTTGAGCATCCAACAACTTCATCAATTCCTTTTGGATTAGGAGTTCCATCATAGGATGGACTTTCCTGAACTTCTATGGAAATGTTTTACCCCTTCTTTTATGGGAATGACATTTTGGATAATACGAGTATCATATGTCTTTAAGTCATCGTATGTCCATGCAAACACATCATGGTATTGCTTAAATAATTGGATGAAAACTAGTTGTTCTTGTGGAGAGAAACATGTATTGAGGTTTACATACTTTGAATCTTCTTGAGTTCCCAAATTGACTTGTTCACATGACAACTTGGTGCTTTGAGTCTTAGTGTTGATTGGTCCTCTAAATCAGTTTTGCAGGTCATATATTTTTTCCACGAGCACCACACATTTGGGCATAGTGTTACCTTTTATTGCATTAGATGCCTCCTACAAAGTCTTGTCATGCTCATCCTATTCTATGGCATCATCTTTAAACACGCTTGCATTAGACATGAAATGAAATATCTATTGGTTGTCATTGAAAACACAAAAATTAGTGACATTATCAGGCACCGATGGTTTATCTATAATCTCAATAGAAAAACCATTTCTTAATGATGAAATTTTAGTGGTTGCATTTGCTGCAACATTTCTAAGCCTAGGAATAAAAATAATATTAAAATCTTTGAAATAATTAATCAAACGGAATACCTCGTGCTAGTAGTTTTTTAGATTTCGTGAAACGCAGTGGATAGTATCCCATACCTTATGAATGATCACTTCTAAGTCACCAATTACCTTGAGCAACTCTACCTTTACATTGATGGATTTCTTTAGTCCAAGCATGAGTGCTTCATATTCAGCGGTATTATTCGTACACTTGAACTCCAAATGACATGATAGGACATGCTTCTTATTGCATGGGTCTATGAGTACACAACCAGCTCTAGAGCCATCCCGCCTCTTTAAACCGTCAAAGTATAGAGTAAAAATATTATTAGCTCATAAAATACTTCCTATACTATTATTATTATTAATATGTACATCTATATTACAAGATATATTAGCACCATACAGAGTAAAAGGAAGGAGCTCCAACTGTGTATCGGGCGGGACGAGTGATGGATGTACTTGATAACACTCGTGATAAGTTTCCAATAAGATCTTTAAATCCACAAAATAAACAGGCTCGTTATGACCCTCAAGTGGTGTCATATTTTATTTCATGTATGATTCACTCACCACTCGAATCTGGTTGTTTCTGCCCTTGTATGGAAGCCATAAATGTGACATGTAGCAAAATACCTTTGTAATTTACAAGACCAATCTCTACTCAATAGTACGCCATAGGCTTTGGGGATGTGCACCATTACAATATTTATACATTGGTGTACTCAATGATCAGATGATAATCAAATAAGAACATTCTTGAATTCACCAATAGATTAAATAAGGGATCTTTCTAGATGATTAATTTGTGCATCGGTTTTATCCCATTTAGCATTAATTTTCTTGGTAATGGATAATGGCATCGTGTTCATAGATGCACCAAAATAAACTAAAATGGAGGGAATAGAGTGTTAGCATCTAACGTGACAACATCAACCACAGATTCAAGGGCTCTAGAAGACTTACCATACACCTTTTGAGAAGATGAAGCTTTATCACCTGATGAAGGTTGTGAAAAGGCTTGGACAAGCAGCTCACATTGGTTTGCTATCTTCGCGAGCTCAAATATGGAAATATTATCACGAGCTATCTTCAAATCTTCAACAATATTATAATCAATCATTTCACTTTTAGGAGGAAGTATTGAAGTGTCTAGAGGAGTGGATTTTTTTAACACTTATGGCATAATAGACTTGTTTTTCTGCTGGGGGAAGTGTGCTTTAAATTAGTAGCATTTTCATACTTACATTGTGCATTTTGAGCAAGGTTGAGTGGTTGTGAGATCCTTCTTAATAGTTTCTCCTTCAGTGTCTGCCTCGTCACCTCTTGTTCATAAACGGGCCCTTTACTCCTCAAACTATATCAACCATTTTGTTTCTAGGGGGGGGGCTTCACTTTGTGGTTGTTCTTCAACACTCTTCTTATCAGCATTGAGAATATAATAAAATCTTTAATCACATGACCAACACTTGCACTTTCTTTAGACATTGTAGGTTCATCTATTACTTCTATTTCCTCAAACTTCTCATCCACTAGTATCGTGTCAACAATGTGTGCGACTAGAGCATTCATGTTGTGGTTCCACTATGGGCATGATTTCTCTGAATATCATTCTTGATGGAAAGATCAATTGTTATCCATTCCCATACTTCCAATATTCAACACAACATTTGAACAATGAGTAGATTTAGTCGGATGATTGTTGTTGTTGTTATTATTCCTTTTGAATGGAAAATACTTTGGGGGCTTGCTATTGGTAGAAGTTTTTCTTGAACTTCTCTTTATTTCCGAAACTTCGTTGGTGACTAATTTTAATGTCTTGGCCAAGCTTTCAATATCAGCAAAATCCTTTTGTTTAGCCTTACTCAAAGAAGGCTAAGACGTCGTTCCAGTCTCCTAGGAGTCTTTAGACTCATCATCATCAGTAATAAGTCTTGGGGGAAACTTGTTCAATATGCAGTTGAACTTCTGATTGAAATCTTTGACTTTCTCATTTTCCCCCATTTTGATGTTTCTGAGCTCTTTTAATAACATGACGGGAGTCTTCTCATCATCGAATTTCTCCAAAAGTAATTTCTTAAACTCCCTCCTACCATGGACTGAATTAACAGGCAGACTATGGTACCATGTTGTTTCTCTATATTTTAATGTGAAAGGAAAAATTATGCAAGCAATGTCATCATGTCGTACCTCTAACATCCATAGATGGATGTAGAAATCATCGATATGATCTTTTGCCTTAGTATTTTTGTCTGGATCAAAATTTGATAATAGCTTCTCCGAATGCCTGTGAATTTTATGAAGGTTATCCAAAAGAGCAAGAGGCCCTTAGTCCATCCAATCAAGGTCCTGATCAGCCATGTCTTCTTCTCTTGGTTCCTCCTCCTTTTCATAATCTGACGAGCCTTCTCCTTCACTGTTTAAGTCGCAGTTAAACTAAAAATCAACTCCCGATTGTTCTTCGTAAAAAGGTACAATGCCTTCCTCATACTCTTCGTTAATGGGTGGAAGTGTATCTTGTTGAACTAACTCTTCTGAAGACTCTTTTAATTCCTCAAGAGTGTCGAAAACCAAATCTTCCACTGATGACACTAATACACCATTACGAGTTGTTTCTTTCCTCTTAGGATGATGTAGGAGATTATGAGTAACAGGGAGTAAGTCGGTAGCTTTTGCAATCTGATGGGTTATAGGTCAAATCGCGTAGAGTTGTTCATAGATAACATCGTAGGCCAACTCTGGATGGGGCTTAGAAGACCCTCCTACTTCAGGAATAGGAGCTGGAATGGTGCCTAGAATATTACTTCTTTTTCCTGAAGATGGATGATTAGGATGTGTAGAGTTGTCAACCATATAAAATTGATTTCCCTCCTTCTAGCGCCATAATGTTGATAGTGTTGCATACTGCCAACATATGGGGGATCTCCGTGATATGCTGTCCCAATTAGAACTCACACCATTTGGTGTAGGATTTCTATCCGGAATACGACTCGACTATCGTTTACTTAAAGATATGCCTTGCCTTAAGCAATTAGCACGAGAGATAAGTGCACATGTGCTTTTGAATGAGCAAGAGAGTGTGCTGTGTGGAATGTTCAATTGTCAATGTATGAAGGTTATTTTGTTGAGAGGGAGAGAAAGTGGTTCTCTTAAATAAAAGTAATAGTACTAATCTAATGGAGACACACACACACACACACATAAGAGAAAATTGTTGGAAATCAAGCGAAATAGTTCACATAGATGCCATAATCGCTGAATCATTACAACACATTTCCAATAAGTTAAGCACAAAAGTCATTGAAATAGTTCAATTACTCTAGCACGTGTGAAAGCCAACATGAATCACAAACATTAGAAGAATAGTCTTAAACTATCCACAATCCATGCATGAAATTATGCTGGCAAAAATGGCTTTATGTATTAAGAAAATGTTCCAAGATACATAAGTACAATGAACATCACTAGCTCTATTAGTGGAGCATTAGAGTCACTACTTGCTCCCCAAAAGTACTAATGCTATCTCTTTAATGCCTATGGGAAGCCAAGGTTAAAATTCCTTTGCATGAGACATGAGGATCCTTTTATAACTTGAGGCATGAGTTTCCATATCCTCGTGACCCTTGACCTTCCAACTTCTAATGAACTTTGGACTTCTAGAACCTTTGAACTTCCAAATGACCTTTGGAATTACATATGGATCTTGGTATTACATGTCTTTTGGACTTCTATACATGGTTCTTTTGTCCATATATGACTCTTCGACTTCCACTTCTTTTTCTTTACAATGATTACATCATCATGTGATGTGGTCGTGATAAGTAATTATCATTGATGACTTGGACTCATAGTGATTGATGACATGGACTTTCTTCAATGGGTGACATGGTTGCCACTTATGTGCTTACTCTTGCATGCAACTTTCGATTGTTGATGTATCCACCCCCCAAAGGGTCTATGATATCATGGATTCTTCAGGGTGCTTCGATCATCAAGGCTTGAATTTTTTCTTCATTCTTTAATGCTTCCTTTATCTGCCTTATTTTCCTGACCTTCTTCATGCATGCTTTCCATGTTGTTCCTAAAACACCTATAACTACAATCACTCATGGAAAGCAACCATGATATTGAAAAATATCCTATTCTAACATGTTTTATGCAGATTTTATGTTTGTATCTCAGTAGTGTGCTTGGGAGGAGCAAAGAGAGATTTTAGGTGTAAGGGCACACTTCGAAAGGTTAAAGGGTTGAAGATAAGAATATTTAAGGCTTCAAGATGTGCTCATGTGCTCAAGAGGAGAGAGTAAAATCAAGGGAGGGCACATGGTGCATGTCTAAAGGATGAAGGATGATGGCTTCCCAAGTGTGTTGTGTGCTTAAGGGAGACAAGGAGAGCACAGGGTGCAGAGCTAAAGGATGAAGTGAAAGGCTTCGAGGCTTAAAGTTGCGCTCATGTGCTAAAGAAGGAAAAGGAGGGTGCAGGGTGCATTGTCGAAGGACGAAGGACAAGGCTTCAAGGCTTCATAGTGTACTCATGCACTCAATGGGCCAAGGAGGGAACATGGCGCGTTACTGAAGCCTGAAGGAGATAGCTTCAGGTCTTCAGGGTTTGCTCATGTGCTCAAGGAGGCGCAATACTTTGATTCGAAGAAGTGCACTCAAAGGAAGACTTGGTTTTTTAGGGTGCAATTTGGAACAAGGAAGGGTAAGATGATTTAAGAGTGCACTATGCATTGTTGGAGGGTGCATGGAAAATTTTCGAACAATGAAGTATTCCCAATCAAGCCTTAAGGGTGCACTCATTCGCTCCTTGCCTTAATGGATTTGCTTTGCAACCAAAATTTGTCTAAGTCTGGAAGATAGAACATGGGGCAAACATAATCAGTTTAAACACAAATTCATGTTCAACACATACCAACTCATGGATAAAACTTAGACAAGCTTTAACAATGATAAATAGGCATAGAAAAACCACTTTACATACATTCCCAATTACGACAAACAAAGTGTGTGCAGCTTAGACCAAACCTATTGTTATACAATAAGCGAATGTGTTAAGACTATGAAGTGCATTAAAGATGTTCTAATCAATGCAAAGACACATAAGGATGATTAAGAACACTTGAAACATATTTCATGACTAGAAACAACGCTTGACGAAAAAAGCGACACTAGATGCGACAATGAAGTAGGCTCCAAAATTTGAATGTAGTGAAATTTGGAGGGTGTTGTAGCAGCGACAACAAATCCTTACATAATTATATCTTGTATTGAACTTACAATGGATTGCTTTACTTCTAAATTTTCCATAAGAGTAACAATGACCAAGAAAAATGTTATCAAACCTAAGAGAGTGGGATGATCTTATAAATTTGTTTAATCTTGGAGAAGTTTTAATCCAATGTTGATCAAAAGAGTCAACATCATTTATAGACTCCCTATGATTTTCTTCCATAGGAGGCTTGGAGCTTGTGTCTTCCTTGCTTGAGGATGCACCTGTATACCCAAGACTGGTTTTATCACCTGATGGTATTTGACAACTAAGAATGTTATCCAACATTAGTGATTTGTTTAAGCTCTTGTTAATCTTATCAATTTCAGCCTTCAATATTAAAACTTCCACTTCAACCTTCTTATATTCTTCTTCTTTCTTCTTCATCCGGGTCTTCATCACTTCCTCAATTCTATTTTCTTCTTCAAGATGGACCTTTAAAGAATATTTTCCTCATCATGCTTTTCTAGTAGGATTCCCAATTCTCTATTTTTATTTTCAAGCTTGGAATTTTCTATTTCATTATTCTTCAATTCCTCCTCAAGGTATCCATCTTCTTGTTCAGAATCATAATCTTTTCCTTGTCCTAAAAAAGAATGTATTATCGTATTTGGTTATTCATCATCTGAATCATTGACCTATTCATCATCATGATCATTATCTCCATTTTATTGGGTTATGAAGAGAACTTCTCTTGCATCTAGTTCTTATGTATCACTTTCATCTAAAGAGCTATTGTGTTCTTTGGAATAAATATTTTTCTTGTGGGAGTTTTTTTGTTTTCTCCTTAAATGGACATCTCTTAGCATAATGACCTATTCTTCCACATTTGAAACATTTAAAAGGTAACTTGCTTTTGTGTTTCTCGGTTCCCCTTTCTAGCTTCTTGATGAAATTTGCTTCTTGTACATCTGAATCATTGCCTGAAGCTCCTTCAACCTGGAGTTCTTTGTTTTGTGTGTTCCTCGTGGCTTTAAAAGTTATTTCTCTAGTTGATGGTCCATCTTTTGTATCTTTTCTCATTGCAACTTACTTACTCATAGTACATGAACTTGTCAACTCCATCATAGGATTAGGAGAAATATTTGAAGATGCTTTAATCATATGAAATGTCTTGAGATCACCTCCCTTGAGATACGATGCCAAAGTATCTACCATAGAAGAAATCAAGGACTTGACTAAGATGACATTGGAATGCAAGGTGGTGCTAGGAAAAGAATTTGTAGCTTCTTTCAAGAGGTTTTTGTCTCTTTCCAATAGTGGCTATTAAATATCTTGGGGTTGTAGCCCTTCCAATTTCTAGTTGTAGCAGGTAAACCGAATGTTGTAGCTTCCTTTGCAATATAAATACATTTTTCATATATATTTTGTGTTCCTTTGATGTGATGTTATTGGTTAATTGTTCTGATACTTAAATTGTTGAAATAAATGAAATATTGATTCACCCCCCACTCTTAGTATTTCCAACAAATTTCAAGGTATTGTATCCATTTATGCATTCAAAAATGCAATTTAAAAAATGAAAAATTGTAAACACAAGGAGACACACACACATATATTTAGGCATAATATACAACCATATTAACCATGGATTTATCAAGAACTCAAAGAGATTGAATCTCTTGAGGCGCAACCTCTTTTCAATATTTGCACTCTACAAGAGATTGACATATCAAGAGATTTGATCCCTCTTGACGCTTAGTAGATCCATGGTTGGTTAACGTGGATTGTTAGATTTGAAGTTAACATGGATCTATACTAATAATGTCTTAAAACTTAACTATTACTAGTATAGATTCATCTCAACTTCATATCTACCAAGTGCCAACAAGGATCAAATCTTTCAAGATTCAATTTTCGTTTTCAATGGAAAACTTGAGGAAAAGTTTTCACTTCGAGAGATTTGATTCCTCTCATTACTTGGTAGATCCTTAGTTAAGATGGATTTCTTAATAATATTATTTATATTATATAAATTTCACATCTATATATATAAAATTATTCTCATTTTTAATTTTATTGAAGTTTTGGATATTTTTAGTAGTAGTGAAGATAAAAACTTTAGATATATATCAAAAGTAATTATAACAATTTTTTGTTTTATATTTAATTTAAAAAATATTATAAAATAAAATAATTTTATTGTAAAATAAATTATAAATTTTGTACATATAATATTGATAAGCCATAATTTTATAACAAAACCTATATCTAGTATATACTATTTATTAAATTTAAACAAATATATATAATTTAACGAATTAACATATACGGCCCCACATTAATAAATAAATCACACATTGATTTTTCATCCCTACCCCGAAAATCCAGCAAAACATTTTCTTTTTCCCTTTACTTGTTTCTCGTCTTCTTGCAATTTTCTCTTATTCTTTTCTTTCGTCTGCTTGCAGGCCCCATATAATTATTTTCTTCGTCTGCTTACAGGCCCCATATAATTATTTTCTTCGACGAATTGCAGGCCCCATTCTTTAGAAACACAAAAGTATCACGTGGCAAGTTGGAATGAATTATTAATAATTATGTGAGCTGGATTACTCTATAGAATAATAGAGTTTAGACCTACAACGTGATCAAAGTGCAGCATCCATTTTCTTTTTTGAGCCATATGGTACGTTATTTAAATATTCGCTTTGGGATATTAATTCATTATTATAATTTTATATATATATATATATATATATATATATATATATGTGTTTAGTGAGATGTAATTATTTAATTGAAATTTTTTATATTTGTATATTTATTGTAATGTAGTTATTTAATTGAAATTTTTTATATTTGTATATTTATTTTAATGTAATTATTTAATTTATAAAATACTAAAGAAATATTGGATAAAATATATTATAAGTAATTTAATATTTTTCCTCATTTTATTTTATCAAATATGTTCATTCTTATAATCATTTTTACCTATGGGCTTCACCTCTATGTTTTTATGGTTTCTCTAATATTTACCTCACTTCTACTCTTGTTAGTGGAGGGAAATATTAGAATGAACAAATGAGATGTATCTTTTTTTTTCAATTGTATTTTTTTATTTTTCAATTTATTTTACATTGTAGTTTGCTAAATGGTATTGTAATTTTTTAGTTTTTTAAGAAATATACTAATTTTTATTATTAAGAAAGATAATGATTTGATGATCCATCATATAAGTCAAATATTCCTTGTCACGTGACTTTGTTTTTTCACACACTTGAGATTAGTTGATACAGGTTTTGAAATAACGAGACACAAAGTGGTATTACTACATTTAATAAGTAATTTTTACTAATAAAATTGTTGACACCAAATTTTTAGGGATTAGGAAAATATTGTAAATATTGTAAAGATGAAAATGAGAAGATGAAGAGACATTGGAATATGAATTCAAAGAGTTTCTCAATTGTCTATATCAATAGTTCTTCTTAATAGAAATTCACATTCGTAGAGTTACCAATACTTGATCTGACATGGTATTAGAGCACAGGTCCTAAATTTGGCTCTCTACCCCTATAAATCCTTTGCCTCAGTCCAGTTGTTGTTGCAGTTCTGGTATTGAACCATCACTATCAACTTCTTAAATTTATTTCTTCATTATAGATTCTCGTTCTATGTGCATTGACTCATACTACGAGTTACATTCTCTGCTCTCTGCACATATAATAGTTGTCCCTTTGGATTCTTGTTGGTTGAACTTTGTTGATTCGTTGTTGGTTCATTGATTCATATTATATGCGTTGCGTTGAGTTTTTTTGTTGTCTCTTTATTCTCTACGCATACGTTGGTCAAGGAATAAAAAGCATTGAAGCATTCATCGAATGTATGAACTCTGTGTGGGAATAGAGCATTGTAGGGATGCAGTGCATTGAATCTCATTGAAACTCTTGGTGTGTGCGTTGAGCAAGTCATTGGTTCATTTCCAGTGAAGTAGTGAGCATTATATTGGAGCTGGTATGTGCATTGAACTCTGGCATCTGCATTGAACATAATGCTCTTTGTGTTGAATGTATTGCTCTCCGCATTGAGGTTTGTGCATAACTCATGCGTTGAATGTTTGTTGAATGTATTATATGTTGTTATTTGATGAATATGGTTTGTGCTCTCTATATGCGTTGGGGTTGGTTGATATTATATGCTAGTCTGTGCTACATTGGTTCGTATTATATGATAGTTTGTGCTATTCATATGTGTGGGTTATATGCACATATTGTATGGAAGTATTTACACCTGCACATACTATATTAAATCAGTTTGTTATATAAGTCTATGTATGTTATACTGGATTGGTAATTTTAATAGAAGGACATCAAGAATGTTGTTTGGATAATTATAAAAACAAAAAGACGAGAATAAGACTTTGATTGTTTTGGAAATTGAAAGCTCTTTGAAATTATTATCATTCATAAGAATTGTCAATAAATAGTTCTTTTTTGAAAATGCATTCTCTTATTTTCATAATTGGAGTAGTTCTCAATGGCAAAGAGAACTACCATGAATGATCCAGAAAGATAAATCATACGTTCATTTTCAATGAATTGTGGAAAGGAGTTTGTGAAGAAGAAGATGGAAATCCTCCAGAAAATCCCACTTCAGAAAAAGCACTAGCCATATAAGAGAACAAGAACAATAAGGCTTATGCCTTGATTGTTGCATCAATAAATGAATAGATGAGCTTCCACATTGCACCATTTACAAATGTTTTTATTACTTTAAAGAAGTTGGAAGACTTATATGACTCGCACTTAGAGCTTGAAGTAGTCCAATTAATGATCAAACTCTTTAATCTTGAATTGAACCTTGCCTTGACCTCTAAAATCAGAGCGACCATGCATGATATAGAAGCTGGCAAAGTTAAAATAAATGTTCCTCTCATAAATTTTGTGAAGGAACTATATCCCCCATATTCTAACTATCTTGAATCCTTACAAGCTAGTGTTAAACATAAAGAGATTTCCTTTGACTCTCTTGTGGGGAAGTTTACAGAAAGAGAAATATTTTGGGAAGAAGAAGATATCTACTCAGTCTTCTGAAGAAGTTGTGTGTCATGCACAGAAAAGGAAGAATTAGACACAAGATTCTTCTAGAGAAAGAGGTAGCAGAAGGGGGCGTGGAAAGCAGAATAACAAAGGAAAGGGGCAAACATTACCAAGGAGGAATACCTAATCTTCATTATATACGTTGAAATAGAAATGGACATGATGCTTCCACATGCAATCTCTCTTCGGAAAAAATCAAACAAGAAATAAATGAAGAGAAAGGAAAATCACCAGATCTAGGAAAAGGTAAAGCACCTAAATCCACTCGATATATTGTGGCATATTGTGATATTGTATTAAATGAAGACTTGTTTAATGCTTCACTTGCTTCATCAAAAGATGCATGTTTCTTTATTCAAAATCAACCTCCCATATGACCTTTCAGAAGGACTAATTTGCAGAATTCAATGACAATGTAGATGGATAAAACTACTCTGTAGAAAAATCAAAACTCAAGCCATCCGGACTTGGCACCATCGGGGTCAAATTTTTTGGTCTCCCTGAATTTCTTCTACATGATGTTGTCTACCTCCCAGAGTTGCGAAGAAACTTGCTATCCTTTTTTCACATTCGCCAACAAGGGAACTCCATTAACATGCTTGATGGCAAGGTTGAGGTGAGAAAAGCATCGAACAACTCAATTGTCATGAATGGGATAGAAGAAGAAAGACTCTTGATGATAATAGGAACCTCTGCTCATGTACAAAACCTTGCATACAATTCTTAGTATGATGAAGGTACACTACCATCCAGTCTCTTATGGAATGCTATATTTGGACATTTGAACTATGATAGTCTTCATTTATTGAAGAGAAATGGTGTTACTGGTTTTCCAAGCATTCCTAGAAAACTTAAACAATGTTACGCTTGTATCTTAGGAAAACATAGCAAATAGCCATTTCATGATTATCTTTCCAAAGCATGTAAAAAGCTTGAAGTGATTCATTCTAACTTATGTGGTCCTATGCATGTTCCTTCTCTAAATGGAACTAAATACATGATGGCTTTTATTGATGACTACACCAGAATGTGGTGGGTATATCTATTGAAGAACAAATCTGAAGCATTTGAAACTTTAAAAAGCATTCATGCATGGATTAAAAATAATACAAAATCCCATATTGGCTCTATTTGCACTAATAATAAAAAAGAATACATCAAATTAATTTGAAAACTATATTAATTGGCATGGGATTCAAAATCAAACAATTGTGCCTTATAATCCCCAACATAACAGTGTTGCTGAAAGAATGAACATGATAAACTTAAATATGGTACATTCAATGATGTTTTTAAAAAATGTAAATCTAATGTTTTGGGATGATCCGGTTATATCTACGGTGTATATTAAGAACAAATATCCATCTCATTCTCTAAAAAACAAGATTCACTACGAAATGTGGTATGACTACATTCCTTCGGTGAGGAATCTCATGGTTTTTGGTTTCACCTGTTATGCCTTGATACCTAAGAAACAAAGAAGCAAACATGGTGTAGGGAGTCGAAAGTGTACCTTATTGGGGTACTCGGATACCTCCAAACCATATTCTCTCTATGATGAAGTAAATAAGAAGTTTATACTATCTATATATGTGATTTTTCTTTAATCTTCCAAGAATGACAATGTTGTTGAGCGACAACTTGATCACTTTGACAGATTCATGAATGCAAAATATTTTCAAGAATTTTATAACGATATCCACATCTTGAAGGGGGGATCCCTATCCTGGATTAATCTGTGGAATCTCCCTCTGAAGCACTCTCTCCCCCTCACGAAGCTTCAACCATTGATCAAGAAGACACTTTGAGTGATGTGATTAAGAGAATTGGAAGGAAAAATATTGATTCAACCTCATCTCAGTCAACTGAACAACCTAGGCCATATAAGAAAGTCCCTCCAAAATGGCTCACTAAGACACTTGAAAGTGTTCATCCTGATGAGGTTGGAAAGACAAGAACAAGAATTTCTATTAGACAAAATGGAGGTGATGCAAATGATTCTGATACATTTGTTGATATGGATGTTTCTTATGATTGTGAGTTAAATTTGTCTATAGATTTTGAAGCAACTTCTTTCAAAGAAGTTGCTTCTCATGATGAATGGAAAGAAGAAATGTAGAAAGAGTATGATGCTCTAATGAATAATGGAACCTGTTAGCTGGTGGACCCTCCATTGGGAACCAAACTGATTGGCTACAAGTGGGTCTTAAAGAACAAGCATAAAGAAGATGGCTCACTTGACAAGCATGATGAAAGGATCATGGACAAAGGTTTTGCACAAAAAGAAGGGGTCGATGATGAGGATACTTTTTCTCCCATAGAAAAATGGGCTAACATTCAGACTCTCTTTGCCTTACATCTCAGAATGGATGGAAAGTCCATCAAATGGATGTAAAAACCACCTTCTTGAATGGAGATCTAAAATAAAATGTTTTTATGTCCCAACCCGAAGGGTTTATTGTGAAGGGATGCAGGCTTATCAAATCCTTGTATGGCCTCAAACAAGCACCACGAACCTAGTATGAAAAATTGACTGAGCATATTCTAAAACTAAATTTCAAACACTATGATGTTAATGATGCAACTTTATTTGTCAAGAAATTTTGAAATTTTGTTGTATATCTTGTGGTGTATGTAGATGCTCCACTGATGATAGGGAAAATTGAGAATTACATTGCATCCATGCAGAAATAATTGAGGAAAGGTTTTGAGATGACAAATTTGAAGATGCAACAAATTACAAACAACTTGAAGTTAGTCTTAACTACCTCACTACTACTAGACTAGGAATTTCATTTGTTGTTGGAATCCTCTCCAGGCTTATGCAAAAGCCTTGTGAGGGCCATTGGTCTACTGCAAAAAGAGTTCTCAGGTACTTGAAGGTAACTCAATACTTTGGACTCAAATATACATAGGTGGATGACCTTAGCTTGATTAGATACTCTGATTTAAACTTTGATGGAGATAAATAAATGGAGTATCTACTTCAGGTTATGTTATGAGTCTTGGATCAGGAGTTGTCTCTTCGAGGTCAGACAAATAATCAGTTCCAACATATTCCATAACAGAGGAAGAATATGTGGTACTTGTAGAAGCAATGAAGGAAATTGTGTGGCTCGGGAAAATTCTTAAATATTTGCAGGAGAAACAATTGCATTCATCTCCTCTTTTGAATGAAAATACTTTTGTAATAATATTGGCCAAGAATCCAAAGTTCCATGATTGAACCAAGCATGTCAATACAAAGTATCATTTGATTTGACATCATGTTGAGGCCAATGGTAATCACCTATGCCATTTTTCTACAAACAAGCAGATTGTAGACATCTTCACCAAAGTGCTTGGGAGATAAAAGTTTCAAAGATTCAAAATTATGCTTGGACTCACCAACGTCCCTTTAGATTAAGGGGAGAATGTTGATGCCTAATGTTTAGGGATTGGGAAAATATTGTAAATACGAAAACGAGATGTGAAGATACATTGGAAATTGATTCCAAGAGTTTGCCTCTCCAATGTATATATCAATGGTTCTTCTTAATATAAATTCACATACATGGAGTTACCAAAACTTGGCCTGGAAAAAATAAAAGGGATGACACAGTCAAAGTTAGTGCCCCATTTTGGATCTACCTATAAAATAATGTTCTTTTTAACATCCCCATTTTTGTTCTTAGATGAAATTGTATGTTATTATTGCTCGAGTTCACATGTAAATGCTAAACTACCTAAAATCATGAACAAAATGTATGTATTTCTTTGTTAATTAAAAATTCTAAGTAACTGACTATGTGAGAATTGACATGGACCATGATATCTCAAGTCTAAAATGGTGAAGGGATTGTGGAAAATCTTTCCTAATAAAGCCTTGTCATGGAATTCAAATTTGAAACTAATCCTTTTATCTCTTTCCTAATAACTCATTTAGTGTGAAATGACTAGGTAAATGGAATAGTCTCCCTCATCGTTATGGAATATGGTGTGATAGTTTAAATGGTGCTCCAAAATTCAATGGAGGTAATGGGCTAAAAACATTCCTTGCAATTTGAGGTTGGCCCATCGGTTTGATTGGAATGTTAAGGAAAAAAATGGGGCTATATAACAATACACAAAATTGAATTTGGAAAATTATAGAATGGGAAGTGACTCGCAAATGTAAATGTGTGTGGCCCAGTCGTTTAGGGGGGGATTTGGCAATACATAGAGAGACCAGAGGCACACGAGTTCATGTAAGAATAGATTCATTGGTAGAATGCTACCATTCTCTAGTGGGGAGCTTGCTAGGGTGTTTTGAGTGAACATACTATGTTTAGGTGCCCAAATATGCTCAAAAAAGTGCAATTTATAGATTAGATGAATATGCATGTGTTTTAAGCTCTCTAAAAATGAATTTTTCATACCAAAGATTGGTAGGGAAGCTCTAGAACCTAACTAAGCAAAGGGGTTCACAAATTGATGCGTGTTGGGCCAACATCATAAGTAATGGGAGAGGAAATCATCGAGGGGCTGTGGAGTAGTGAAGGGATTATGTATTGCTATACTGGCTAATTGAGATGCATCTAGGATTTGTGAAAAATCCAATCGAAGAATCTAGAGGAGACCTATAATTATTTTTTCAGTGAAGGAGAGTTTCCTTCACATACCCCATTAAATTAGGTGTGAGTGGTTTTCCCCCTGTGGTATCATGGCGTAGCTAAGGGGTGGCTAGTTGTAGAAATATTATGTGTTGTTGAGCCTTTGGTTGGATGAAAAAGGTTCCTTCTCATATTGGTTGTCAACTTCTTTGAATTTATTACTCCAAAATCATAAATGTGGTATAATTATGAATTTTATACTTATGGTTATGTGTAATTTCAATTATTTCCATATGTTTTGTATGCATAAATTTAATAAGTTTCATGAGCATATTACTCAGAGTAAAATCTCAATCAATTACTATTATTGATGGCATAATTATAATAAGTTTCTTAAGTAAGAATGTAAAGCACGAAATAAAAAGGAAAATTCTATAACTCAGCCTCTTGGGCAAATTTAATTGTTGGCTCATAGTGGAAGACTACCAATGGATCTCAAATGTGAAGTTTGGGCTTGGACCAGTCATACAAAGAAGTTTCAGGCATACTGCTCAAAGGAAAGTTGTCCACATGGAGTTAGAAATTTGAATCCAAGAGTGAAATCCTAAATTTTTATGGTGAAGATTAGATAGGGGAAGTCTTCACAAAACATTTGAGTTAAATTATTAAAATATTCTATGAGGAATATATGAAATTTATAAACTATATGAAGGGATGAATTTAAGGCCTTATAACCTTCTAAATATACTATTTACTATGAATGCCCTTGT
Organism: Pinus tabuliformis; assembly: GCA_031772625.1. Classification (NCBI taxonomy): domain Eukaryota; kingdom Viridiplantae; phylum Streptophyta; class Pinopsida; order Pinales; family Pinaceae; genus Pinus; species Pinus tabuliformis. Next base: position 580,464,785 of record CM062811.1, on the reverse strand, counting down.
GGGGGTAGTTGTGGTATTCATACAATTGGAACCTATTTTACATAAGTTAGCCATGAAAATGAATTTGATAATACGATATGACCATTGATGAATCTTGCAAACTAATATAACCCTTATGAGCATGAGCAATTGTTAATTATGGTTAAACATGATTGAGTTTACAAGCATGTTCACTAGGGTTGGGCATGATTGACTAAGGATGACCTTTGATCTAGCACCCATATTCTATTATGGAGGATGCAATTCATAAATGTCACATTGAAACATAACCCTAAAGGAATGTTGCAAGGTGACATAACCCTAAGTGAATGTCACAATGTGATATATACATTTAAGAATGATGCAATTCGACATAATAGAATGAAGACGTATGTTGCAACACCACACAACCATCAAGGAATGTATTTATTTAACATAAGTTATCCTCGAAAATATTGCATCACATTGGGACTTTAATTTAGGGTTATGTCACTTGTGGCATTCCTTTAAGGCTATGTTTTAGTGCAACGTTTATGAATTACATCTCTACTAGAATATGGGTGTCAAACTAAAATTCGTCCATAGTCAATGATTCATAAACATCTCGTTGAATTAACTATGGTTGACCATATTAATTATGGTTGATCACGCTGATCATATTTACCCATGGTTTACTATGGTAATGTCACATTGCACATTCATCTTGGTCGAATAAAGTGAAATTGCTACATTTCACAATGGTTGTAGTACATTCAACATATATCTTCATTATGTTGAATTGCCTCATTCCTAAATGGTTACATCAAATTGTAACATTCATTTAGGGTTAATGAATGTCACAAGCTAATATTCATTTAGAGTTAATGAATGCAAGCTAAAATATTGTTAACCAAGGATGCCACATATGATTATGAGTAGTTGATTTTTAATGAATTACTACATTCCTCAATGATTATGTTACATTACAAAATTCTTCTATGGATAAGTTGCATTGAATTTGTTTGGGTGTGGTTTACTATCATTTACTATTGTTTACAATAATGTACTTGGTTAACTATCATTCCTATATTGACATTCACAAAATAATATATTTTTTAATTATTATATTGACATTCTCAAATTAATATATTTTTTAATTATTATATTACATTAGCCATGTTCACTATAAGCATACATAATAAGAATAACATTTTAATTAATAATATAATTTTTTTCCTTAATCTAATTTTATCATTTAAATTACATGCAACTCATTTGTTTTGTTTTATTAATTTTTAGAAATTAAAAATAAACAATTGTATTGTTTTCAAATGATTGAATCTTTTGTCTTGCATGATTAATAATAATTTCTTAATAAAGCTAGCTAAAAAGGGATGAAATAACCATGAAACTCCATATTGCATAAAAAATTAATAGTTTTATTTTTTCTATTTTACTTGATAGTTTACCCTTACCATTCGTTTTTACAACGATACGTTTTTAAAAAGAAAAACGTTATATGTTTTTCATTATAGTACAATTATTTTTTTAAATAACAATACATTTTATTAAATAATTTTGAAAAAAATTATTTCAAAATTATAATCGAATTAAACTATATATTAGAATTATCTTATTTTCATAACTTCAAAATATATTGTTAAATAATATATTTTACTAAATTATATATATATTTTATTTAATATAATAATTATTTTGTAAAATTTGTTTGATATTTTTTTTATAAATTGGTAAACCAAACTAAATTTAGATTTTTATTTCTAAATAGATAAACTATATGAAATAATATATAATTAATCTAGTCATATAAAATAAATGATTGGTAAAATTTCTATAGACATCAATCCATAATAAACATGGAAACACTTATTTCATCATACATCTCAAGTTGCTAGTAGCAAAAAAATCATAAAAATTAACTAAATTATAACTTTATTTAAAATTATTATATTATTATTTCCCATAGGGGCAAACCATTTAGCCATCGCCATGATATAAAGTGTTATGTAACCAATGAGATTCAAGGATTAAATCCATGTGGGTCAAGCCAATAAACAAAATATTATTATTATTATTGACAAAAAGAATTAATATATGAGTTAAAACATATATACATTTTAAAAAGACATTTAACAAGATTCTTAAGCATGAAGATTCACCCCCACTTTATCGTGGAGCTTCTTAATATGTAAATAGGATTTGTTACGATACTATGGAATATCAATACTACATGCCCAAAAAAACTAGAACTTGTTTCCAATGAAACTTATTACCTACCATAAAAATATTCCAAAATTTACAATAAATTAAAAATAGCATCCTCAGTTTCAAGGGTGAGGCTCTACGGCTCAGAGGGCTTTTGACGCATAAGAGTTTTTAGTGGCTCGATGACTAGTTCGGGGAGTTTGCACCCCTATCCACTCCTCCTTCTCTCAATAGAGATTCTTTTAACTCATTGGTTGCAAATGCGTTGAGGTTTTAGAAGGCAAAGTCTTCTTGTTTTGTTAAGAAATTGGAGGAAATCCCAAATGTGGAGGTATTTGCACTGCAATCAACAACTAAAGCTCTGCAATTGGTCGAGTGTGGCCTTATCAACTATTTCATGGGGATCTAGCCCTCCCCTCATTTTGTGAGGTTGTGGGAACCCATGATTAAGGATTTCAACTCTTCAACTCTTTATGAAAAAATGGTTTTTTACTTTCTTCTTCAAAAACAAGGAAAATCAAGAGCTAATCATCAAAAGCGGGTCTTATTTCATGGGGGGTCAAGGGTTATATCTGGATTGATGGAGTCTATACTTTAACTCAGAAATTGATGTTCCAACTGTAGTTCCATTATGGGTGAAACTCCCTTTTTTTCCTTGCATTGTTAGAATGATACCACTTTTAGAAGTAATGACAATGCCCTTGGAAAGTATATTGATAATGTCGAGCCACAAGAGGGGCTTTTCTCCTGCACCAAGATCTATTTGGAAGTGGATCTGGATATGGGACTTCCAACATCGATAAATCTCAATCTAAATAGTTGGTCCCATACCAAGAGGTAGACTATGATCAACTTCCATTTGAATGCAAAAAATGTCATGAATAAGGGCACTATACAAGAAGTTGAAAAAAGAAAAAAGAGGAGCAACAAAAATAAGGGAAGGAAGGAGAACAATAACCACATAAAAAAAAAGAGGCTCAATTAAACAACTGCACAAGCATCCAAGACAACCATATCAGACTAGGAATAAAGGGAAAGGACCAACATGTCGCAAGAAAACCAATCTTGGAAGCATAGAAGGAAGCAACAAAGGGAAGAAAGAGAATAGTAACAACTATGAGGCATTAATAGTGCATTTAATAAGTAGGTAGTTTTTACTATTAAAATAAAAGGGATGACACGGTCAATGTTAAGTACCTCATTTTGGATTTGCCTACAATCTAAGGTTCTTTGTAATGTCACAGTTTTCATCTCTAGTTAAAAATATATCTAATTATCTTATTGTTGCATTAGTTCACATGTAAACTTTGAACTGTCTAAAATCATGAACAAAATGTATGTATTTTTTGGTTAATTAAAACTGCAAGTAACTAACTAAGAATGATAGCATTAACATGGACCATGATACCACGAATGGGAAATAATGAGGGGGTTGTAGGAAATTTATCTTGGTAAAGCATTGCCATGAAATTCAAATTCAAAACTGATATTTTTTCCCTCTTGCCTAAGAAATCATTCATAATGAAATGACGAGGTAGATGGAACAACATTAGGGGAATTTCCCACTACCCTTCCATTGCATTCCTCGGCAACCCTCTGCTTTCCTCTCATGGTCTACCCCCCTCTACTCCGGTATCATTTCCCCTATCGGGCAGTTTCAGAAATGTCGCCCCCCTATCGGACTCCTTCCCCTCTGGACATGATCTAAATCCCTCTAACCCTAACCCTACTTACCCTACCCACAATGGACCTCAGCAGGGCACCACTGACGCGAAACATAGGCCCGGGAAATGATAGAAGTGTGTAAAATCAAGATCACAGGATGTCGTCATTAGCTTGGAGGAAGACATTCAGCGGGGAGAAGCCATGGACAACGCCCAACGAGTCCTAGTGGGCAGAGTCCAAGGCAGGAACTACACGGCGGCACAGTTAAAACAATGGTGGCAGAAATTTGGGGGCAGCACCTGGCCGAGTTACCATTTGTACAAACCTTCGTCAGCGACTAGTTCTCTCTGCGATTTTCTTGGGCCGACAATACGAACTGGGTCTTCTCATCATTTTGGCATTTAGAGTAGGCCGCTGTGCTGCTAAGGAGATGGAGTCCCCTTTTCGATCCAGAGAAGGAACAGTTTGGGGTTGGGCCTCTATGGGTTCACCTCCCCTGCCTGCCGCTACAATTATGGTCTAAGGACATATTTAGACGCATTGGGAACTCACTCGGCACCTACTTGGAATTTGACAAGTCATACCTCTCCACAGGAATCATGGCTTACGCAAGGATCTTAGTTCATATAGACATCCGTGAAGGTCTACAGGAGCAAGTTACTCTGCATTGGAGGAATTTCACACGAACTCAGATCTTGGATTATTAGGGGGTACCATTTAGGTGCAGGCGCTGCCACAAAGTGGGTCATCTCTTTAAGGACTGAACTCTAATTGGGAAAGCGAGGAATGGGAACAAGGGAGAGACAATTCCTACAAAAATCCACAGGTAATAGCAAGGCACAACCCTTCGCATGAAGCAGCAGAATACACTGCCCTTGAAGCAGCAGAGCATTCCCTGGCCTTGGAGACCTCGAAGAAGGCAGAAAAGCATCATATCGGCCACCCTCTCCTCCTCTGAATAGGTCAAGGGCAGATGCTAAAGCTGCGCTATCTTCGAGTATGTCCTCCTCTAAACCCTGCTCTGTACAGTTCTCTCATTTATCAGATTTCATGGATGTCTCTATGGGGTCTCAACAGAGCTCTGGTTTTTTATCATCCCCCCCCCCCCCCCCATTACCCTTGCTTGCCCTCTACAACCCCCGCCTCCTACATTCTCCTATACCCCCCCATCCTTCCGGAGGCTATTACATCTACATCCTCAAACTCTGATCATGGAAATCTTCCCAAAAAATACCAACTTCATTCCCTTTCTAGATCACGGGCCCTAGACTCCATAGGCATTGGCCTAGTATCTACCCCCATCCCTCCGAAACCTCCCAGAGGTCGACCATCCTCCCTCTCCAAAGCCAAGTAGCAGGCAGGGAAGGAGATTGTAACGGGGCATCAACTCACTATAGATTGAGTACTTAGAGCATAGAATACCCTAGACTTGCCCCCCCCATGAAGATTCTCTCTTTCAATTGCCGAGGGATGGATAGCCCTGAGGAAAAACTAGCCCTGCGAAGACTACTTAAGTTTGAACTCATCGATGTTGTTTTCCTACAAGAAACCCTCGGACTTGCTGATGCCATATCTCACATCCTTGAATCCATGCTTCCTGGGTGGTCCTTTCAAGCCATTGATGTTAATGGTCGTTCTGGAGGCATAGGCTTGGGCTACAACCCTCTCTCTATCAAGTTGTGTAACATTTGGGGCGGCATTGGATACTTAGGGGCTGACATCTTCTCATCTGACTTGGACACAAACTTTAGGCTATTAAATGTATATGGGCCTTGTCATCACCAAGAAATATTTTGGGAATGTTTTTTGACCTCCAACATCCTACATCATGACAACATTATCCTGGGTGGAGACCTTAACTTTTCTATGGGGTTCTCAGATTCTTGGGGTCATCATGCCTAGGTCGATCCCCTCACTGCCTTCTTTGAACATATCCTGGAGAACCATAACTTTATTGATATCCCCTCTACTAAGATTCTTCCTACATGGAGAAACAGAAGGATTGGAGAGGATAGTCTTGCGAGAAGGCTTGATCGTTTCCTCATCAAGGAACAATTACAGGAGTTAGGCCTCATCTTCAAACAGTGGGTTGGATCAAGTGGAATATCTGAGCACCTGCCGATTTTTCTTGACATTAGGGGAGGAACAAGTAAACCCAGAGCCCCTTTTAAATTCAAAACCACCTGGTTGAAGGATGCCTCCTATATTCGAGTGGTATCAGACATCTAGAAGGCCCACCCCCCTGGTGCAGGAGGAACATAACAGAAGGTTTTGTTAGCGACTTGAAAGAGCTGAAAAGACTATCTAAAATTTGGGCACACAATAAGAGAGAATAGGAAGCACAAACCCTTAGCGAAATCGAATCAGAAATTGTTTCTCTGGAGGACGAGCAAGGAGGGGGGTTTTCATATCTAGAGATCAAAAGGATGAGCTCACTAAGTTAATATCAAAAAGGGGGAAAATACTTAAAGATTGATAAGAAACTCGGAGACTAAGAAGCAGAGAAATTTGGTTGATGGAGGGAGATGACAACACCAAATTTTTTCACAAATTTGCCAATGGGTGCAAGGCAATCAACACCATTTGGCAACTGACAAATGAGCAAGGGGAGGAAGTGCATACCTTCCAACAACTAGCCTCACTGGCATCATCCCAATTCAAGCAGATCTATCAAGCTGCCCCCAACAACACCCTTGTTGAGGTCATCAGAGTGGCACAACTCTTCCCTAGGTTTGTAGATCAGGAGAATGTTATGGATCTGAACAGGGAAGTCACCTTAGGGGAACATGAGGCCACTCTTAAATGGTTTAAGTGAGACAAGAGTCCTGGACCTGATGGCTGGTCGGTGGAGTTTTACACAACCTTTTTTGAAATTCTTGGAGACGACATACTCAAGGTCATTGAAGATTGTAGGACATCGGGTCGTATGCATGGGGCCATCAATACCACCTTCATCGCCCTCATTCCCAAATCGGACAATACGACCTCTTTTGATCACTTTCATCCCATCTCCCTTTGCAACTGCATTTATAAAATCATTGCAAAAATCATAGCAAACCGACTCCGCCCCATCCTCTCCACCCACATCTCCTCATAACAATTTGCTTTCCTTCAAGACCATTAGATTCATGAAGTAGTTGGTACTGCACAGGAAGTGATGCACTCTATCCAGACAAAGATGATCAAAGGTATGATCATCAAGGCTGACCTCTCAAAGGATTTTGATTGGGTAAGCTGGCTATACCTCTGAATGCTCCTAACTCACTTGGTTTCCCATATGAGTTTATAAAATGGATCATGTGTTGCATCACAAACATATCCTTTAGTGTTTTGGTAAATGGAGCAGCTTCACTTTTCTTTCACTCTGAAAGAGGCCTCAGGAAAGGGTGCCCCCTGTCCCCTTTGTTTTTTCTGCTGGTCATGGAGGGACTCAGTAGAATTATTAATGATATACATCTCAGAGGCAGACTCATGGGTATCAGGATTACTAATAGCTGCATTATTACTCATTTACGCTTTGTGGACGATGTGTTGATATTCCTAAATGTTGGCATTAGGGACCTGACTACCCTTCAAAACACCATCTCCCTCTTCCAATCCGCAACTAGTATGGTTATAAAAAACTCTAAATCCACCATCACTGCTTCTGATTACACCCCTCATGAGGTCCATTTTTCTCTCCACCATTTCCGTTTTTCCCTACTTCAGTTGGAGGATGGACTAAGGTATCTAGGCTACAGGCTAAAGCCCCATGGCTACAAAATAGCTGGCTGGACATGGCTAATATCTAAGCTAGAAAGAAGACTCAATATTTGGTACCATAATTATCTATCCAGGGCTGGAAGACTAGTCCTTATCAAAGCAGTTCTTGAAGCCACACCGGTGTATTGGACGTCCCTAGCCTGGATACCCAGAGGAATCCTCACTAGATTTCAAAATATCTATTGTAGGTTCCTCTGGAAAGGTAATCAATCTGGGAGGATATTTTCATGGGAAAAATGGGATCTTCTTACTCTCCCTAAGAAATGGGGAGGTTGGGGAATAAAAAAAATTGGATGACTTCTCATCTTCTCTGGCGGCCAAGCTACGATGGCAGCTAATCTCAACCAATAGCCTTTGGACTAAGGTGGCTACTTCCAAGTACATTTCACCCCTTAACCTGATGAACTAGCTTAGACAAACAAGCTGGAATAAAACTGAAATCTCAAACATTTGGAAAGCAGTGCTAAATTCACTACCCCTCATCCGAGATGGACTCACTTGGAGAATTCAAGATGGTGCATCTGTCACATCATATTGGACCCATGGATTGGGTGTGGTAATGCCCACGTCCTCCTTGATGAACTTAAGCTCCACCTTTCCAACTCAGGCATCACTCACATCCACCACATTGCTAATATGGAGCGATCCACTTTTCTTCATCAGGACAAGAAATCAGTTGGTAGATTGCATATCCCACAATAGTGGCATCAATAGTGGACAGACTACACAGCAACCTTATCAGAATCTCACATCAAAATAATTGAGGGGGAGAACGAAATCATATGGCCGCATGCAAAAAATGGGCGGTACTCTCCCAAAGAGGGTTACCTCTATTTAGCTAGCAACCATAGACCACAACCTATATATATGTGGTGGAAAGGCTTGTGGAAACTCAAAGCTCCGCCAAGAAGTAGAGTATTTATGTCGTCAATTTTAAAAAAAAAGAACCCCACAGGAGACAATCTGTTCAAGAGAGCAATGCACGGGCCTTTTTGGTGCAGCTTATGTAAGGACATCACAAAATCAGTGGACCACCTTTTCCTCTCCTACCCTATCACCATTGATCTCTGGGTATCTGTTCTCCTGGACATCCCTACTCAGTGCACATGGCGGGGACAGACTGCCAGAGATGCTTGGACCACATGGTGGTCATTTGCAGCCCTGGCTAAGGCCAGGAACCTTCCCCTCCTCATCTGCTGGGAAATATGGATCGCTTGAAAACGTCTCATCTTTAAGGATACAGCTCCTCATTGGCCCACCATCTCCGCTCGACTTCAGGCAGACTATAAAAACATTTTTGATGACGATGATAACATTTCTGATGACTACGCAGAATTAGAGTTTGTGCATAGTATATGTATGTACGTGGAGTTTGATCAGAACACAGAGTAGTGTGAGGATGAAGGATCGTGTTTGATCGCTTGAATTCATTTGAAGGATCATAGTTGAGGTTTAGGAGTGACAGTGATTAAAGTATGTGGAGTAAGTCCTAGAGGGAGTTGTGTTGCAGAACAACCAAAGACCAGAAAGCTTGGAGAAACCCGAAACCACAGAAGAACCTTGAGAAACCATGTAAAAACGGAGTAAAGAGAAGGACAAAGAAATGAAGCGACGATGCACAAGAGCTGTTGGATATGTAACATCAACGAACGAGGTTGAAGGTGATGGATGACCAAGATTATGTCGCGCAACATAAATTAAAATAGATGAACAGTGGAGATTAAACCCAAGTGCTAGCGGGATAGAGGAGTGGTTTCCTTAGGCAAAAGTGGTTTTCACGCTGCATCAAAACCATAAGTGGTAAGTGAAAAAAAGACCCGATAAGGTTTATGAACCATATCTTAATTCAGTTGAAGTCCAGAGGTGATCAGACCGTCCATTGAATCTATGATCAGACGGATATCGTGTGCTAAGAAAGTGCGAAGGAATATTTGAAAAACTGACCCAAGGAGAGTTTATGCAGTGGGGTTAAATCTTGTTGATATCCGGTGATCAGGACTGTCTGTTGGTGCACTGATCGGACAGATGTCGCGTATAGAAGTTGTGCATAGGTTAATACGCTGAGTGGACCTGATATGGTTATGTACATGAGTTAAATTTGTTTGAGTTCGGGAATATGAATGCAGATCACACGACATTCGTTGATCTGGTGGAGTGAAATCAACGGTGGAGGTTGAACACTATAAAGTAAGCACCGGAAAATGTGAAAAGGTCGTGGAAAAGCTTAAAGGTAAGGCTTACATGTGTTTTTGGAGTGTTTCTATTACGAGGGTTATAATAGAAATAAAGTGGATTAATGAATTTGGGTTAAGTTGAGTTTAACCAAAGTCTTAGACCATGGTATGATTAAGAGCAAGTGGATAGGTGGAAATTAACCAGAATTTTAAGTAATAAGGTTTAAGAATTAACTAAAGTTTATGAAGGTTGAGTAAAGTTCCGCTCAAAGGTTAATGAAGGTTTAGACTATTAAATAGTCAAATATAATGTTTCCGCATGAGGTTTAATTAAGAAGCCTAAAGCCTTAATTTGTGAAGGTTTGAGTAGGCAGGGAAATTGTAATTCCTAGGACATAATATATTATGCAATTTATATGCATACTGTGGGTTGAGTCAGCTTAGGCTGGCATCAAATTTGGTATTAGAGCAGAATGGTGGTTGAAACAATTGATATCAGAACAAAATAAGGAAATTATGTGTTATGTTTTAAAGATGTGTATGCAGGCAAGAGGAGATCAGGTTATTTGAATCTGATAAGTAGAAGGCATGACATAAGATGAGAGTAAGTGATCCTCTTAAGAAGAGGCTGCAGAAGCATAAAGAAAGCACATTGATGTTTGTTTTCTTGAGGAAATGGAGATTCACTCAAATGTGAAGAATGGATGGAGACTGCTTGTGAAGCCATACAGGTATTGTTTTATTTAACTCTGGTTTGAGTTTTGCAGGTTAAAGACAAAGTAAAGATTGATAGAAGCAGACAAACAAAGAAATATATATAAATGTTCTAAAGAACAAACTGAATGAAAGACTGGGAAAACAAGTAGCAGTGAACATGAAGAATCTGACTGAAGGTTGGACAGAGAGGATAAGAGTGTTCTCAGAAGGAAGCTGAACAACAAGCTTTTGAAATCTTGGAATGATCTTTGGTTTGAATATCATTTATATGCATGTAATAGTAATTAGTGAATCATCTCAACAAGAAGATCACAACTTGAAGAGCAATGATGAAGTAAGCCAGTAAAGGTTTCTGAGAGAGAGTAGCAGAACCTAGTATTTTAAATGTCTTTGAAATACAAGAGGACAGTTGTGTTCTCAAAAATGCAGATGATTTGAAGTCTAGAGTCTGGAGTGCTCATATGGTTCCAGAGGAGAGAACGAGAGAGATGCCAAAATACTGAGCTTAAAGGAGAGAAGCTTAGTGAGGTATCATGCAGCAGGGAGGACTTGTTGTTGTAGAGACTTGTGCAACTCATAGTAAGTGAAGAAATCATAAAGATGGAGAAGAAGATGACTATTGATAGTCATAGCATAGGTTCTGAGAAAAGCCACAAAGTGAAGAAATAGAATGCCAAGACAATTGAGAAGAGAATGAGTCAAGAGGAAATTGACAAGGAGATTGCTGAGTTAAAAGAACAACTCAATATATTGAGGATGATACTAGAGGAGAATCAAAGATTAGGCTGGGTCTTGAAGAAAAAGCCAATGAAGTGGTCTAAGTTATAGAGAAGGCTACAACAAAGGCAAGTGAAGTGGCTGATGGAAAAACTTAGAGAAGTTGAGTTAGAAATGGAAGTTTCCATTTGTGAACCAGAACAGGGTGAGGTTCTAGGTGAAGATGAAGACTTGAAGACTGAAACTTCAAGTGAGACCAAAAGGTCACATGGTTTAAAATCTGATAATTTGTGTATGTTTGCAGGTGAACCATGTAAAGAAGGACAATTTGTTGATATTGTCATAAGGGAGGAAGAAGACAGACAAAATCTAAATTATGTTCTTAAAGAAGATGAGATAGACAGGTCTGATGTAAATGCCTGTAAACAATTGGGGAAAAGTTTTACTTTTCAACATGTTGCAAGGACTGAAGGTAGAGGAAGTTTGACTCATGATGATGGCCAAAAGCAAGAAGAAATAGAGAAGGATATCAAGAAACCAAGTGGAGGGCTTGAAGAGGCTGAAGAGAAGACCATCGAAATATTTCTGAGTCACGTAAAGGCTTTGGAACAACAGAAAGACTTTAGTAAAACATTGATGTTTGAAGTTGTTACAAGACAAGAACAATTTCTTTTAAAACGAGATGAAATTTAGTCTAAAGAGCTTATATGTGAAGCAACAGTTGAGACTGTTGAACTCTGTAATTTTCAAATTGATAATTTAAGTATAAATGTAGGAATCATAAGCAATGATCAAGTACTTATGAAGTGTAACAGAGAAATTGAATTGCTGGAGTATTTGCTGGAAAATTCAGAGTATGATAGTATGATTGCAGAGGAAGGAGTTCATTACAGTGGACAAGAGCAAGAAGACATCATTAGAGCAGATGGTGTGGAGGAGAGACTAGCTGACAGTCTCATAAATTCTTTTGAGAATTTAAATCAACATACTGATGTGCTGATAGAGGAGGAGAAATCAGAGCAGCATACTGATGTGTTGCCAAAGGAAGAAGAGGCACTGAGGCCTTATGACTTTTATTTTAATAATTTTTTTATGAGTGCAGGTTTAGTTGCAGATGCTGGAGAAATTTTGGCACAGATGAGCAGCCAAATAAAAATGGAAGAGGAGGATTTCGTGGAAAAGTTTAATCCATGGAACAAATATGCTCAATTGCTGGAAAGAACGCTGGAAAGACAGGATTCAATGCAGAAAGAGACAAACATGAAAGAGGGTAAGGATGAAAGGGCGACAGTAAGAATCCGACAAATTCAAAGAGAAGATGAAGAACAATAGTTTGAAGATTTAGTGGACAGTAGCAACAACCTGAAACAAAGAGAAAGAAGTAGTAGAGATAGCAATAAGTGGCAGAGTATGGACCAGCCCAAGGATATGCTGGAAACAAAGATTGAAGAATTATGCCAATTCATGATGAAGAAGACTATATGGAGGAGATTGATAGCAGCAAGAAGTGTGATCAATCAGAATTTGAACCTAATTGACAAAGAGTGGAAGATGAACCAGAATACAACAGACATATAGCAACAACAAAGGTGAAGAGCTCTCAGACAACTACAAACTAAAGTTTGGGACCTGGAGGTTTTCTATCAACATGTGAAGACACATGATCAGGAGATCATGAATCTTTTCTACCTTGGGAGTCTGATGCAAGAGCATTCAGCTCAAGAAAAATCATTGTATTTTATTAGACATAGGGGGTCTTGTGTTTTAAGGAAGTTGGTTTCCTAGGTGTTAAATTAATGTAATTATTTAGGCTTTTGAGTGATTTTAATGAAAATAGGAATTAATTAAGTATTGTGAGGCATATTTGTAAATGTTATCGAATGTTGGAGAACATGAGAGATTTAAGATAGTTGAAAGATTTGGGAATCAGTTGTAAATCCTAGAATAAGAGTTGGTTTCATGATTTGAGGAACTAGGGAGGATCCTTAGGGATAAAGAAGAGATTTTAGGATTTTGTTGAGAAGGTTATGGATCTAAACCAGGAATTGGTTATAGAATCCTTTTGTATAAATGTAAGCCTAAAATCCATAGAAAGGGGTTAGATGGTTAGCTAGTTAGGAATCAGAGGTTTGATTATAAGCCTATGAGCAGGTAGAAAACAAAGGCCACTGATTAGAAAATCAAGCCAGAGAGACAGAGAGTCTCATTATGTAATCATTTGTTTTATCTATATATATATATATATATATTTATATAATTATATAGTATATATATATATATATATATATTATATATATATATATATATATATATATATATATAGATATATATATATATATAGATATATATATATATATATTTTATATTATATATATATATATATATATATATATATATCTATTTATATATATCTATATATATATATAGATAGATACAGAGATTCAATTGTTGAATTGTTTGAGGGTGTGTATTGATAAATCAAAGGGTAAATTGTGTGTGAATTAGATTTTCTACATAGTATATGTATGCAGGTGGAGTTTGAGTAGAACACAAAGTAGTGTGAGGATGAAGGATCGTGTTGGATCACTTGAATCAATTTGAAGGATCACAGTTGAGGTTTAGGACTGACAGTGATTAAAGTATGTAGAGTAAGTCCTAGAGGGAGTTGTGTTGCAAAACAACCAAAGGCCAGAAAGCCTGGAGAAGCCCAAAACCAAAGAAGAACCTTGAGAAACCACGTTAAAAAAGAGTAAAGAGAAGGACAAAGAAATGAAGCGACAATGCGCAAGAGCCGTTGGATCTATAAGATCAATGAACGAGGTTGAAGGCGATGGGTGACCAAGATTAAGTCGCACAACATAAAGTAAATGAAATGAATGGTAGAGATTAAACCCAAGTGCTAGCAGAATAGAGGAGCGGTTTCCTTAGGCAGAAGTGGTTTTTGTGCGAGATCAAAACCGTAAGTGGTAAGTGAAAAATGGACCCGATAAAGTTTATGAACCATATCTTAATCCAGTTGAAGTCTAGAGGTGATCGGACCATCCGTTGAATTCGTGATTGAACGGATATTACATGCTAAGCAAGCAGGGAGGAATCTTTGAAAAATGGATGTGAAGAGAGTTTATGCAGCGGGTTTAAAAACCTGTTGAGATCTGGTGATCAGGATCGTCCGTTGGTGGTCTGATCGGATGGATATCACATGGAGAAGGTGTGCACAGGTTAATACATTGAGCGGACCTGATATGGTTATGGACGTGAGTTAAATTTGTTTGAGTTCCAGAAGATGAATGGAGATGGCGCGACAACCATTGATCTGGTGGAGTGAAATCAATGGTGGAGGTTGAACGCGATAAAGGTAAGCATCGAATGTGCAAAGGCAGTGGAAAAGCAGAGTATTTCTATATACGAGGGTTATA